>OY987231.1:2859184-3403684 GCA_963920705.1 Odiellus spinosus | reverse complement strand
TTATTTTTTTTTTACAGGGGGTGTATTTATTATTTATATTTTTTACATGGGGTGATATTTATTAAAAATCAATTATTATTTTTTTACAAGAGGTACCCCTTGTAAAAAAATCAATTTTTTACAGGGGGTGTACTTATGTTTTTACAGGTTTATTATTTATTTTTTTACAGGGGGTGTACTTATTATTTTTTTAGAGGTTTATTATTTATTTTTTACAGGGGGTGTACTTATTATTTTTTTTACAGGTTTATTATTTATTTTTTACAGGTTTATTATTTATTTTTTACAGGGGGTGTATTTATTATTTATTTTTTTACAGGGGATGTATTTATTATTTATTTCTTTTTACAGGGGTGTATTTATTATTTATTTTTTTTTACAGGGGTTGTACTTATTATTTTTTTTTACAGGGGTGTATTTATTAAAAATCAATTATTATTTTTTTACAAGGGGTACCCCTTGTAACAAAAAATCAATTATTATTTTTTTACAAGGGGTACCCCTTGTAAAAAAAAATCAATTATAAATTTTTTGCAAGGTGTACCCCTTGTAAAAAAAATCAATTATTTTTTTACAAGGGGTACCCCTTGTAAAAAAAAATCAATTATTATTTTTTTACAAGGGGTACCCCTTGTAAAAAAATGACAATTGATTTTTTGTTACAAGGGGTACCCCTTGTAAAAAAATCAATTATTTTTTTTTTACAGGGGGTGTACTTATTATTTTTTTTAACAGGTGGTGTATTTATTATTTATTTTTTACAGGGGGTGTATTTATTATTTTTTTTACAGGTGGTGTATTTATTATTTATTTTTTTACAGGGGGTGTATTTATTATTTTTTTTTCTACAGGGGGTGTATTTATTATTTTTTTTTCTACAGGGGGTGTATTTTTTTTTTTACAGGGAGCGTATTTACAGGGGGTGTATTTATTATTTTTTTTTACAGGGGGTGTGTTTATTACTTATTATTTACAGGGGGTGTATTTATTATTTATTTTTTTACAGGGGGTGTATTTATGATTTTTTTTACACGAGGTGTATTTATTATTTATTTGTTTTACAGGGGGTGTATTTATTATTTATTTTTTTTAAAGGGTGTATTATTATTTTTTTTACAGGGGGTGTACTTATTATTTTTTTTTACAGGGGGTGTACTTATTATTTTTTTAACAGGTGGTGTATTTATTTTTTAATTTTTACAGAGGGTGTATTTATTATTTTTTTTTACAGGTGGTGTATTTATTATTTATTTTTTACAGGGGTGTATTTATTATTTTTTTTTCTACAGGGGGCGTATTGATTATTTATTTTTTTACAGGGAGCGTATTTACTATTTTTTTTACAGGGGGTGTATTTATTATTTTTTTTTATAGGGGGTGTATTTATTATTTATTTTTTTTACAGGGGGTGTATTTATTATTTATTTTTTTTTACAGAGGGTGTATTTGTTATTTATTTTTTTACAGGGGGTGTATTTATAATTTTTTTTTTACAGGATGTGTATTTATTTTTTTTTACAGGTGGTGTATTTATTATTTATATTTTTTACAGGGGTGTATTTATTAAAAATCAATTATTATTTTTTTACAAGGGGTACCCTTGTAAAAAAAATCAATTATTTTTTTACAAGGGGTACCCCTTGTAAAAAAAAATCAATTATTAGTTTTTTACAAGGGGTACTCCTTGTAAAAAAATCAATTATTATTTTTTACAAGGGTTACCCCTTGTAAATAAAATCTATTATTATTTTTTTACAAGGGGTACCCCTTGTGAAATAAAAATCATTTATCATTTTTTTACAAGGGGTACCCCTTACAAAAAAAATCAATTATTATATTTTTACTAGGGGTACCCCTTGTAAAAAAATTCATTATTATTTTTTTACAAGGGGTACCCCTTGTAAAAAAAATATTTTTTTACAGGGGGTGTACTTATTATTTTTTTACAGGGGGTGTATTTATTATTTATTTTTTTACAGGGAGTGTATTTATTATTTATTTTTTTTACAGGGAGTGTATTTATTATTTTTTTTTTACAGGTGGTGTATTTATTATTTATTTTTTTACAGGGGGTGTATTTATTATTTTTTTACAGGTGGTGTATTTATTATTTTTTTTAAATACACCCCTTGTAAAAAAATAATAATTGATTGATGTAATAAATACACCCCATGTAAAAAAAATAAATAATAAATACACCCCCTGTAAAAAATTAATAATAAATACACCCCCTGCAAAAAATATAAATAATAAATACACCCCCTGTAAAAAAAATAAATAATAAATACACCCCCTGTAAAAAAAAGTAATAAATACACCCCCTGTAAAAAAATTTATTTTTTTTACAAAGGGTACCCCTTGTAAAAAAATTATAATTGATTTTTTTTTTACAAGGGGTACCATTTGCAAAAAATAATAATTGATTTTTTTTACAAGGAGTACCCCTTGTAAAAAAATAATAATTGATTTTTAATAAATACACCCCCTGTAAAAAAATAATAATAAATGCACCCCCTGTAAAAAATAAATAATAAATACACCCCCTGTAAAAAAATAAATAATAATTACACCCCTAGTAAAAAAAATAAATACATCCCCATGTACAAAAAAGTAATAAATACACCCCCTGTAAAAAAAAATAAATAATAAATACACCCCCTGTAAAAAAAGTAATAAATACACCCCCTGTAAAAAAAATTTTTTTTACGAGGGGTTACCCTTGAAAAAAAAAATTGATTTTTAATAAATACACCCCCTGTAAAAAAAATTATAATAAATACACCCCCTATAAAAAAATTATAATAAATACACCCCCTGTAAAAAAATTATAATAAATACACCCCCTATAAAAAAATTATAATAAATACACCCCCTATAAAAAAATAATAATAAATACACCCCCTGTAAAAAAATAAATATAAATACACCCCCTGTAAAAAAAATAATAAATACACCCCCTGTAAAAAAATAAATAATAAATACACCCGCTTTAAAAAAATAAATAATAAATACACCCCTGTAAAAAAATAAATAATAAATTTACCCCCTGTAAAATATAAATAATAAATACACCACTTGTAAAAAAAATAAATAATAAATACACCTCCTGAAAAAAAAAATAACTAATAAATACACCCCTGTAAAAAAAAAATAATAAATACACCCCCTTAAAAAAAATAAATAATAAATACACCACCTGCAAAAAAAAATAAATAATATATACACCCCATGTAAAAAAAAATAAATAATAAATATACCACCTGTAAAAAAATAATAAGTACACCCCCTGTAAAAAAATTGATTCTTTTTACAAGGGGTACCCCTAGTAAAAAAATAATGATTTTTTTTACAAGGGGTACCCCTTGTAAAAAAATTATAATTGATTTTTAATAAATACATCCCCTGTAAAAAAAAATAATAAATACTCCCGCTTTTAAAAAAATAAATAATAAATACACCCCCTGTAAAAAAAATAAATAATAAATACACCCCCTGTAAAAAAAATAAATAATAAATACACCGCCTGTAAAAAAAAAAATAATAAATACACCCCCTGAAAAAAAAATAATAAAAACACCCCCTGTAAAAAAATAATAAATACACCCCCTATAAAAAAATAGATTTTTTTACAAGGGGTACTTTTTAATAAATACACCCCCTGTAAAAAAAATAATAAATACACCCACTGTAAAAAATAAATAATAAATACACCCCCTGTAAAAAAATAAGTAATAAAAAAAACCCTGTAAAAAAAATAATAAATACACCCCCTATAAAAAAATTGATTTTTTTACAAGGGGGTGTATTTATTATTTTTTTTACAGGATTTTTTTTTATTACTTATTTTTTTACAGGGGGTGTATTTATTATTTATTTTTTACAGTGGGTGTATTTATTATAAAATTGATTTTTTTACAAGGGGTACTTTTTAATAAATACACCCCCTGTAAAAAAAAATAATAAATACACCCACTGTAAAAAATAAATAATAAATACACCCCCTGTAAAAAATAAGTAATAAAAAAAAACCCTGTAAAAAAATAATAAATAAACCCCCTGTAAAAAAAATAAATAATAAATACACCCGCTTTAAAAAAATAAATAATAAATACACCCCCTGTAAAAAAATAATTAATAAATACACCCCCTGTAAAATATAAATAATAAATACACCCCCTGTAAAAAAAAAATAATAAATACACCACCTGTAAAAAAATAATAAGTACACCCCCTGTAAAAAAATTGATTTTTTTTACGAGGGGTTACCCTTGAAAAAAAATAATAATTGATTTTTTTACAAGGGTACCCCTTGTAAAAAAATAATAATAGATTTTTAATAAATACACCCCCTGTAAAAAAATAATAATAAATACACCCCCTGTAAAAAAATAAATATAAATTCACCCCCTGTAAAAAAAAATATTAAATACACCCCCTGTAACAAAAAATAAATAATAAATACACCCCCTGTAAAAAAATAAATAATAAATACACCCCCTGTAAAAAAATAAATAATAAATACACCCCCTGTAAAAAAATAAATAATAAAAAACCCCTGTAAAAAAAATAATAATAAATACACCCCCTGTAAAAAATAATTAATAAATACACCCCCTGTAAAATATAAATAATAAATACACCACCTGTAAAAAAAATAACTAATACACCCCTGTAAAAAAAATAAATAATAAATACACCTCCTGTAAAAAAAATAAATAATAAATACACCCCCTGTAAAAAATTAATAATAAAAAACCCCCTTTAAGAAAAAATAATAAATAAACCCCCTGTAAAAAAAATAAATAATAAATACACCACCTGTAAAAAAATAATAAGTACACCCACTGTAAAAAAAAATGATTTTTTTTACGAGGGGTTACCCTTGAAAAAAAATAATAATTGATTTTTTTACAAGGGTACCCCTTGTAAAAAAATAATAATAGATTTTTAATAAATACACCCCCTGTAAAAAAAATAATAATAAATACACCCCCTGTAAAAAAATAAATATAAATACACCCCCTGTAAAAAAAAAAATATTAAATACACCCCCTGTAACAAAAAATAAATAATAAATACACCCCCTGTAAAAAAATAAATAATAAATATACCCCCTGTAAAAAAATAAATAATAAAAAACCCCTGTAAAAAAAATAATAATAAATACACCCCCTGTAAAAAAAGAATAATAAATACACCCCCAGTAAAAAAAATAAATATAAATACACCCCTGTAAAAAAAATAATAAATACACCCCCTGCAAAAAATAAATAATAAATACACCCCCTGTAAAATATAAATAATAAATACACCCCCTGTAAAAAATAAATAAATAATAAATACACCCCTGTAAAATATAAATAATAAATACACCATCTGTAAAAAAAAATAATAAATACACCATCTGTAAAAAAAATAATAAATGTAAAAAATAATAATTGATTTTTTTTGCAAGGGGTACCCCTTATAAAAAAATTATAATTAATTTTTTTTTTCACAAGGGGTACCCCTTGTTAAAAAAAAATATTATTGATTTTTTTTACAAAAAATAAAAATTGATTTTTTTTTACAAGGGGTACCCTTTGTAAAAAAATAATAAATGATTTTTAATAAATTCACCCCCTGTAAAAATATAATAATAAATACACCCCTGTAAAAAAAATAATAAATATACCCGCTGTAAAAAAAATAAATAATAAATACACCCCTATAAAAAAATAAATAATAAATACACCCCCTGTAAAAAAAATAAATAATAAATACACCCCCTGTAAAATATAAATAATAAATGGTGTATTTATTATTTATATTTTACAGGGGGTGTATTTATTATTTATTTTTTTAAAAAAATAAATAATAAGCATAAAAGCTTTAGATAGTAAAGAGTGCCGAAGGTTTATCTCCTTTATTTGTATGGTGTTAGACCCCTGACGCTGTTTAACGAAACAATTATCAACTTCTCGTGTCTAAATTGCGCCTACGATGGCCCAGTCGAAGGCGTATGATGGGCGTCAAGCAAACGATCCACCAGATAAATCGGGTCCACAGCAAATAAGAGCAAGACCACCACTGATGACAAGAGAAAACGCTGTCGTCTTCAACTCTATCCCTGAAATTTCCGCTATGGAGTATGCCATCGCCATTAATCAAGTAATTGGTAAGTCCAATACAATACATTGCGGCCGAATTTCTAGAGGACGCGCCCTAGCATATGTGAGAACTCCCGAAATGGCCGAAGTACTGGCTTTGTCCGGCTTCGACATAAATGGATTTCAGACAAATGTAGAACGAGCAACAAAGTCTTCCGAAAAAATTATAATCTCCAATGTAATGCCCGAAGTTCCAAACGAATATATTAAACACCTACTATCAAGATATGGAAAATTAACATCTGAGGTTTTTGAGATTTATATATACCCTACTCCTGAACAAGAAGAGTTTTTAGGCGGTCCTATCTTTAATTTCAAAAGACAAGTATTTTTATTACTGGAGAAAGATTTGCCTGATCGTATTAGTTTTAAGCATGAAAACCAATCTTACGTAATATTCCTTGAACGAGCTAACTCAAAACTGTGCGAATTTTGCAACAAAAGGGGACACACAACCAGTAAATGCTACAAAAACATTGCACACGATAAGGAACTAGAAAACGAATACATCGAAAACGAAAACGTAATTTTGGAAAATAGGCCTAATGAACTTCAACCCACAAAAGTAACGCAAACATACGCCGGGATCGTTAGCTCCGACGGAAATACTTCTATAGATAGTGAGGTATATTTATCTCCGATTGACACTTCAACTCCTACAAATACTTTGAGAAATAGCGTTAACAAAACATCAATTCAAAATTGGGCTGATATCGTTTCCACGGTTAAAAACCCAAACATAAAAAACTCCCAGCAAATAATCAATAAGAAAAGAAGCGCCTCCGAAGGGAACACGTCTGCAGGGAAAATAAATCTTGAGGGAAGCCTATTTAAGAAATCGAAAAACTCATCTATTAATGATAAATCTCAACAAAACATAAGTCTCAAAAAACTAGTCTTATCACCAAAAACATTAGATAAATTTTTAATAGCAGTGCGATCGAGCAAAAAACCAAAAAACTTGGCTTCACAATATACTTCAGACCTAATAGGCCTGGCAAACCAAATATCAACCCAACGGCTAGTAGAAGAAATAGACCGGGCAGAAAGAACAAGACTAAATCTCTTAATCGAAAATTTAAGGAAATCATAAACATTATACTACAAATAAAATAGTCTTTTTTTCCCGTCATTAAAAGGTGCGGAAATTAAAATTATTACCCATAATACCAAAGGTTTAAACGATAATACAAAATTCATTAAAGAATGTAACCTGATAAAAAACACAAATGCGGCTCTATCCTTTTGGCAGGAAACCTTCTTAACTAAAAAACCAAATTTTGTACAGAATATATATCTGCATAATTTTAGTGGACTGACAAACCACAGAGCCGGTGTGGCTACGACATATACAAAAACATTTAAATCCAAAAATGCCGTAAACATAGACACGGAAGAAATTATCAAAGGCTATCTACAATGTTGTCGTCTAGATTTTACAAATCTAAAATTAAAACTCTATATTTATAATATTTATATGACGCAATCAAACGCTAAAGCCATAGATTTACTTGAGCATATTATTAACCACGTTGTTCAAAACAACATCTTTAATTTTATTTTACTGGGTGATTTTAATTGCACAATTGATGCTACATTGGATAGAAATAGTACTTTAGAAAGACGAGTCTCATTAGTTCAAAAGTTAAACCAGCTTATATCGAAATTTAAATTGTTAGACGTCTACCGTACTTTGAATCCTAGTGACAAGGAAATGACGTGGCGTAGCGACTCTTTTCCTAATCAAAAGGCTCGCCTGGACCGTGTTTATGTCTCACCGACCATTTGGCCTATGGTTTGGGCCATGGAGACGGTTTTCGGCGGCGGTAAGTCGGATCACTCACCGATAATGCTGACAGTAATTCTGGACTCGGATAATAAAAATATGAGAAATATTAGTGACACCTGGTGTTTTAACAACGCCCTTCTACGGGATAATCATTACATAAATATTTTTAAAACCTTCTGGGGCAAACAATTAAAAACTTTTCCACAGAAGGAAGAGTCTATCCTACCCTGGTGGGAAAAAACCAAATAATTAAAACAATAACCAAAGAGTATACCTATAAATCAAGAGTCTACCAAGAAGATGAAGCAAAACAAATAACAAAAACTCTTATACGAAATCAAAATCTAACTGAAAGTAAAAAAATAGAACTATTAAAACGTTTAGAAGTAATTGAAAATATAAAAGCGTACAAAGATTGAAAGTAACGTTGCTTCCAAGTACCCATCAAAGACACTATTAAGGGAAGGAAAAAATAAAGTTAACAAACTTACCTGTGTTAAAAATGAAAATGGGGATGAGCTATCTTCGCAAGGACAAATATTTACAGAAGTGGTTAAATATTACAGTAACCTTTTTGCGGACGAGGAAACCAAAAATTGTTCAAATTATGTAAAACTTTTACCACAACTTTCAAAGGAAGATATGGACGAGTGCAATAGCCCGCTGCTCAAAGCTGAGATAGACGAAGTCGTTAAAAACCTAAAAAAAATAAATCACCAGGCAAAGATGGCTTGACAAATGAATTCTACCAATATTTTTGGCCTATTATCGGACAAACAATGATAAATATTCTTATTTCAACTTTAAATACGGAAAATATTCCAACTTCTTTTACGATGGCAATCATTATCTTAGTTTTTAAAAACGGGGACCATAGATTACTTGGAAACTGGAGACCAATCTCACTTTTAAACACAGATTTTAAAATCTTATCAAAATGCCTGGCATTGAGAATAAGCAAGAAAATTACTAAAATAATCGATTGTGACCAGACGTCAAGCATTCCTGGAAGAAATATTATGTCAAATTTAAATATTACGCGAGATATTATTTACCATTACAGCTTTAATTCCACAGACCCGTTGGCTATACTTTCCTTAGATCAAGCTAAGGCTTTTGACAGGGTCAAACATACATACCTTTTCGAAATCCTTAACCACGTTGGATTCGGTGGTACTATCTCAAACTACATTCAGGCTGTGTACAAATCAGCTGAGGCGCGAGTTAAAATCAATAATACTCTTTCCGCGAAATTTAAAGTTGCCAAAGGCATACGTCAAGGCGATCCTCTCTCCAGCCTTTTATTTAATTTATCATTGGAACCTCTATTATGTCATCTTTGCAAGAACCTACAAGACCATTCCGTGCAATTACCGTTCCTCCCAAGACCTTTAGTGGTTCTGTCATTTGCCGATGATCTAACCCCATTCATTACGACCAACGAGGGTTTTAAAATATTAAACAAAGAATGTTCGATGTACAGCGCGGTGAGCAATGCCAAATTTAATTTGGAAAAGAGCAAAGGCTTGTGTCTAGGAGGGTGGCGAGACAGAACCGACAATCCAATGAACTTAAAATGGAATAAAAAGCAGTTAAAGATCCTAACGGTAAACTTCACTATAGACCAAGAAATATTAAAAGATCATGCCGATCTTTTGGGCGAGGAAGTGATACAAAACCTAAACAATGCCACAGCAATAGCGGAACGATTATCCTATAAAACTCGGTCACAATTATGTAATATACTCATGAGCAAATTATTTTACATTTTACCTATTTTATTTTTACCGTTAAAACTTCCTGAAACGATTCTTAAAATATGTGTTGAAGTCATATGGTCAAACGAAAAACATTGGATGAATGCCGAAGACATTAAGCAAAGTTATCCAAATGGGGGTCTCGGTTTACAAACGCTCAAATTACGTTGGCAAAATTTTGCCTTCTCTAAATTGCAGAACCTGCTTCAAGGAAAGTGTCACCCAATAGAATGTGCTTTCGTCGAATTTTATCTGCAAAAAACCAATGTTTATCAATTTAGTTTCGAAATATTGGGTATACCAAAAATTGAATTGATATATGATTACCTACCAAGATATTATAGTGACCTTTTCGATTTTTGGAACACTATGCCAATACGGTTGAAAAAACCTCTAACGCTAGAAGAAGTTATAAAGCTTCCCATTCTATATAATCCCTTCGTCGAATTAGACTTTTATCATCCGAAATGGAAGACTCCGGGCTTCCGACTAATAAGTGATATTTTCGATCTAGATAAAAGGATTTTTAACAACCCGTTCCTAAATAAAGGTCTTAGGGCTCAAACGGAACGATCGCTTACTAACCAGTTTACGAGAATTTCCAAATTGTTTGAACAATCCTTCAACCTTACGGAAATCCCGGAGTCAAACAGCCTCTCAAACAGTATTATAGAATCCAATCTAGTTATTGAAATAAATAAAGAATTAGTACAAGTTGAAAAATTGTGTAAACTAAAATTTAAAAAATACTTACTTCCTGTTTCGGAAAAATTAAACGAAAGACTCTTAAAAATATTTTACACAAAAAACGAAAAACTGAACTTTCGTATAAACACAGTGTGGCACTCCGCCTTTTTTCCCAAGGAAAATAATATTCTTTGGAAAATTGTTACCAGAAACATTACTCTTCCTAAATTAGCCGCAAAATTATTTAATGTTAAGCCAGATTGTCCATTTTGTGAAAACAATACCGGTGAATTTGAGCATTTATTCTTCAATTGCGAAATTACTCAATTTTTTCTAATGGAAATTGAAGGTTTTATCAAAAGATTTCATCAAGATTTTAATATGTCAAACAAATTATATTGGTTTTATTCGGATGGGACAAAAATATATCACAAAGTAATTTTAATCTTAATCTGCATAGCTAAATTGTCCATATATTTTACCTACCAAACGAGAATGAATATAAAAGACGTAAATCCACTAAAAATGATGAAGACATACTTTAATAAGAAATTGTACTTATGTTGTCTGACTGAATATGAATTTTCAAGAAAAAACTATGATAACTTTACCTTCGATGAGATATTGTATACCGGGCTATGTCGCCTTGAAAATTGTAAAGTAACTATGATTGAGAAATTGTAAAAAAAAAAAAAAAAAAAAAAAAAAAAAAATAATAAATACAACCCCTGTAAAAAAAATAAATAATAAATACACCCCCTGTAAAAAAATAAATAATAAATACACCCCTGTAAAAAAAAAAAAAAAAAAAAAAAAAAAAAAATAATAAATACACCCCCTGTAAAAAATAAATAATAAATATACCCCCTGTAAAATATAAATAATAAATGCACCACTTGTAACAAAAAATAAATAATAAATACACCCCCTGTCAAAAAAATAAATAATAAATACACCCCCTGTAAAAAAAATAACTAATAAATACACCCCTGTAAAAAAATAAATATTAAATACACCCACTTAAAAAAAAATAATAAATACACCTCCTGTAAAAAAAAAAAAAAATAAAATAAATACACCCCTTGTAAAAAATATATAATAAATACACCACCTGCAAAAAAAATAAATAATAAATACACCTCATGTAAAAAAAATAAATAATAAATATACCACCTGTAAAAAAATAATAAGTACACCCCCTGTAAAAAAAATTGATTCTTTTTTACAAGGGGTACCCCTTGTAAAAAAACAAAAATTGATTTTTAATAAATACACCCCCTGTAAAAAAATAATAATAAATACGCCCGCTTTAAAAAAAAATAAATAATAAATACACCCCCTGTAAAAAAAATTAATATAAATACACCCCCTGTAAAATATAAATAATAAATACACCCCCTGTAAAAAAAATAATAAATACACACCCTGTAAAAAAAATAAATAATAAACACACCCCCTGAAAAAAAATAATAAATACACCCCTGTAAAAAAAATAATAAATACACCCCCTGCAAAAAAAAAAAAAAAATAAATACACCCCCTGTAAAAAAATTGATTTTTTTTTACAAAAGGTACTTTTTACAAGGGGTACCCCTTGTAAAAAAATAATAATAATTGATTTTTTTTACAAGGGGTACCCCTTGTAAAAAATAATAATTGATTTTTTACAAGGGGTAGCCCTTGTAAAAAAATAATAATTGATTTTTTTTACAAGGGGTACCACTTGTAAATAATAATAATTGATTTTTTTTACAAGTACTACCCCTTGTAAAAAAATAATAATTGATTTTTTTACAAGGGGTACCCCTTGTAAAAAAATAATAATAGATTTTTTTTTACAAGGGGTACCCTTGAAAAAAAATAATAATTGCTTTTTAATAAATACACCCTCTGTAAAAAAATAATATCAAATACGCCCGCTTTAAAAAAAATAAATAATAAATACACCCCCTGTAAAAAAAATAAATAATAAATACACCCCCTGTAAAAAAATTGATTTTTTTTTACAAGGGGTACTTTTTACAAGGGGTACCCCTTGTAAAAAAATAATAATAATTGATTTTTTTTACAAGGGGTACCCCTTGTAAAAAATAATAATTGATTTTTTACAAGGGGTAGCCCTTGTAAAAAAATAATAATTGATTTTTTTTACAAGGGGTACCACTTGTAAAAAATAATAATTGATTTTTTTTACAAGGACTACCCCTTGTAAAAAAATAATAATAGATTTTTTTTTACAAGGGGTACCCTTGTAAAAAAATAATAATTGCTTTTTAATAAATACACCCCCTGTAAAAAAATAATAACAAATACGCCCGCTTTAAAAAAAATAAATAATAAATACACCCCCTGTAAAAAAAAAAAAATAATAAATACACCCCCTGTAAAAAAAATAAATAATAAATACACCCCCTGTAAAAAAATAAGTAATAAATACACCCCCTGAAAAAAAAAATAAATACACCCCCTGTAAAAAAAATAATAGATACACCCCCTGTAAAAAAATAATAAATACACCCCCTGTGAAAAAATAGATTTTTTTACAAGGGATACTTTTTACAAGGGGTACCCCTTGTAAAAAATAATAATTGATTTTTTTACAAGGGGTAGCCCTTGTAAAAAAAGAATAATTGATTTTTTTACAAGGAGTACCACTTGTAAAAAATAATAATTGATTTTTTTTACAATGACTACCCCTTGTAAAAAAATAATAATTGATTTTTTTACAAGGGGTACCCCTTGTAAAAAAATAATAATTGATTTTTTTTACAAGGGGTACCCTTGTAAAAAAATAATAATTGATTTTTTTACAAGGGGTACCCTTGTAAAAAAATAAAAATTGCTTTTTAATAAATACACCCCCTGTAAAAAAAATAATAAATACACCCCCTGTAAAAAAATAAATAATTAAATTTTTTTTACAAGGGGTACCCCTTGGAAAATTTTTGATTATTTATTTTACAGGGGGTGTATTTTTTTTTTTTTTTTTTTTTTTTTTTACGAGGGGTACCTCTTGTAAAATTTTTGATTATTTATTTTACAGGGGGTGTATTTTTTTTTTTACAGGGGATGTATTTATTTTTTTTTTTTTACAGGAGGTGTATTTATTTTTTTTTACAAGGGGTACCCCTTGTAAAATTTTTGATTATTTATTTTACAGGGGGTGTATTTTTTTTTTTTTTTAAGGGGTACCCCTTGTAAAATTTTTGAATATTTATTTTACAGGGGGTGTATTTAAATTTTTTTACAAGGGGTACCTATTGTAAAATTTTTGATTATTTATTTTACAGGGGGTGTAATTATTTTTTTTACAAGGGGTACCCCTTGTAAAATTTTTGATCATTTATTTTACTGGGGGTGTATTTATTTTTTTTTACAAGGGGTACCCCTTGTAAAATTTATGATTATTTATTTTACAGGGGGTGTATTTTTTTTTTTCCTTTTTTTTTACAAGGGGTACCCCTTGTAAAATTTTTGATTATTTATTTTACAGGGGGTGTATTTATTTTTTTTTACAAGGGGTACCCCTTGTAAAATTTTTGATCATTTATTTTACTGGGGGTGTATTTATTTTTTTTTATAAGGGGTACCCCTTGTAAAATTTTTGATTATTTATTTTACAAGGGGTGTATTTTTTTTTTACAAGGGGTACCCCTTATAAAATTTTTGATTATTTATTTTACAGGGGGTGTAATTATTTTTTTTTACAAGGGGTACCCCTTGTAAAATTTTTGATTATTTATTTTACAGGGGGTGTATTTATTTTTTTTTACAGGGGATGTATTTATTTTTTTTTTACAAGGGATACCCCCTTGTGAAATTTTTGATTATTTATTTTACAGGGGGTGTATTTATTTTTTTTAAGGGGTACCCCTTGCAAAATTTTTGATTATTTATTTTACAGGGGGTGTATTTATTTTTTTTTACAAGGGGTACCCCTTGTAAAATTTTTGATTATTTATTTTACAGGGGGTGTATTTTTTTTTTTTTTTTTTTTACAAGGGTACCCCTTGTAAAATTTTTGATTATTTATTTTACAGGGGGTGTATTTATTTTTTTTTTTTTTTTTTTTTTTTTTTTACAGGGGATGTATTTATTTATTTTTTTTCTTTACAAGGGATACCCCCTTGTGAAATTTTTGATTATTTATTATACAGGGGATGTATTTATTTTTTTTTACAAGGGATACCCCCTTGTGAAATTTTTGATTATTTATTTTACAGGGGGTGTATTTATTTTTTATGTACAAGGGGTACCCCTTGAAAAATTTTTGATTATTTATTTTACAGGGGGAGTATTTATTTTTTTTTAAGGGGTACCCCTTGTAAAATTTTTGATTATTTATTTTACAGGGGGTGTATTTATTTTTTTTTTTACAAGGGGTACCCCTTGTAAAATTTTTGATTATTTATTTTACAGGGGGTGTATTTATATTTTTTTACATTATTTCGTTTTTTTTTTATTTTTTTACAAAACATTTCGATATTTTTTAAATATTTCCAAATTCTATAACAATAAAACTATCTTCCAGTTGAATTCGAAGCCGCCCACTTTGTTCATTTGTATAAACTCTTCGAAGCGCGAGAATTGATTTTGATCGAAAGGAAATCTTTTTATAAAAACCCGACAGCTAAATTATGAAACACGCACTAGTATCGAGTACACGTTTATTAGGTCATATAAGGGGGTCATACGTAAATGATTCATTTCATCGTTACGGTGCCCCGTACGACAAAGTGTCATAGAACATTATCGAATTAAATTAACCCGTGTAACCCACGAAACTTCGGTTCTACCACCCACCATGTTTTTGAACAGCCTGTATATTTCTATATTGATTTTTTTGAGCGGAGAAACCTCTTTTTTTATTTATCCCCATTTATGGACTTTCAAGGTTCAAACTAGCCGATACCACTGTATTGATTTGATCAACATTAAACAAACATTATATTATATTATTATATTCTAAGACGGGCTTTCGAAAACGTCAATATAAAATGTCACTTATTCTTAATATAGATTTATATCGAGGCTAAGGATTATTCAAGAGGGAAAATGACTCTTCCCTATCCTAAGCCGCGAAATCTTAACTGCTTATTAAAAAAACACCCATAATGGATGTATAAGCGAAGGAGGGCTCCAGTTGCGTCTTAGCAAATCTGAGGATCACCTCGATTTGGCGAGAGGTAAGCCACGTTCGTACCAGAACTTGTGGAGTCGATTTTGTTTTCTCGAATCGATTTGAATTGATTTCTAAAAACTGCCACGGGAACTAATTTCGATTTACCGATTCGGGCTTTAACAATCTTCATATGAAACTTTAAGAAATCATTTTACGAAAATGTAACACTGAACAGATGGCGAGCTTAAAATTATTCGGACTCATTTTAATATCAAATAGAGCTCCGAATTCGTATAACTTTCGTTAATTGATTAAGACCATCGTGAATGTCAATCAGATATTATCCGTTCACGAAAAAATATTTTTCTTATATTCGAGTTAACGTATACCCGAATGAAAGGCAAACATTTTAATTCGTACTCATTGATAAAGGAAAGTAAAGGAGTAATTCATTCGCTGATAGCAAAATTTGAAACTCGAGTTTCTTCTCCGATTTTATCCCAAATTGAGATCTCGAACCTAGAACGTAGTAATTTAGTCGTTTACGTTCGATTTAGATTAAAATATAATTATCATATTTCATTCTACACGGATTTTGGTAAACGTCATATTTTTATCTTCGCATTATCCTTTTAAATAAACGCGTAATTCGTTTTTTAATCGAGCTTAAAATTTCATCTCCTGATTATTCGAATCCATTTGACACGATTCTGTTTATATGATTTCTGGTTTCATATTAACTCGAACTATTTATCCGAGATTAAAATATCGGATAAAAAGCTTAGCTATCAATGGTTACCGTAAGTTATTCATTATCCGATTCCGAGTTCTAATCTAAATTCGATTTTACCTTTAAAATCGATTGCTTGGTATACGCTAGTGTGACCGTTGCTAAAGTTGGTTATTCTTCTACCCTGATGCAACAACATTACGAGGCTTAAGAAAAGAATTTCCAAGAAAAGAAATCAACGCGTCTAACGTTAATGCCCTCAGCTAGCGAGAACAATATAACTTACGTCATCAGTAGCATTAAAAGGTCTAAAGAGCTTTATTTTTATGTCCTCGGTAAACAGTTGGAACAGCTGCTCCTCCAACTTAAAAAAATATCACGAGAGGCTGGATTACGCCTTAAAAATTCTAACTTTTAAAGGGAAATTCCATCTTAATATATTAAACTCCTTCTTACCCTTAAAAAAGCGTGTAATTGTTATTTTTTGGTACTTGTGAACAATCTTCGAAAAAATTCCAGAACCTTCGAATCTCCCGAGTAAAATAAATTTAAGAATAACGTTAGATCTTTGCGACTGTTCATGATATTTTAATTAAGATTAGAGTGTGGAACCTATCTAATTAACATTAACTCACGTCCTCCCGGTTTTTGAAAGCGCGTTAGATGTCCTCTCGGTCTCTAGTTGAACCACTTAAAGCGACTATCCGCGATATTTAAAAACCCTTTAAAGTCGATTTCTTTTCTAGCTAAGAGGACGACGTTGATCGTAACAAAGTGTAAGCTATGTTGCGCGTAAGGGAACAGCATTTCAGAGCAGATAGGGCCTTTAAAAATTCCAATCTCATCTTCGGGCAAAATTTTATCAACCGTTCTTAACAATTTGTCTGATACTTTATACAGGTATTACAATTTTTCCCGCGTTAAACATTTTTCTGTTGAACTTAAAATCGTAAGTAGATTTTATTTTTGATAATCAAGCATTTTTTGTTTTATTCCTTGGCTTAATCTTATCTGAAATTTCCAATCAAATATATTTTTTATCACGCGCAAACCCTAAAAAGGCTAGAATTTATCGCTCGGGGATCCTCAATTACCACCAAGACTCGTTTAAAAAGGGATTTTAGTTGTAATAAAAGCTTTCTTTGACTTCCTAGTCAGGAAAAGCTGTAAAACTACACGGCCATTTCGCTTCACTTTAGCAAATGGTCACCACCCGTCTGATACCGTAATACACCTGCCTTGTACATTTGATTCGAGCGCAATAATCGAATACGTGATGTAAGACGAATCTAAAAGAGACGTGTCTCTTTCAGAGCGTGAAACGGGAAATTATAATCGATTACTTATTGTTCAAGGGAGAATGAATAATGTTTACGCCGCATTGACGTTCTATCGATTTCTTATCGTTCAAGGGAGAATGCGACCTAATAACGAGTTATTTTTTATCGATCAATCCTACTATGGGAAAGTCCTAACTTGGTAAACTTTTCTTTAACAATTCGTAGCTTTAGTTTGACTGACTCGAATTAAGGGTTCTAGGGTTCGTTTTGTAGATGCCATATCGGGCTATGCTGAAAAAATAACATCGACGTTCTAGGAACTTATCCGGAGAAGATACGACGGTAATAAGCCTATAGCACCCCCCCCCCTCCAATTTGACTAATAAACTAATTGAGAATTTTAGGGAAATAAGGTATCAGGGACTTGTGAAAAATCCGACGTTTAAGAAAAATACTTATACGGAAAGTTCGGGCTCTCCGCCAAAAAATGCGCGTTTCAAAACCTAAAATTGGCCTAGAATTCATGGCGAAAGGTAAATTTTAAATTACCTATACTGGAGCTCTAGCTTGGCGCAGAGTGAACTAATATATGGAAAACTCCCAAAGTTCGCCAAGGAACCACTTTCACATCTCGAATCGAGAAACTAGTTTAACCAATGGATTCCTTGGCCGAATTTACTGAGGGAGAGGTGGAATAATTGCGAAGTTATCGATGATTTCCTTTGAAATGAGATTCCTTTATGGGTTCTATGCCAAATCAAGGTCTAATTGTTAAATCGCCGATAACTTTGCAAATACTGGCTCGCGCGCGCTTATTACTCAATTCCCTTGGTAAATTCAGCAAAGGAATCCATTGGTGATACTCGTTTCTCGATTCGAGCGCTCCTACCCTAGTAAAACTTATTTAAACTTGAAACAAATTTAAAACTAACCCTGAAAATAGGCTTAGTTGGATTAATGGAGATCAGCTGAATTTCTTCGCGTTGGAAGTGTCACGGAGATCTCGCCTTATTGAGACGGCCTTTACTCATTGCTCGCTGATCAATCATTTAAACGTGAAGAAATTCAACTGATCTGCACGAATTCAGCTAAGCCTATTGACCGGATAAGTTTTAAATTGATTTCTAGTTAAATATTTGATTGTAATTTTTTTACTGGTTGATTAGGCCGATTTAAACGATAATGAATAAATAAAAACAATCACTTGTTGTTAGATCGTGTTCTTCCTATAAGGGGAAGTAAAAGGTTTTGTGTTCTGACGTGCCCCTATAGGGCCGCGTATCTAGCTTATTTTTCATATAACTATAGTAATTAAAGACGTATGTCTAATCTTCTACCTGTTTTCCCGGTTGCGGAGAAATGTTAGAATCTTATCTTATATATAAAAACCACGACGTTCGTTCGTTCGTCGTTCGTTCGTTGGTTGGTTTTTTCGCGGGGGAATTTATTCCGAGCCGTTCCGGCCCCCCACGAGTTCGCTAATTTTATTGCTCTTGGAGAAACACGCCGTCTACGGAACAAAATTTAATCTGGGTTCGTAGTTCGTTTTAAATTAAAATTAGAATTAATTGAAAAATTAAATCTTCGATTTGGTATCGTTACAAACGTTTCAGTGTTTCGTTAATTTTCTTCCTGTTAGGCCTTCGCTCAGTTTAAATTATAAAATTTAATCGGGGTTCGTACCGCTTTTTACTCTTTTTAAATTAAAATTAAAGTTAAAAATTCCAGTTCGATAAAGGCTTCCGTTCGTTAACACGATAATCTGTCGTTTCAGGAGGATCCCGTTGCGGGATGCCTCGCCTTAACGCCGGCCTCCCATTGGTTGATAATGATTTGTATAGTGTAGGGTCTTTTTTTTCCCACGGAGGATTGTTAGACGCGGAGTAGTAGTCTTATATATTAAAACCCCGCTTAGCATTACAGGGAGCATTTAAAAATGGAGTGGTAATAAATTTTAAACGGAACCTTTTAAACTAACGGAAAAAGATGAACATCAAGATGGCCGCCTGCAAAAAGATGAGAGTTAGATGGACGCCTGAAAAAAGATGAAAAGCAAGATGGCCGCCTGAAAAAAAAGATGCAAATTAAGATGGCCGCATGAAAAAAGATGAAAAGTAAGATGGCCGCATGAAAAAAGATGAAAAGTAAGATGGCCGCATGAAAAAAGATGAAAAGTAAGATGGCCGCATGAAAAAAAATATGAAAAGTAAGATGGCCGCATGAAAAGCAAGATGGCCGCCGAAAAAAAGGTGGAAAGGAAGAGGACCGCCCTTAAAAATATGAAAATAAAAATTTGAATTAAGTGAAAAATTAAATCTTCTTAAAATTTGAATTAAGTGAAAAATTAAATCTTCGATTTGGTATCGTTACAAATATAAACACCACTTCCACGGAGGATCCTTTTCACCTCTTTTCATTTGGCAGGCGCGTGGAAACTCAGATTTTAATACAATTTCATTAGGCCCGAAGCAACTGGATGAAACCCGCCCGTAGGGCGGGCTTTCAGCTAGTATTTTAATATAGCAGACCGAAATGCGTAGTTTAACCTTTTTGGAAAAGTTAGTTTCATTGGAAACGATTTTTCACCCTTTAAAGTTTAGACTGTCAAGGTGTCAACGGCAAAATAATGAAACATGGACCATTAATATTAATTTTATTTAAGGGGTCAAAATTTGTCGACTGTAAAATAATTAAAATATACAGATATAATAGTAATTTTTTATATTAATATTTATCTTTTACGAGTAAAATTTTCTTTAATATTTTCTGATTATCTATGTTTGTGGTAGATGACGCAATCTACTTCGCTCTAATTGTTTCGAGACGCCTGGCTCTACAGTATTAAACCGACGGGTTTCTGTTAAACATTAATTGTACCAATTTCTAATATAAAAAGTATAAATCAATCATATTTTTGAATATTACTTAAATTGATAATTACAATTCCATTTAATTGTAGTATTTTAAAATGTTTCTGTGATACTGCTAGACGGATTCTATTTCTCGGGATGATTAGATTACCAATTACAGTTAAGCATTTACTTTTTACAGTTTCTTTTGAAAACGACATATAAAGGGGTAAAATGTTAAAGGTTCAAGTTACACCAATTTGGTACAGTAATTAAAGGCTAGGCGTTAAGTAATCGTGGACGAACCGATTACCCGGAGCCTGGCGATAGCGTTTAAACGTAATCGATTAATAGTAATCTGATCCGCTTAGCTCTAGTTATTAATAAAATTCTACAAAATACAGTGTTCAAAAAAATGGTGGTAGAACCAAAATTATGCGGTTCTACGGGTCCTTTTCAGTCGAAAATTTAGTATTTTAGCAACGAACATTTAAGGGTCATCCGTAAATGAATCATTTCGTGACTCTTAAACGATTCTTCGTACAACATAATGTCATAGAACATTTTCGTCTCAAAATGACCCCTATAGAACACACGAAATTTAGGTTCAACCATCCACCCTTTTTGGAATATCCTGTATATTAGTTATCGAATTATTTAAATTAAACTGAATTTTTGTAGTTTTATGTAATTTACTTTGAAAATTGAATTTGGTTTTTATTTTATTTTATTTTATTTTTTTTTCAGTTGAACTAGTTATTTGTATTTACATAAAAATGGCTCGTTTTAAATCTGAATAAAATGTGTGGTAAGTCACATCGAAGGAAGATTTAACACAGACGTGACGGAACAACAGACGGGGGAAATAGGGGAACAGATATTTTTGTAGATGGCACTAAAAAAAATATAATTTTTTCCGCATTGAGACGATCGGGTAATACTTTTTCGGTGGCTTAATTCGGTAATTCGGAAGCAGACATGAGAATGAATCGTTTTTTGATGGTCTACCCGTCCTGAATTTTCTGCGTCGTTCGAGAAGCGATATGACTATCGTATTTTTAGTAATATGTCGTCAGAGGCTATGGTAAAAATTAAAGATTTCAATAAAGTTTGACACTTCTTAATCACTCCGTTACTATCATCTACAAGTCTACTTGGTCATAGATTCTTGATCGTTTTTCGGTTTTTCAAGATTTTACACTAGAAAAGAATAGAGTGGATACGTCTTTAATTTCGCAGCAATCAGACATCTTTAATCATAAGTTATCCGTGTAAACTTCGTTGGATGCAATTGATTTTAAAGTAGCGAAGATGGAGCTGAGGCGGAACGTAGGACCTTCTTGTTGGAAAAGCTACGAATCTCGAGGATATGAATGGCTTTCTCGAGAGAATGTCTTCGAATGCAGTTTTGAAAATGATTGACGGGCATCAGGGCTACCGAATTGGACATCAATATTACGGAGTCCCTCGTCGAGGTGTAGTTATTGATCAAGTACGCCTTATCATCGAAATTATCTTCGAATACTTCATCGAACGTTTCTCGCAAATCCTTTGTATTTGGTATAGGGCGAGTAAAGGGAGTGGTATCGTTAGAGCGAACTATTTTAGCGCGATTGTCGCCGAGAGTGTCAGATTTCTCTAATTGATCTTGGCTCCAAACCTCTTCATTTGCGCCCTGAGGAATATGGCCCGTTACGAAGGACTCTTCGGCCAACGCGCCGTCGTTATTAAATGTTTCGCGAGATTCGTTATCTTTCGCGATACCGAACTTTTTAAACCTTTTCTCGGACGCGGTGGCTCCATCTACGGGACTACCCGGTATCGTCACGAGCTCGGAAAAGACGTACTTTCCGATACCTCCAACGCAAACCGAGTTCGATATACTGTTACCGTTCGAGGACGTTGTTTTCTTTAGCGACAGACAACTGACGAGACTGCGCAGGCTGCGAACGCTGTCATCGTGTACAACCGCCATACTCTGGTTTATACTTCCGGAATCGCTTCGAGAGCCACTCCCCTCGGAGTTATTTCGACCGCAATCGTTGGAGTACACGAAAATATGCCGGTTGTATTTTCGAGAGAAATGGTCCACCCCTGATCGTGGATTATTTCTCTTAGAGATGGCGTGTTTTATGCCGGGTTGAAGCGAGCACGTAATTATCCTCAGGAATCGCTTGAAGCCGCAGCGGAAACGGGAACTCATAGCGGCGTAGATGAAGGGGTTGACGCAAGAGTTGATGAAACCAAAAATGTTTATTACCTTTAGGTAATAAATTTAAGAGATAAACGTTAATTTCGTGAACTCTACATTTGGTTAACAAAATTCAAAATTAAAAGAAAAAAATGTTTATTATAATAAATCATAGAAGTTACATTAGCGATTTCATCTGTAATTGGTTGAAGGAGGGATATTTCCGAGGCTCGTAAGCGGCGCAACCACTTAAGTTCAGGTTATACTTTTAATTACAATCCAATTTTTGGAATACGATAAATTGACTTAGTATTATGCAATATATTGAACCATAAAAGAGTTCAAGGAGTATACTCGATCAAAACTATTTTCTATAACTTTATGACTCTGACTGTCCTGGTTTACAAAAGCACTTTTTAAGAAGTGCCAACTAGGTTTTGTATAATGTCTGTAATTTAGCTAACCCGGCTTTTTCATAAATATCGCGGCCAATTAAACCGCGTGTTTTCAGAGTTTCGTCCAGTTGTGTAACCAGACAAAGAGAGAGAGAGAGAGAATTTTAGACCATAATGAAACTTCTTCAATAATAATCACGAATTCCATAAAATATTTTGATTTAACACGGTGGTAGCGACATTTGTCGAATTACCTAACATTCGTAGACGTTCGTTTCGTCAATCGTCATTGATTTAAGGTCCAGACGACAGTTCGTTCAATCAGAAGCGCGTGGAAACTACCACCCGCTTCTGGTTCCCTGCGAACTATTTTGACCAAGAGATTCTTCATTCGTGTAATGTTTCTGGCGAACGTCGGTTAGTCACGTCGTTCGTGATTGAATCAAAATTTGTTACCATTTTATGGAACTCGTCCGCAGTTCGGAACTTAACCAATATTAGCATTGGTCAACAGCGAACACCGCCATTATCATTTCAGCCAAGAATAGATTCAACACAAGAATATCGAACCGTACGCTATACCTCTGGTATAACGCTAGTTTCGAGCGGGAGGAGCTTACTAGATTTGACGTTATATGCGTTATGATTTTCACCCTATCACGAGCTTTCGAGGTCCGCGACAGAGAGCTAGCTTTACCGGCAGCGCCTATCCCCGCAGCCTGATATCCTCCCCCCCCCCGCACTTATCGTAGAAAACAGCCAACCGCTTCCTGTGCACGTGACATGAGGCGCGGCGTAAGACCTCCGTAGGCTCCATCCGCTTGAGACTAGCGCGCGGACAAAGGTATAGCTCTTCCATATTCTTGTGTTGAATCTATTCTTGTTTCAGCGTATAAATCAATTTCGTCAACGTTCTCAAGTCAACAACGAACAAAGGGCCGGATCGCTCAAAGCCCGCTAAGGGTAAAGCTTAGCGGGGTTTCAGCGATCGGTAGGATTATAAGCTTAGCGGGTTTTGCGCCAACGGACTATTAATGGACGGATTAGGCTTAACGGGATTCGCACCAATGGCCGGATGATGTTTATCTGCCTTTGAATACATATGTGTGAATTGTGCTCAGTCGGCTTTGCATTAATGCGTAGATTATTAGGCTCAGTGGCGTAGTTATTTTTGATTTATTTTATTACCTTCTACCCTATTTTCGATATATTTTACTTTCTTCTACGCTATTTTTGATTTTTTTTTTATAATCTTCTACGCAATTTTTTATTTTTTTATAATCTTCTACGCTATTTTCGATTTATTTATATATTTCAAATCAATATAAGGATTTTGGACTCTATTGTCTAAATTATACCTACATGTTCAAATTTTTAAAAGACATATGGAACATAACCCGGATATGACTCCAACATTAAGCGCATTCATCTCTCTACACCTCTCAACTCTGCCATTACTTTTATCTTCGCTCTCTAACGAAGACTTCACGCGCCTTAAGCGTGGTTTTCACAAGGCAGAAACTATTAACGGCGAGCAAATTTATTTACTAGCTTTGCGCTCCGTGTTCCTGGTATCTTTGTTCTTTAACCCGCGCGGTAAATGCTAATGAGAGCCATAGTAACCGCGGCTATTTAGCCTATAATTAATTATATTTTCAGTCGGTTTAACCTAGCAAGTACTCAACTATTATATATACGTTCGAAACATTAGAGGCGTATTTAATTCGCAATTTCTACCTAGCCACTTCATACATCACTTAAATAGCCTCCAAAATATATTCCAAAATTAATTAGACGTTCGTTCAGTCGAAGCATATACAAATAACGAAGATTCGATATAAGCGATGTATATTCAAAATTCAGGGTGTAAAAAGTCGCCGAGACTAGGGTTCGGTGATTGGATACAATTTTACCATTTGATACTTAGGTGGTGCGAAAGATACAAAATAATTGCAATAATTAAACCAAAATAATAATAAATTTGGAAATAAAAAATCAAATGAATTTATAAATAAGGAAAAAACTTGTATTAATATAGTCGCATCTTTATAACAAATTTTTAAAAATTCAGCCCCTACACATCCGCTTTAATAGGTAAAAATCGCAGTTTTAATCTTGAATTTGAAGTAATTAGGACGACAAAGTGTTTTTATCTTAACTAACTTTGTTGTTGCATTAGGAGATCATCTCTCTCTAATTCCTCCAAGTCGAAAACGGACAAAGTAAGCGTCTCTTCTATGAGCCTATATGGTAGGATAAACTAAGCTTGGACTCTACGAAATAACTTAAAATCGATTTATCTTAACATTTAACGTTAAAGATATAAATCTTCAAAAAAAAAACCTAGCCCAACATTTATTTAATCTGATTAAAAGCTTAAAAAACCCTAAACAGAATTTATAAGCTACGAAGAGGATCATAAAGATTTTGGGGGCGTGGCTTGGTTATCCCCATCATCATCTCTCATCTTTTGAGAGTGAAATTTTTCCTCACTTATTTGTACGAGGCGTCCTAAAGCCGACTCTTCCCGGGAACCAAGGTTCATAAATAACGTTTCCACTAGGTCTGTGAAAACTTTAATAACCCTAATCTATCTCGAGACCTTAAGCTTGTCAGATCACTCGCCTTTTTTATCGCTGTTTCTACTATATAAGAGACGTAAAAAAATGGTTAAATTATAAATAGGCGAAAAAAAAAAAAAAAAACAAGAATAGAGATATTGCATGTGTTCTCGATTCAATCTTGAGTTGGTTACTAGATCCGTTATGTTTTATGATTTAATGGACAAAGAGTATAGCTTCGCTGTCCTCCAACTCGAGGTGGTATTAAGTATGTTTAGTCGAAACCATAAATATTTAAGCAAAAAAGAAAAGTTATCGCGTTATCACGCTTACTATACAGTATAATTATTAAGGATGGCGAGAGCGGACCCTCTAAATTCATATCTGTTTTCGTACTTCGCCGCTCGATGACCAGAGCGAGCCCTCTAAATTCATATCTCTTTTCGTACTTCACCGCTAGATGGCGAGAGGGAGCCCTCTAAAATAATCTGTTTTCGTACTTCGCCGCTAGATGGCGAGAGGGAGCTCTCTAAATTCATATCTGTTTTCGTACTTCGCCGCTAGATGGCGAAAGCGGGCGGTTTCTGGAAAACGTTACGGACGCACGTACGGACAATGGAAATTATTATACGATAATTTTCATGACTGTCGACAATGATGACCTGAACCTATACGGCTCAGGGCTGCCCAAACTCAGGCGCGCGGTACACAAAGTGGCCCGCCATCAGCAGAGGCCGGCTGCCAATACCGCTAGCCGCCACGTGATTGATCCGCTGAGATCTACTTAAAATTGAATCGTGGTTACGCGATCTTGCATTTTTAGTCGATATCACACCATGAACGGTTTATGGTCCATGATTACACATCACCTTAAAAATTCAAATAAATATGCGGGGAAAGGATTGTTCGCTGCCAACATTTTATGTTTAATTTTGGTCCACGGATTTGAGGCAAAACTAAGCCCCCCTTTTTTTCACAAATTGGACTGATACGAAATTGTCAAGTGTGAACGTAGCTTATATGTCAAAAAATATCTTGCACTATCAATATTATTGCCATTATACGGATCATTTAAGTCGACAATTATATTTTACTCTAATCCATTCTTATCTAATCTATTGTATATTTATCTGGGGAACTTCAAAACAAAACTTGGACCGTTTGTTTGGGTTACAAAAACTAAATATCCGTATCATATTATGAAACAGCCTTTTTTAGCGCACACAGATAGCGGCTATTCAAAATAATTGGGATACTCAATATCTTTCAATATAACTGCTATCAATCATTAATTTTTATACACAAATTCCTATCACAATCAAATACTTTTATTTTTAGCTTCGCGGTTCAGTGTAAATGCTACCTAGTCCTGTAAAGGCTAAAACTATATAAAAAAAAATAATTCTTTTATATATTTTAGTGCCAAGCAACATAATACGTTGTACCAAAAGTCTATCACTTTATTTCATAAAAGTAAACAACGCCCGCTTACCACCAAAGGCCTAGGTAAATGTACCGGCACATTCTGATTTCAGACACTCTAGCGGATACTCTAGTGAACGGAGGAGGCGCCACTCTTTCGAGAAATTCCGAAGTTGGGGGAAAGACAATATGGCCAAGCAGGGCGGCCGACTAAATTTCGTGCCTCTCTCTCGACTTTAAATATCTCGAGCCAGACAGGGGTGATGACTTTTTTTGGCTTTTTTTAAGTGTTGGGCTATGATATAAAATTGAACCTTCGCTGATAGTATTAAGCTACGGGGTGTTGTTTACTTTTAAGGAATAGAAAGTGATATACTTTTGGTTGTACCAAATCTCCAGTTGTCCTTGTCTTTTAAATACTACGCTTAACGTGTCCATTAATCCAAAATATACTTATTTTTAATCTAAAACTCTGTTAAAATTAATTTTAAATCAGCTGTAAATTGCTCGCGTAGATATTGGCAAAGTTATCCGTTCCTATAAGCCTTTTCAAACTTCGCCCTTTGCGACTAATGTAAAAAGAGACAAGAATTATAAATTGAATTAAAGCTTTGTGAAAAAAATATTAGATGGCGCTGAAACTCGTATCTTAAAAGGATATCGTCTAGACTATGAAAGTGATTTTTTTTTAAATAATTTTGACTGTTAAAATATGCCTAATCTCAAAGGTTATGTTCCCTTTTGCGCAATTCCTGCAAATGCACTCGCGCAGTTTTTCAGTTCCGCAGTTCTCCCATTGCCACAGTTTTCATTTAGGTTAGGCTAGTGCTTAAAAATAAATTAATGGTAAACTGCGCAAATGGTATAGTAGGGAAATGAATATGCGCAAATGTAAAACTGCGGATGTGGACCCCTATCGATTTAAATTAGTTCACGCGCCATATTTATTATTAATACAATATTTCAGTTTTTGACATTCTAAAACGAAACTAAAAAATTAAACCACTAAATTAAACCACTTTTTGAATTATTTTAATGGCCCAATTTATAAATATTGTTGTTGAAACAAATTTGTTTTTAAGCTATAATAGCAGAGATTAATATTTTCACCTAAAGCCCGAACAATCGTAGGCTGCTATCGTATTGTTCTAAATAATATGTAGCAAAATTCCCCGAATAAAATTGATAATTTTATCTTGGAACCTTTGACCAAAAACCTCGCCAAAAACTAACAACTTTCCATTGTTAAAACTTTTCTTAAAATTAAGCAAGTTTTTACGCATTGCCATTTAAGATAAATTAAGTAATACAACGGTCAAATTAACTAGTACTGAGGGCCGGAATCGGTAACTAGTAATCGAGAAATCGATTACTTGTAAAATTAATCGTCCATTGACAATTACTCGTCGTGTAAGGTTTCTTCTTAAAAACAAGTCCATTTGACTATAACCTCTATTTTCTCTAGTGCTCCAAGTTTTCCACTTTTGAATACTTTAGCAAACACTAAATACGTTATATATTATTGTTTTGCGGGTTTATTCCGTCTATCAGCGCAGTGATGTTGGCCGTCAGCGAGGAAATTGCTTCATTAGTAGGGGGTTTATGTTCAGAACGTGGTGTTTGATAGATATTGTTCGAGGCCTTTTGAGAGAATACCCTTCCATCCCTTCGATAATTAACGTAGTATGTCAATTCGCCTATCAATTTCTCTTAAGTGAAATATATTTTAAACTACGCTATGTATAAAATAAAAAATAAAAAAGATTTTTACCATCATGGTGAAGAAAAAATTATGTTTTTCAAAATAATTGTCGGTGGAAAATTGGGTAATCATCGTGACGAGGAAATATGGCGTCCAGAAGACGGTGAAAGCCATCACGACAACCATAATCATCTTGGCCACCTATATTTAAAGCGAGGGGTAAGCCAAGTGTTAGAAACTAGCGACCGCGTATATCGTAACAAAATATAATTAAAATGGAAAAGTATCTGTAGGCCTAAATGTTTTATATCTAAAAACAGTAAATGATGCTAAATTATAATTTATAAAATCAAAAAATATAATGAAAAATACTGACACAATTCTAAGCGCTTAATATCTGACCGTATAAACCTTTACCATTCACATCATATTTCCCTTCTGTTGCTCAGACGCGGAAAGGGGATCCAGCTGTTAGGACTTGATGTCTTATAAAAGTAAAAACGCAACTGCTCATTCGTTTCGGCCCTTGTCAATTTCAGAAATTGAAAAAATTCCCCACGATGTTTTTCAGGTTTGGACCCACATGCGCAGTTTCCCCATTTGCGCAATCTTCACTTGCGAGATTTAAATTTGCGCAATTTTCGTTTGCACAATTTTTATTTACGCAGTTTTCATTTGCGTAGTTTTCCAATATTTATAACCTAATCTAACTTAACCAATCTCTAATAACCTGCGCAAATGGAAAACTGCGCAAATGGAAATGCGCTTATGGGAACTGCGCAATTGGATCATTATCGTTTTTACATATACATATTTTTTTTCTTTTCATTTCAACGAGCTCGCATAGAATAACCAAAGAAATTGGTTTACCAACTCAGGAAAAATCGAGTAAATATTTCCAAATTGGACAACTCGAACAAAGATTGACCAAATAGACCAAATTGACTAACCTCGATTCACCAAATGTGAAGCAAATTTTAAAATGTCTTTGGTGATGGAAGATTATTATTATTATTATTATTTCATTTGTTCTATTTGGTCGAATTGTTTTTTTAAATTTTGCAAATTGAACCATTTTTCAAAATACAAGAGTTTTTCTCTTGGGGTAAGCCGAATTCTTTCGTTATTTTATGGCAGCTCTTTGGAATGAACAGTAAAACCGCCGGATGTAAAAAACTTACGAATTTGTTTCAATTTCTAAAGAATAAATTCGAGAGCTTGACTCGAGCTCTATTTGACAAGCTGCCCCAATCGAGTCAGCAGTTGCGTGACTACTTTAGCTAAAAATGTAAACCCGTTCTATCAATACGAATGATAACGTCAAACATTTGAAGGTGAGCCAGCTCAGAGCCAAAACCGTTTCAATGAATTTTAGAAGGAAATTGGGTCTAACCACTTTCCTGTAATAGGCTTGAGGGGTGCATTTCTTGCCGAGATCTCTGTTTACGGCCAATACCCATCAAGTTTTCCCATTGGTCAAGAAGAATTTATTGTAAATTAAAATAGTCCTACGACGGATTCTTAAAAGGGAGTCCGCTCTAGGGAACTTAAATACTTGAACCCACTATAGGAATTGGTAAAGTTGGACTACGTATTTCTTGAGATAATTTCGCTATTACTCCCCGGATTTAGAAGCTTAGGAACTTTTGGAACAATAAGGGTCGGTTTCAAAAAGATTCGCGAATCGAAACTTGGGATGGAATGTAATTTTTCTGTCAGCGATATTTTATATTAGAAAATAAGCTCTCGCAATCTCTAAGACCATTGAGAAACTAGCACACGCGCGAGTCTTAAGTTTAAAACTTAATACCTTCCTTCGATTAGCTTCTTGTCGTCTTACGCTCCCCTGTCGCTGAAAGGAGATTCCCCGCACCAGGCAACGAGCGATTCGGAAACAAGTTCCTCCTATGAACGTTAAGGGAATCAGGTAAAAGAAGACGAAGAGACAGGTGTAGTAACCGACGCGAAATGTTTCGGGAAAATCAGTGTAACAGCTAATGCGATGGATCGTCCCGTATTCGCTGGATAACTTATCGACCAGAGCCACGCTTTTGAAGATGACGAAAGGGAGGGCGGCGGTGCAGGGAATGAACCAAATGATCAGTAGAATACGTTTGGCCCTCTTCTTACTCTGATACATTCGGGACTCCAGAGGGTGCAGGATGGCCACGTATCTAGAATAAAGAAAGGAAACATACGCTCTAAATCTTAATTTTAATATTTAGCTAATATAATTTGCAGTGGAAATGGTATCATTTAAACAGAAGTTGTTTGGCGCCTTTTCAAAATGCTCGTTTATTTCAACTGACCACAACTACATATAAATTAATAGAGAAATCGTAATTTAATATTTTTGTATAGTTAATTATATGTATATTTTTATTTTATTTTTTCCTTAGCGCCGACCCCAATTTTTAATCTATAACCTTTTGGTTTTTTTTTGGTGTGTTTAAAAACAGTTGGGCGGATGCCCATCTAGAATGGAAGGCTATCTGTGACAGATATTACAATTTAGAATGGACAGATATAATTTTTTATTACTTCCCAGAATGGACAGATATAATTTTTTATTGCAACTCAGAATGGGCAAATATAATTTATTACAACTCGGAATGGACAGATATTATTTATTATAACTCGGAATGCGCAGATATAATTTATTACAACTGAAATGGACAAATTTCCCTTTTAAATAACTGCAATTAAGCCAAACCTCTCGCATGTTAAAATTAAAAAGTGATATAAAATTAGGTATAGATGGCGCGGTCTGTTATAGAACGTCGTTGGGATCTATTTTTTCGTCTGCTATTAGGCTGCTACGTTTGGTTTTTTCTGTTGCCTTCCGCGGCTTTCTTAATACTTTTTCGTCGAATTTTCCACCCGTGGTATCACCAAATTTCACTTCGCTCGCGAAGATCGTTACGGGGGAACGGGGCCTTCCGCGTTTGTAGGCTCGCTGGTCTCGAGCTCCCGGCGCTCGTGCTTTTTCCGTTCCGCGTAAGCCTATCGCCCGTCGCTCAACGACTACGGAGAGCGGCGACCCTCTCTTCGTTTTTCGTCAAGACGGGCGACGCCGCGACAGCCTTGGGTGGGAACGGAATAAGCGCGAAAGAGTCTCGCGGCGAGAACAAGGAGCCTGGCCTTACTAAGGCGTCTTTACGATCTAAAACGGGCGATGATTTCGATCACTGCCTCGCCGAAGAATATATTTCCGCGAACCTTATTCAACGTTGGTTTAACACGCAATATTAAGGTCAAACTTACTTTAAATAATATGTAAATTATCATATACGCAAAAGCGCCTTAAAAACCACACAATACTTGACCACCCAAATGCCGAGAGAGTTCATGATTTACCGCCAAACAGTTTGAAATTCCAACCCCCCTGTTAGGAAGAAGGGAAAACCTAAGCTCCGCCCAGGCGTGAATACTATGTATAATTTTTTGGCCGCGTCTATTTTGGCCGGTTTTTCGGGCCAAAATAGCTCCTTGCTGAACGGGCTCTATTTTGGCCCGAAAAACCGGCCAAAATAGCCCCGAGCCGAGACTCGGCTATTTTGGCCGTTTTTACGGGCGTCGGCCATAACCCGCCAAAATAGCGCCCTCTTGGCTGTTGACTATTTTGGCCGGTTTTTCGGGCCTCTTACTAACCTAACCTTACCTATCTTAATATTGAAATTTCAGTCGGCGAATTTAAGAGGCCCGAAAACCCGGCCAAAATAGTCAACCGCCAAGAGGGCGCTATTTTGGCGGGTTATAGCCGACGGCCGAAAAACCGGACACTTCTATTAAGGCCCCTTCATTATATTACAATATTATTTACCAAGGTTAAGATATACTTGAAATTTAGTTGTTTGTACGACATGGTTGGCGTTCTATATTTGAGTTCGATGTAAAAAAACATTTTATATCTTCAGTAATAGACTCCACTATTGAGTTATAATTTAAAATAGAATATTTACCCTGGGATAGAGCGGCAAAATAATCTCTCTCTCAGACGGGCGGCGGGACTCGGGAGCCTGAGGCTGGCAATGGCCCGTTTAGAATAGCGCATTTAAAACCAAGACCGTAAGCCTTTGCGCCTTAAAACTCCGTTTCATATATATTTAAGTCGAAATGGTCAACAAAACCTGCCATCAATTAAAATCCAACACTAAAGTAGGGAAAATAAAACAATAAGAAGGGAAATAAGGTAGTACACGGTTTAAAAAATCGTGAAATACTGTTTTAAGCGACACTTTCTAGTAGCTAATTTCACCTCGTGAATTCAGCGAGTATAAAGGGAGCGTTTTTTCTCAATGTAGAGAGTGGATGCGTAGGTCGCCTTTCAGCGCGAAGTGCATTTTCAACCTGGATGTATAGCCAGGATGTTCATTGGCTGGAGGTAGAGCCAGACGGAATTTCAACGCGTACAAACCTAGGGTCTCGTCTGAATTGGTTTCAAACCCGGGGAGTTTCTACAACCAGGAGTAGGGTCCCGTTTATATCATACCAAGGATGTCTTATTCAAGGAGTAGTTCCTTGAGAGTAGTAGGAGGTTCCTTGAGAGTCGGCGCATTTCATGCTTCCAGTTATTATAATTAGCTTTACCTTGAGCTATGCTCGATGGGCGTTACCAATGTCAAATTGACGGACAGCGAACGATCATCATCCTCATCCTCGTTGTTCTCCCCTCGACACAACTTAGAGAGAAAATCCCAGCTTATCGGCAGAGTCACAGATAACGTACCACGCGATCGCGTGGTCCTTAATGATGTCGAATTTTTTATTTGCCATTAAATTTTTAAACAGTCCTCGACTAATATATTTGCGCCTTGATCTAAAAGCAAAAATTATCACTAAATAAAAAATACCCCGGCTCTAAAGATTTTCGAATTTCATTGGAAGGTAGTAAATTTGATCCTTCGATCACCACTGAGCTAACGGACAAATATAAGTTATATACAAAAACGTTGTTTTGCTTCGCACTTCAAAAAAGTGCATTTATAGGTAAGAATTTCAAACCCGTGAAGGGACAGAAATTATAAATTCACAGTGAAAGAAATATGAAAGTCACAGTCTAAGAAATCATAAAGCTATAATTATAATAATTAATATGAATAAAAAATTTACAAAAAAATGACGTATAAATTCGGCCTATCGAAACTTTTACTTATGTAGATTTAATGATTAGAAACTTTATAAAGAGGCGAATGTTTCCTTTTACAAACTGAAAACTGCAACCATCGCCATTCGATATCACCACTCTAGAGTCTAGGAGAAGGGAAAAAGTAAGAGTCAACTAAACTTTAGTAGCTGTCAGATGACGATAACACGCGAGTAAAGGTTTGTTAGTGTATTCCCCGTGATGAAACATGTTTAAAAATCAAGAGTCTCATCTAAACAGCAACACCTCTTAAGATAATATAATTCTCCACCCTAACAACTAAACATTTTAAAAACGCGGGCAGGAACTATTTGGTATTATGCTATTCTACCTTTCCACGCATAGATGGCTTTTAGTTACCCTTACCAAGAGTGAATTCTACAACAGAATGACTTCTGCATAATTAAAAGTTTCGATAGGCCGAATTTATACGTCATTTTTTTGTAAATTTTTTATTCATATTAATTATTATAATTATAGCTTTATGATTTCTTAGACTGTGACTTTCATATTTCTTTCACTGTGAAGTTTGAAATTCTTACCTATAAATGCACTTTTTTGAAGTGCGAAGCAAAACAACGTTTTTGTATAATTTGTGTTTGCTTTTGGAAAAATTAAACACTAGTAGTCACAATTAATGTCTCTTCTCCTTCAATTGGCGCTACAAGCGCCTTTCAATTCCGTCACAATTAATGTCTCATCTCCTTCAATTTGGCGCTACAAGCGCCTTTCAATGACGTCACGTTTTATTTTTTATTTGTTTGAGGGCTAATGGTGCAGGGTTAACTGGTTGCATTAGCGGCTGCTTTTGGCGATCAAGTATACTTTTCAATGACATAATGAGTGCTAGAGAAAGATGGCCGAATACACTCAAGTTTTGAAGAGCTTCTGTTGACGTCATCGTCGTCATAACTGGTTCAGTCAGTTCATAAGAACTGGTTCCAAAGTTTCAAACGCCATCTATCGCTCATAGACAGCACTACTTTATGTTACCGTAGCATGAACAGGCCTCCTTTCCTGTTGTCTGGTCAAAAATGTGACCTATAGACTTTGACATCACTTTCCCCTTAATGGCGCTACTCCGTCTATAGATACTCTAATAAAAACTAAACAGTAAGTCAATTAGTTTTTTATGAAAACACTACAAATAATTTAAATTTTCCGCCGAGTTTTATTATAAAATTATCAATTTAACACGCCTGTTTCAGAGTCCATTTTACTAAGACATTTTGTAAGTCTCACCGCTATATATCATGGGGCTATTGTGAAATACCCAAGTTTAAGTACCCTGCTCGCTGCATTTTATAATGATGATATAAAAAATTGTTCAGCCCACTTAAAAATTCAGCCTTGCAATAATAACAACGCGTAGAATGCTAGACACCATCTTATCTCTTTAAACCAGCGCATATTTGTTTATAGTTCCTGCCTTTTGCTCTATTACTTCTTTATAATTAAACATTGTAGATCGTTGTTCAGCCTTATCTTTGCAGCGCGTAAGAAGCTAGAAACCCATCTATCTCTTATTTACGCGTTTCTTAGAGATAGAGGGGAGCCTTACTAGTTACCCTATTCCGTCTTTCTAGGTCTTTCAAGCTTTATCACGCTATTGTTATCTCGGTCTTTGTATTTAACTACAGAATGTTAAGAGTCCTTCAGTCAAACCAGCCTTTTTTTCACTCTTTTACCTTTGTCTCTATTGCATCTTTCAAATTGAGACAATCAATTATATCCTAGTTCAACCATCTTTGCAGCGCGTAAAAAACAACAATACCTCTATCTCTTAACTATGCGTTTCTTACAGATAGACTTAGAGTACCACTATTCGGGCTAGCCCATTTATTTATCTATCTCTCTAATGCAAACTCTCAATGAAACGCCGTCTTTCGCGGTGCTTGAACGTTATCTATACCTTTTATCTGTCTTAGTATTCAACATTAGATAAGTATAGAGTACCCCCGCGATCCTAACATATTTTTCTCTCTCGAATGCAAACTCTCAATGAAAAGGACTCGCGGTCGGACGAAGAAGAAGAAGAAGAAGAAGAAAACGAAAACCTCAGTTATCATTGACAAAAAAGATTCCACCTCATAAGACAAATCTCCATAGACTTTTCTAATGAAATTTTGAGACACCTATAAATAAAACAGGCCAGCTGGCCTGTTTTTAATAAGCAAGAATTAATTCAGGTTCCATAAGAATATGGGAGGGCCACGATTCAATAACCATCCTCCCAAACTTTGTAGCAAAGTTCGTCCGCTTCGAATCGATTTTTCAAGTAAATCGCTCCTGACATCTATCATTAACTCGCGCCACTAACAACCTTGATGTAATATATTGGGTAATAAAAATGGAGCCGACCGAAAAAAAATCTAAGCGTACAAATGTTGCGAAAATTGCGGACGAACTTTTGTTACAAAGTTTGGGAGGATGGTACCAGAGGCTAAAGCTATGCTCCCATATTCTTATGGAACCTGAATGGATTCTTGATATAAGAAATTAAATTAGGTCCTGTTAGGCTTAATTGAAGATTAAATTGAAGAACGTGACTTGAGCCTTAAATAAATGAAATTGAAACTCGCGCTCTTCAAGTTGAATTTCAAACAGCACTTTTTTTTTTTATAAAAACTCGATCTTTTATACTCAAGCGGAGTTCGCATCGACTACTTAATTCACAATTAAGTTTAACATTGAATTTCTCATTTTGCTATCGAGGGGTGTAAACCTTAGCGTTCCCGACTGACAGACGGACATAGAGATTTATATATATAATAATAAATATTTATTATTTTATTTATTATTATATTGAAAATTTCAGATAAATCGATAAATTCGACACCCAGAAACATTGTTCAACAGTTCAAGGAAAATTATTGATTAATTTGTGGATAATTATTTAACTAACGTTCATTACCAGCGGTCGAAATCTGATAACAAGTCCATTTTCTTATTTATTCATATTTTTCAGATATTTTGTTCTCTGATTAATGGTTTGCGCAATATTGTAAATTCAGATAATAGTTCTATTGATAGGTTAAAACGAGTTACTCGTATTAAAAGGTTTGCGTCCGCTTGCGCAGGATTCGACCAAAATCCAGCAGTTAGGCGGGTTTTTGATTCGGTTCAATGGGACTCGAAACTTTGCTAAAATATCCCCGACGTAATTTAAAAAAATTAAAATCCAGGGGACGCGAATAGTTTAGCTTTGCTAGCGAAACATCTTGAGAGACTTATAATAATTTAATGGTTGCTAAATAATCAATATACCCAAACATTTTGTATAATATCATTGAAATATTATAGTTGATTGCAACTTCTCCTTTGTCGTTTTTACTCCTTTGGGTCATTTTACTGTGGTTTGGGACAAGAGTAGGATCTTTAATATATATATATATAGGGTCATGGATGAAATGAACCGTCGCGGGTCTATCTTGAATCGATATAAGCGCAATATTGTATACATGGCTACACGCCCAATTTAATATAAACGCAGTTATTGTTGGAAACCCGGCTGCTGGCTTCGCCGGAAGCATCCACATTTTATTTTTTGTACGCATTAACCTAAACTAACATCTAGCCCGTGGATAACACAAAATTCCCATTAAAATAATTAGTGGTTTCCAAGCAGTAACTGATGTCAAACAACATTAAAATATAAACCTTGAAAGTAAATTGTAGTTTTAACTTCAGAGTAAATTTATAAATAAATGTTTTCTGTTATAATTCATATGATTTAACCTACGCAAATGAGAAGCTGCAAATGAAAAATAATTAAGAATGAAGAGGGTCCGCTATGATGGAGAAACTGCGCAAATGAAAATTGCAGCATTGAAAACGGCGCAAAAGCAAATGCGCTACTGGAACTGCGCAATTGGAACCTTACCTATTTAAACGTATAAGTTAGTTAAGAAAATTCACATTTCTTAGAATTCGTGTGAAAGAAATATTATTCATATTCACTTACAATAGTTGGTATTACAAAAGAACTTCTGGGTGCGACATCTTGTTCGAATGTTGCTAACTACGTCCCGAAATCACGTGGCGTTAAGGTTATATAGGGTAGTTATTTCTATTTTCATAAAACCCTAGGGCCAGACGGCTCAGAAGTCACCCGACCTTGAGAGCTGACACGAATATAAAAAAATAAGCTTAAGAAATGCTCAAAGCTGACGAGCGCTATGAACTTTACAAGCTGTTACGTAGCTGATGACGTAGACGCAACATTCCCTAAGTAAGCTCCTCCTCTTTTATGATAGCTACTATTCGAAAAAAGTAAATATAAAACCATAAAACCAATATTTTAGGTTTAAACTTTAATTATTATTTTTAAAGAAAATATATTTTTAGATTGATTTTATCCGAATTATAGTTCTGTGTTAATTTTTTAGGATAAGTGTCATTTCGGATAAAAACATGTACGAGTATTATTGTTTTATTTTATTTATGGATAAGTTAACTGGAATGATAAATAGTCTATTTTTAAGCAATTAACGGATAATATCTGACTATAATTTTGTCTTATCCAATTATTAGAAGTTAGAGAAACTCTGATAAATAATAGCATTATAAACCTTCATTAATATGTTCTCGCTTCTAAGATTCTTAAAGATTTAAATTCACTAGACTATTCTCTTTATTATATCTCAAATGTTTTGGCATATTGAAAATTTTCATTTGCCTAAAGCGGCAATTAAAATTTCTTTTAAATTATTAATTCAGATTTAGCGTTCGACGGCGGCATGTATATGAAAGGAATTACACAAAACTTGTATCGCTTCGCACTTCAAAAAAATGCATTTATATAGGTAAAAAAATTCAAACCCGTGAAGGGAGAAAAATTATAAATGAAGTTTAAAATTTTGACTATTGAAACTTTCTATTATGACGTAGAAGGTCTTTTATGGTAGAATCTTCCCATGGAAAGGGTAACTCACGTACATGGCGTACACCCCTTGGGAAACACACTTCGATTTCGTAAACATAACCTAAGAAAAACGCCATTTAACTCCAAAACGCTAGATGGAGATACCATCCGAATCAACTCGAAAAATTCCTCGATAAAAAACGTTTCAACTATATCGTCCTCTTAACCCTTGTTTTAGTCATCGTTTTCCTTGAATTTATGAATTTTTGGGTTCAGCCCTATGCCATAAAGATAGATTAGAAACACCGAAAAATGATAAACGAAAAAGGTTCGTCCCGGTGGGCTGCGGGCTTTTTGCGAAGAGAAACACGTGGCTGATCCAATTTACGCGTCTATCTTTGGGGATTAAAACGGAAGCCGAAAGCGAGACTAAATTGGTTCGCCCACCCCTCAGGCAGTTGCATTTAGGGCTATAGAAAACGACCGGCTCGCGGTACGTGCTATCCATTCCATGGGACTCAACCAGACGCTAGGAACGTCTTCTTCGATTTAAACTATAGAACGCCGCCAAAGTTATCCGATAATAAAAATATATCTTTAAAACCAGGTATTTGTTGTTGAGTTTATGTTTCAAAGGGTCCAAGGGTATACTTGTAGTCGGAACTTGACACAGTTTCGAATTATATTGAGCTTTTCCTATTAAAATGGTTTTTATCAGTGTCTATTTTAGAGTGGTATTTGTTGTATCGAGTTTAAATAGATTAGTAAACTTACGACTTCGTAGAAATGTTGTTTATTTCTCGTTTAGAGACCAACAACGATGAATGAAGAGAGACTTAGATATATGTCATTCTACAGCTATCCACGACTAGCGAAGACTAAAGCCGAATTTTTCTAGGTCAATAATGGGACCGATACCGTTAAATGGCACTGGCGCCTAATCGAATGGAAACTTACAGACAACCCCATAACCGAACATAGTGAAAAATTTCTATACTACCAGTTCATTTAAGGAGTACACACGAACGGAGCGGTAGTGGTGAGAAATTACAGCTCACAACAGTTTCCCCATCTGCCTAGAAAAAGCCTAGTCTGAAAAAATATCCATTAGTCACTATCAGAGAGTCCATGCACGAAATAGAAAAGTTCGTGCTACAGTAGCGTGTCAAGAAAATAATGAATAATGCTAAAAGCAGTCAGATTTGATATTATTCGAACTTACTACATAAGTTCAAATGAAGAGAGAAATTACCACAAACTCTACGGGATTAAACTCACTCCCTCACTCGCGCTCTCGCTATCACCAACAATAATTTTGTGGTTTTACTAATTTCATTAGCTTCAAGAAGATAACCAATTAACCTGCAATAAGTAAAAGTCCCTCGCGATGAGTCTTTATTTAGTTTCATCACCCACTTAAGGTCCCTCTCTAATATACAGGGTGTTTTAGAAAGGTCTGGAAAAAATGAAGGGGGTTCTTTGTGGGGTCAGACTGAGTGAAAAAGGTTTATGAACCTTTAGTCTCACGCGCTGCGTTGCGTAGTTATGAGCCCTTGAAAATAGTCCTCAAAAATACGAAAAACGACCGAAAGGTGTAGGTAAGATTGTGCCTTTGACCATTATTGTTTTTCTATTTAATTGTGCATAAGCTAATTATCGAGAGATAAGTGAAACAAGGTGTTTATTAACTAAAAAAAGCGTATCAACATGTTTAGGAGTGGGCAATCATTAGCTTTGGTCAGAAGAACTTGAACTCAAACTGTGGTTTCGGGTGTTGAAAAGGGAATTTTACAAGACACCATTATTAATTACCATATTTATCAATTGTTAAATAATCGGAATCAGAAGTATTTACAAAAATTGTTCGAAATGCATTCCGTCAGCGTTGATACACACTTGAGCCCGTCTAATAAATGATTGTCTAACTCGTGCGTTGCGTATGGTTTCGCAGGCATCAATAATCCTTTGACGTAGATCTTCCACGTCACGCACTTCACTAACATAAACAAAAGTCCTTAAGGTGGCCCCAAAGAAAGAAATAACAAGGGTTTAGGTCCGGAGATCTGGCTGGTCACGCAACCGTTCCGCCACGACCAATCCACCTCAAAGGGAATGTTTCATTTAGGAGAGAAAAATGAGGTGGTGTACCGTCGTGCATAAACCACATGTATCGTCTCAAGGCCAATGGTACGTCTTCAAGAAGCTCGAACAGATTGTCTTGAAGAAACGGGAGATATGCCTCACCATTAAGCCTTGGCTGCAAAATGAATGGTCCAATTAAATGGTCACCAACAATTCCGCACCAGACGTTAAAGCTGAATTGAACTTGGTGAGCCTTAACACTTGTAGCGTGGGGTTTTGATGCGCCCACTGATGCCTGTTGTGCATGTTCAATATGCCATCACGGGAAAAATTGGCCTCATCCGTAACTAAAAGGTTTTGGGGTAAGTTGATGTCTTGATGTTGAGCGATAAACCACTGACAAAAGTCCAGTCTGCTCGGGTAATCCGTTTCGTTAAGGGCTTGGACCTTCTGTAGATGGTAAGGGTGAAACTGATGTCCTCGGAGTGTTCACCAGATAAGAACGTGACTTACTCCCAATTGGCGTCCAACTCGCCTAGTGCTTGTTCCTGGATCTTCGTCGAAAATGGTGAGTACTTGTTCCTCCACCTCTTCAGGAACGTCTGGAGCTACAGCACCTCGTCCCGCCGGTTGGATATGTCCACCTTCCCTCAAACGTCTGTCGACAGTTTGGATAGTTTGTTGATTACGGAGAAGACTGGACTTTTGTCGGTGGTTTATCGCTCAACATCAAGACATCAACTTACCCCAAAATCTTTTAGTTACGGATGAGGCCATTTTTCTCGTGACGGCATATTGAACATGCACAACAGGCATCAATGGGCGAAACAAAACCCCCACGCTACAAGTGTTAGGGCTCACCAAGTTCAATTCAGCTTAAACGTCTGGTGCGGAATTGTTGGTGACCATTTAATTGGACCATTCATTTTGCAGCCAAGGCTTAATGGTGAGGCATACCTCCCGTTTCTTCAAGACAATCTGTTAGAGCTTCTTGAAGACGTACCATTGGCCTTGAGACGAGACACCACCTTATGTTTCTCTCCTAGTCAGGGCCTTCCTTAATGAAACATTCAATTTGAGGTGGATTGGTTGTGGCGGAACGGTTGAGTGGCCAGCCAGATCTCCGAACCTAAACCCTTGTGATTTCTTTCTTTGGGGCCACCTTAAGGACTTTGTTTATGTTAGTGAAGTGCGTGACGTGGAAGATCTACGTCAAAGGATTATTAATGCCTGCGAAACCATACGCAACACACAAGGGATCTTCGAACGAGTTAGATAATCATTTATTAGACGGGCTCAAGTGTGTATCAACGCTGACGGAATGCATTTCGAACAATTTTTGTAAATACTTCTGATTCAGATTATTAAACAATTGATAATTATGGTAATTAATGGTATCTTGTAAAATTCCCTTTTCAACACACGCAACACACGTAATAAACCACACTTTGAGTTCAAGTACTTCTGACCAAAGTTAATGATTGCACACTCCTAAACATGTTGATACGCTTTTTTTAGTAAATAAACACCTTGTTTAACTTATCTCTCGATAATTAGCTTATGCACAATTAAATTGAAAAACAATAATGGTAAAAGGCACAATCTTACCTACACCTTTCGGTCGTTTTTCGTATTTTTGAGGACTATTTTCAAGGGCTCATAACTACGCAACGCAGCGCGTGAGACTAAAGGTTCATAAACCTTTTTCACTCAGTCTGACCCCACGAAGAACCCCCTTCATTTTTTCCAGACCTTTCTAAAACACCCTGCATTATTTAAATATAGTTAATGAAGTATTGGCTGCAGGCCAACAAAGTTCTTCGAAAAGTTTGACTACATGTATAAACCAAATCGACGTGAGACTAACAAGATAAGATCGTTAAAAAAGCGTAAATTTAGATTTCCAGTATCACCGTCAAAAACCGGTATCTGTATAACTCAGTGGTACTTAATTGATAATTTAGCGTTGGCAGAAACAACTCCAGAGCCCGTTTTTAGTCTAGTACATATATATCGGGAATGCAGCTAGCGATTCACCGATGTTAGGTAGAAGGCAGGAAGGTGAAGATGGTGAACGACGGTGAAGACAGACGACGATTTCAGTTATCATTCGGACAAAAAACTGTCTCGTAAGGATAATTTCCATAGACGTTTCTGGTGAAATTATGAGTTACTAATAAATAAACAAGGCCTGATGCGTTCTTTTAATTGTAATCTGGTTTTAAATTTTATAAATATTCGCGTGTTTCCTAATTGGTCGCAAACCAATTTCATCAGAAATCGCTATGTTAAATTCTATACACCCACGGGGTGAATAATTGAAATCTTTCCCTAGTGAGTATTCGAAATCTTCATTATAAGTGCTCCTGGCCCGCCCATTCAACCGAATCCCATTCGATTGAAATGTAACCAAATTGGGCGGTATGTTATTTAAATATTTTGGTCTAAAAAAAATCGCTTTATTATACTCCCATAAAAACGTTTAAGCGACGAATGTTATTTTTGAAATAATTTGTTTAATATATAATTGAACAAGTTGGGAAACCAAAATAGTACCTCCCCGACACCCACGTGATGTAACCTAACCTTACCTAAAATATTAAGATTTATGGTATTGGTGGAAGACTAAGATTGGAAGCAAAAAGAAATATCTCGATTAAACACTATATCTATTAAACCAATTATTCATATCAAAAATATACTTCTTACCAAGATGAAGTTGAATATTGAGAAACAGAGCCAGCAAAAATTTGCTTTATAATGAATTAATTTTAATATAAATGCATATCGAATAAAATAAGCAAGGTCAATGTTCTTCTTTTAAAACAATATCAGAATTTTGAGGGTTCTAGAATACTTGTAGACCAAGTAACGCGAATAGGTTAAATGTTATATCACATTGAACCTATGGATGGCTTCAGTATACCAACACAACCTAAACTAGCTGGTATATTAGTAACCACATTCGATGACATATTGGCTTTCCTTTGAGCCGCTAAAACTTTCCCTCCTACGATACTCTGAATCAGCTCTGCGCTCTCTCATTTTCTCTCTAGCTTTACGCTTTTTCAGTTCCTCTTAAATATACCTTCGTCTCCTTCCATTTTTTTAAATATTAAAATTTTCAATGTAAATAAAACACCAACTCAATAATAAATAACCCATATTAATTTTGAATAAATTCAACGCAGCAATCTCAGGATTGTGCTTAATAACTCTTACGCATAAAAAACTATTAAAAAATAAAAAAATAGGAAATATTCAAAGTATAAAACTCGGTAACCAAAATATATCAGTAAACCGTAAAATAACTCTCTTAAGAAAGCGAAAAATGAGTACAGAGAAAAATGAATTATAAAATACCTTTTGATTTTCAAACTAATATTTCAGTCACAATTCAGTAATAAAAATAAGAATTCAAGTCATTGAAAATATACCAAAAATGTCCAAATAACAATTTTTCAAACAAATAATAAACGCATCAAACAAATAATTCAATTCAAAATTAATACCTTACCAATTAATTGTATTCAAACGAATCAAACTTAATTTAAAATTTCAGCAAGCCAATTCTCTATTTATAACCAGCTTCGTCAAAGATTTCAAAAGAATGAAGTGATTTCAAGTTCAATATTAAAATTAGATAAGGAAGGTCAAGGTCCCTCCGTATAAACATATCGGCGTTAAGAAAAGTCTAGAGTATTTGTAGACCAAGTAACGCCATTAGGCAAAATTTTTGATCAAAATCAACTTATGGCCTTGACATGGCCTTCACAACCGCTAGTACACATATTCAATAATCAATTAACGCATAAGCTTTCCGCAAACCAAGCTAAACTAAGGACTGTGACGTACAATTTCGCTTTCTGGTGCTACTCAGTCTACAGATACCCTAGAAAGCTGTATAGTAAATTTTAGATATATAAGCCCACTTCTAGAACACGTTTTTATGTGGTATAATGCTGTGAGTGGTTTCTCTATTGGCCCCACAATCAATTTTTTTTTCAGACAGGGCGGACTTGAGTAAAAATATACCAAGTTGTGAAACAAACGTCATTTTACGTGCCTCCACACTATTCTAAAAGCATAAGTTAATAATTATATCAAGAAGTGTACTACTTAGTTAATTTTCAACTTTCGCCATGTATTCCATGTAATTTCTTGAGCAGACAAAACCAATTTTTGCATTGACCAATGAGAGAGAGGAAATGTTGAAAATAGTTCTTTAAGATCACGTGGGGTTTCTATCATAGTCGCGTGTCACAGATGCGATAGTAAACAAGTAAAATGGCGCCCGCGCGTCGCCCGAGACTGAAGGTTTTACGATTATCGGATATATACAATTATATATACCAAATAAAACACGAGTAATTTCAATGTGAATCCGGCTTAAGAAAGTTCGACAAATGTGGCGTGACTAGCCTGCTTCAATCTGCGCTTGCGCACACGCAACAATTTCGCGCAATATGGCGCAAATACATTTGCAAAACGCGCGAGAATTATAAAAATTTAATTTGAAAGCCCGTGCTAGTTATTAAAACCAATTCTTACGCTACTGTTCGCAAATTTGCGAGAAGATTACAGTATTTGCCCATACCTAAAGGTGATTCTCCCAAGAATGTCAAAATCGCTTTAATATTTGCATGCGTAAAGTGGTTTCCGACTTCAAATTTAGTGGGCTACACATACTCTCGTACAGACGAACTCAATTTTACGCGTGTCATAAATACACGGGAAACATACTGTACTTCTGTTCAAAGAGAGTTTTCACGACTATAATTTTTCTTAAGAGGTTTTAACATTTTGTATCAATCCGCCTCAGCTTGAAATCTTATACACCAATTCCCCTTGAACTGGTTAAAATTGCACCGAGTACAATCGAAGTTATTTTTAAGTTCCAATCGATTAGTTGGAATTTTAACCCAACCGCTCCATTTACCTCGATTTTAAGTATACGCAAATAGTCCAAGTTAAACGTAAAAATAAAAGTCTGGCACGAATTTATAACATATCCAATCAGATTAAGCAACTTTATTTTTCGCATTGCAATGCACAGATCGAGGCGAGTGACAGTTTATTCGAGTACTCTACCCAAGATCGTGAGAAAGAGGCCTCTTATCACCGAAATATAGGCGAGAAACGATTGCCAAAACAATCGAAGACGACACCATCGGGCAAGCGAGATGGTTCACCACCATTCTAAACGCTTACGTAAACCACCTATTGGTGCAGTCCATCTAAGAGTACCGAATCTGTAAATCTCGTTTATATAGGCCGAGAAGAGATATATTATTAAACTTAAAAAATAAAATGAAAAGAAAATATTGTGTACTTTTTAATTACGGTGAATTAAGGTGAATTTAATGGGATAATCATGATATAATATAATAGTCAAAATTAAAGGGCTGAAGAGGGCTACCCGAGTAGAAGAACCCAGTGAATGTGATTTTCAGTTATCGATAAAAAATACCATTATAAATTGCTTATCTCCTGTTTAATAAATTAAATTTTTGTTCATCAATTTAGAACCACTTAATAAAGCTCGGCTAGGTTTATGTTTTAACCTTTTCGTAACCCATTCAGCCCCTTTTCTCTTTATTATTTCATATACCTTATTATTGAAATCTTTGTTTAACCGAGAGAAGCACTCATACTCAATAAACTATAATTTCTCTCTATTAACTCGAATTCAATGGATGAATCCATTCAGGTTCCATAAGAATACGGGAGGGCCGCGATTCATTCTATAACCATCCTCCCAAACTTTGTAGCAAAAGTTCGTCTGCTTCGAATCGATTTTTCAAGTAAATCGCTCCTGACATTATTTTATTAACCCGCGCCACTAACGACCTTGACATATTATTTTGGGTAATAAAAATGGAGCCGACCGAAAAAAGATCTAAGCGTACAAATGTTGTGAAAATTGCAGACGAACTTTTGTTACAAAGTTTGGGAGGATGGTACCAGAGGCTAAAGCTATGCTCCCATATTCTTATGGAACCTGAATGGATTCTTGATATTCCTTATCATTCTACAGTTTAAAAAATAATTTTTTTGTTATGATTTCACCCTTTTGTAACCAACACAGGAACCTTACTTTCTATTACTTCCTATACTTTATCAATATTTCATTATTTAAAGAAGCCTTATCAAATTTTGTCAAAGTACCTTTGTCTGTATTAATTCGAATTCAGTGGACGGAGGGATCATGGATACTTGTGTAAAAGCACATTTCTTTAGATTCTTCAATCCACCAGCAAGCCTAAGCCTACACTACCCGTTATACCTTTGCTTTTTAGACTAAACGATATATATGGAAAATACATTAGCGCGTGCTGCCAACTCAAGCTGGTATTAAAGGGTCACATTTCTTTAAATCTTTGGACAATTTCTTAAATATCTTCTAAACTATCTCGAATTTTAAATTGATTTTTCGGCTACATTATTAATTAGATTAAGTTTAACCATTCTGATATTTTTAGTTTTTATAAAAATTAATATTGCGCTTCATTTCCCTAAACGATATCACACCATAAGGCTCATTTGTATTCATTCCAAAAAGGTAGTATATAAAGAGTTCGGAGGCCTTTATTAATCGAGTGAGTGGAAGATTGATGTGGACCATATTAGTGAGGGACGCCTCGCTAGTATGGCCCGCTGAGATCGGACACTAGAGGTTGGACCTTGGTGTGGGGATGGTTGGAGGTGATTATAACAGTGGGAGACGTCCCATTGCGTATAATCATCTTCAACTGTCCAGCATCGAGGTTCGACCGTAAAGTGGATGGTGGAAGGCGATAATATCCAATGGGAGACGTCCTATTGTATATAATTGCACAACACCTGAAAGTCAGTGTGGCAGCCACGCTTAAAGGAGGTAATTCCCCGGAATTGAACGATAAGCTGGCATGATTACGTCTCTAGACTTATTGCTCCACGAGCGAGGTCACGTGATATACACATATACACATACACGACCAGTGTAAAACCTCCCCCTGAACTAAAGTTCAGTCGGGGAGGTAAAAATAAACGGACTTTTTGCATTTATAACTTTTGAGTAATTATTAATACTTAAAGGGAAACATGGAACTAACAATGGAACTTTTGAATTTATTTTCGGAATCGCTGGACCAAAAAACGTGTTCAAGAATTTTCAAACACGTTCTTCGTGTTAAAATTAAATTCTTAAGTTTGGTAAAATTTTAACAATATTATATATAAATTCGGTCCAATCATATTATTTCAGCCTTCAATAGCGCTTGAAATGTCCTAACATTAAAATAATAGGCTGGCGTTCAATGCCAAGAACGCCGGCCTATGATTTTAATGCTAGGACATTACAAGCACCGTTGAAGTCTGGACTCCAATCTAAGCGGTCTTTGCGCGAGTGGCCGAATTAGTAATAGCGGCCTTTGAGTTAACGGTCAAATTAGGCCTAGCAGGCTTTTAGATTACGGTCTTTGTTTAATTTGCGCCAATTATCAGATTTGGGAAGCTAATTGCTATGCCGTATTGGACTTACCTGGCTTTAGGTAAACGCCGGGATTAGTCTTAGCGAATTTTGCAATAATTGTCGGATTAGGCTTAGCTTGTTTTTCGTGATCAGCCAGATTAGCAGCCTTTACGTGAACGGTGGAAATAAGCTTAGCGTGCTTTTTGACCTATAGTCCTTATAGGCTTAGTGGAATTGCGCGAATCTCAGCGGGATAGGCACGAATGTTTTTAGCGGGCTTTAAGGCGCGTGTCCGAACTAGGTTTAGCGAAGTTTTGTCTCGAAGCGCCAGACTGTTACTTTACGGTTAAGAAAAACAGTTTATTAAACAAACGGATTTAGCTTTCGAACGTAATACTAACTTCGCGATTAATTGGTAAACTGAATTAAACGAGCAAAAAACTTTCTCCCAAGAGAAATTGGGAATATATATTCAGCCTTTATTCAGTGTTCTTTTCGTTTTCTTCCCCATGGGCAGCATTTTAACTATCAACAGGATCTTACGTCTATAACCTTCCAAAGAGTTCACTTCGCTCCGCTACGTAAACACCTTCTTTGAATGTTCTTCTAATCCAGTTTTTTTCGGGCGTCAGGAATATTTCTTCGTCCCACCCTATATAGAATGTCCAACCCTTAGAATTCCACACGCGTTTCATTGGCAATTTATCTCATACATTTGGGTCCAGTTTAGGTTTATTTTTGATAAGTAAAGTACACAACGACTTCCCCGAAGCTAACAATATTACCGACTGGGTTTTATTTGGCATGTTGTCTTTTCGCTAATGAATTTGACAAACCAGAATATTTCTTTCCCGTTTCATTTGATTTTATTTTTTCCCTCAAAGGGAGAATACAACCTAACAACGAGTGATTTTTTTATCGATTCCTTATCGTTTAAATATGTCTAATTTAACAGTAAAAAAAATTCCAACAAATATTAATTTAGAAATAAATTTAAAACTTACCATCAAAATAGGCTTATCTGGATTCATAGAGATCAGCCGAATTCTTCGCGTTGAACGGTCAGCGACCAATCGAATGTTATCGTAAGTCTCATAGAAATATCGCCTTAATGATGAATTTTTGCTCATTGGTCGATGACCAATGAACGCGAGGAAATTCCGTTATCTCCATGAATTCAGCTAAGCCTATTTTCCGGGTAAATTTTAATTTGATTTTTAGTTTTAAAATTTGTTTGTATTTTTTTGTGAATTAGGCTGCTATTTAAACGATATGGGATCGATACAAAAATTATCGCTCGTTCTTAGGTTTAATTCTGCCTTTAAAGGCAGGGTCTACTTTGGGTATTTACTGACTCCGTACAAAAAGGGATATTACCTGACCAATTCTAATTAATTTAACTGACCAATATTTATTATTTAACGTGAGTTTACTCGTATTCGCGTGCTGTTGGCAACGTACACTTTCTATACGTGATTTGACAGTCTATCAATCAGAGTCCATAGTTGTAGTTTCTCCATAAAATGAGAAAAAAAACTCAATCTTTGGGGGAATATTTTCAGCTAAAATAATTATAAATTAAAATTAAAAGGCCAACCTATCATAAACATTTCCTTGGTCCGTACCGAAATGTTTTATTTCCTGATTTTCCCTGACCTTTTGGGTTAATTTTTAAATTGAAATTGATCTGACACTAAATTTTCCCTTTTACTGTACCAATGATTTGGTAAACTTCTTTAAAATTATTCATTTGGCTTCGCGACTTATAAATGGATTACAAAGGGACCAGTTGGTCCTAAAACATTTTGTAAACTTTATTTCTTAACCACGAAAGTAGTAGTCTCGTACATAGCTACTTTAAATAGTATTCTAACCTTGAAAAGTTTCCCCAGTTTAGCCACCCGAAATTGAAAAAACTATATAGCGACGCCACGCGCTCTATGAAACGATAATCGTCAATTCCTGTTTTAAATATCGACGTAAACCGTTAATAAACGAGCTCACTGTAGGAATAACAATCTACTCGCCGCGTGATTCGATGACGATTGGTGAGTAATCATTCGTAACGGTAAAAGGCGGAATAATAAAATGGTACACAAAAGAAAACCATTTATATTGGAACAACGCCCCGCGAAATGGGATTCACGCAACATTCATCTTACGCGTAAATGTAATCTTTATATTTAGTTAGACCCCCTATTTATTTAACTGTTGAAGATAGGGTTCGTCGTTTGGATAATATTTTACCGTTTGATAATAATGAAAAAGAGCGTCGTACCCCAGTTGGGATAAAAAAAGAACTATTTTTGATTATTTTGAAAAGAAAGTCGTCAATACAACTGTTATCACGGAAAAAATCAGAAACATTTGTCAATAATGAATATATTTGTAATAGTTTAAACCTATCTATCCATTTAAAGTTTGTTTTTAAAAAAAATTAGTTCAAATTAATCGATTATCCGCGAATAACCGCTTAAATTCTGGTTTATCCCTGGTTAATAATTACTAGCAACCATCCTAAAATTAAGAATGATTTATATTTTAATTAATTTACGTAACAATTGTACTAAAGAAGAGTAAGCCATACGTCTAAAGCGAGGCCCAGAGTAAAATGCTCGTAGAAAAGGCATCAGGAGCTTAACCCCTAAATGATGTCTCGCCAAAATACACGGAAGTACGACGGTTGGAACACTTTTACAGGCGACAAATACAACATTTTCTGCCAGTCTATAAAAATGCACGTTTTCACTGACGCGAATTAGCGACAAATTAGTTTTTGAGGTTCGCTAAATCATTTAAGGTTCGTACGTTGTAAAAGCATCAGCGTTCAAATTTATCACGATATATATAATAAAAATATAGGCCTACATATTTTTTTTCTTTTAAAAATTAGGCTTAATCAACGTTTGAAATGAGTGACTACTAACTAGCTAGGAGTCTCGGGTCACGAATAGCGTATGTCGCTACAGGTAGGCTGGGATCGGCTGAAGCCTACGTTGAGATTCGGGGGCCTCTACAAAATGGGACCAAAAATATTCTAATTTTGGCCCTGATTTGTCAAAATACGCAATCGACAATTAGCGTTACGTTTTTCAACTTTCGTAACTTAGAATTGAAAACAAGCTTTTATTTTTCAGTTTCAAAAGACAAGGAAATCGGTTTGACGGCTCGTGTTTTTTTTGTCGCATTCTTAACCCTCCTTAAGCTTAGTTGCCAATAGCGCGTAATGGCCTTATTTTTCGTTAGGCTCTTGTCAAAACGGTGAATTTTCAAGTCCCGGGGCTCAAATTTCGGGTCCAGGGGGCTGGGCCTCAAATATATCAGCATCTATCAATGTAAATATCCTAGAGACGCCACGGCACAAAATTGTTTTTCACCCTGAGAATTTACTACGAACTTTCCAATTAGTGATGAACTCAAAATGCAATACGTAACACGAGTAGGCCTATATCAACGTTTGTCGCGGTCTGACCTTTGACAAAATACGTTCCTGTCCTTAAATTGATTTATAACTAAGCCACAAATAGCTTTTCCTCGAAATTTAATTACTTTCGATATTAAACGAGCTTCCCCGAGTTACTAATTAGTTTGTGAAAAGTATTATTACGATATCCTATTAATTTAATCCCTCCAAATTTAAACCCTTCTATCAAAATTTTTTTATTTTGACGGTTTGTATTATTTTTAGACTTAAACCTTTCTACCGAGGGATGACGAGCGCTCGGGTATATTGTTCGGGTACGTGATAATAGAAAGATGAATCCTTTGTTGAATCTTTAGTTACGGAGACAAATTTGTGGTTATTTTTGGATTCTCTGAACGATGAATATTGGCCGCGTATACCTTTAGTGTTCGGCAGCTTTGTTCGAAAGATTGTTTCCCTTCTTATAAAAGGGTTAATAACCCAGGGTATATAATAAATTAGGAGGAAAAAATATGATGTTATTGATGGAACAGAATCTTAAATTACTAACGGCGTATAGATTTTACTTCCTAAAGTCAAAAAGCCTCCGACGTCGGCTACGCCACCATCTTAGAATATGTCCATTTACTTAAAGTAACCATATATCTTGAACTAATGGACCGATTTCAATTTAATTCTCTTTGATCTTTAGAGCATGATTTCCGCGTTCGAGAAATAGTGCAGTTTAATGGATTTTAGGGTATAAAATATTAAAAGAATTTCAATTTTGGACTTTTCTAATACCTAATTGATGTCTAAAAGTGATTTCCATTTAAAGGGAACTTTGGAGCTAAAAATGGAACAGCTTTTGAATTTGATTTCGGAATCAGCGTATCAAAAAACGTATTCGAGTAATTTTTCGGAATTTTTAGACACGTATTTGGTGTTTAATTAAAACTTGAAAAAATTAAATATAAATAGGGGGTCTATCATATTATTTCAGCCTTCAACAGCGCTTGTTATGTTGCAACATTAAAAGAAAAGGCTCGTGTTTGATGGTCATTGTCTTAGGCATCAAACGCCGGCCAATTCTTTTAATGTTAAGACTTTACAAGCGTTATTGAAGGCTGAAATAATATGATTTACCCGAATTTCCTTGTATTCAAATTTTATTAAACTTAATAAATTAAATTATATACCAAAAACGTGTCTAAAATTTGTTTGAAAATTCTCGAATACGTTTTTCGACACGGTGATTCCGAAAATAAATTCAAAAGCTATTCCATTTTTAGCCCCAAGTAATTTTGGTCATTTTGAAAACTAATTCAATAGACAATAACGGAACATGGTGAGTTTAGCTAATCAGAAGACCAAAGCTGTGTGAATATATATATATATAAAACACGATAAATTACTCGTTTGATTCACTAATGACCAATCAATTGTATTTGTCCTGGTACGCCTTTGTGGTTCCCAACAATTTAAATATTATTATTATTAAATCTTTTTAAAATAATTAATTTTACGTGTATTTTATCTTTATTTGTCCGTCTTGCCTCGGTGGTCGCCCGTAATTATATTCGCGAAAGATATTACTTTGACCAGTTTATTTTTAGATATTTAATTTTAAACTAACAACTTTGAAATGACTTTCCGAGGCGAAAAAGATATAGACATTCTCGATGCACTCTTTCTTTCTGATTTTACTCTAATACGCGACTAACTGCGTTTGAAAGTAAAGAGCCTTGGAGGCGAGCGTTGCCATGGTTACGCTGATAGAGCCGCGAGTCACGTCTATAGAAATTTCAATGGAAATTGTAATATAGATTCGTAAAATAAAGGTACTTTTTATATATATTTCATAAAATTGTTTTAGAGTTTTATAAAGGAAATATTATTAGAATATCGGTAACAATTTAGTTTCTATCGGTGAAGTGTTAAGCTAGCTGCGAACGCAACTTCGCCGAGCGTCTGAACTTTAAGTTCCTCCCACTGATTGGTATATATGGTTTATAGCTCCGTTTTCAACTTCAGACATTTTGAGGGTTGCGATCCATCGATCCGCAGCCGTTGGGGAGTTGGCGTTTCCTACTTGGGGCTGTAGGTTAATTATCTTTGACGGATTGGTGGTATTCCTACGGATGTGGACCGTTCGTTCAGCTAGAGATAAGTCTGGCTATCATTTACGCGTTGTTTGAAAGTGATTCTTATTATTTAAATTAGTTTTCCGAGTAAATGAGATTCCGCTAACCTAACAAATTTACTTTACAATAGCTCCCTCCCGCTTAGAACGGGTGCTCTGTACCAAATCTCTTCGTACGGTGCACGTAGCGCTATGATTTATCATATTGAGTTTAGGCTTAGCGAAAACAGATTTGTAAATTCGTAGTGCTTTCTTCAATTTCGTGGTTTTGTTTCATTAAATTTTGATAGAATTTATATTTTATACCTAACTTTACTTTTAAAAAATTTAATTCATTTTTACGTTCTATTTCTAATGTAAACCATTAGGGACATCATTGCGGAACCAGTCATTAATAGTAGTAAAGCGTATTTTTGAATGTAAAACCAGGAAAGCTTTTTTGCTCGCTATTCGGGACTTAGAACGGCTAAGTGTGGTTAGATTTTAATTTTAAGTCATGGTTTTGATTGACTATATCTCTAACATTTTTATTTTTTAACTTCTCCCGAAGTATTTCCTTCCCCGTGGAAGGCATGAGCGCGAGTAAAATTTCACATCTATTTTTAGGGCCAAAAAATAGTCTATAGAAAACTGATCACGTGGGACATGTTAACGTCAAAAGGAAAGTTTTAGGATTTCTTTTCATTTTTGAATTTTTGCTAATTAACTTTTCCGCACGTGTGCCTTTTAGCTTTTTTCCTAGTTGCCAGCTTTCGAAAGGATCAAGAAAAATAAAAAAAAAAAAAAAAAAAAATGAAACGCGGTCAAAAAGTTGAGAAAAATAAAGTATCTAAAATATAGATTTACAGATATTTTGTTGTTAATTTTGGATTGAGTTTGATTTTAAATTTTCAGGCTTGAACGATATATAACGTACGTGTACAAACGCGCGAAAATCAATCTAATACGAATGATACAAATGACATTTATTTAGCCTCCCCCTATGTATAAAAAATAAAAATTCGAAATTAGAACGCCAATTACTTAAACACTGAAACATTGATCTGGCACAAAAATTATAATCTTTTTATATACATAATAAAAATAAAAAAAAGTTCGGTTGAGGTGGAAAAAATCCCACGTAATGATTGCATTTTATCTTACGTAATGATTGCATTTTGTCTTACGTAGATGAAACTAAACGACTAACTAACACAAGGGTGCAAGACACGAACAATGGCTTGGACCTTTTCTCTCTTCGGATAAAAAACACACAATTGAGCGGATATTTAAATGGGAATTTTAGGGAAAGTTTCCTTTTATGCCCCGCTTAATAAGGTTTTAAGGACTTGGAAAAAATTCCACTTTTAAGTAAAAGACTTATACCGAAAGGCCAGGATCCGAAATTGGCCGAGAATTCGTCATGAAAGATAAATTTCAAATTACTATAAATATGGAAGCTCTAACTTGGCGCGGTGCGAAATAATATTATATCAAAAATGTCTTTGCGAACAAAGACCCAGAAGGACATGTTATGGCCTTGAATGTCTGAAGTGACAGATATTATATCAAAAATGTCTTTGCGAACAAAGACCCAGAAGGACATGTTATGGCCTTGAATGTCTGAAGTGACAGATATTTAATTTTCTTTTAAAACATTAAATTTAAATACAATTAAATTTTCTTTTAAAACATGAAATTTAAATACAATTAGATTTTCTTTTAAAACGAAATTTAAATATAATCACAATCTGGCACGATTTAGAGTTTCAAATTTCAATACAACTGATTTTATTCACTCGGAAATATTTAAGAAAAACATAACAGACGATTTTCTCCCATTGACGCTTAACATTAAATTTCGCTTGATTATTTTTCAGGGAAAACGTGTATTGAACTGTTATTTTTCAGTATAACGTGAGTCCACTTTATGTTTTCTTAGTTTAACCCGAATTTCCACGACTCGCAATTGAACGGATCGTTAAAAATACTCCCGGTTTATTGGAATGGGTATATGATAAAGGGAAATGTGTTTTTGAAGCCCGTTTAAAGTCACCTTCTTTTCTAACTTAGCAGACGACGCAAACCATAACAATTTGTACTTTCAAAGCTATATTGCGCGCGCGAGGGAAGAGAATTTCAAAGCGACGAATTTTAGAGCGGATAAGGTTTTTAAATAAATTGTAATACTTTCATTTTTCTTTTCATTAAAACCGTACAATTAAAATGATGATTTCCATAAGGGACCACTAATTAGTTATTAGGAGTTATAAAAAAAACATTATCCATGGATTAGGTTTGTTCGTTTGCAATCCAAATTAAAAATTAAAATATGGGGAATTTTTATTCCCTTTAAATTCCTTGTATAAGCATCCGTAAGCTAACATGAACGAATTGCCTCGACTAAAGTCGAGGAGTTGTAATAAAACATTATCCATGGATTAGGTTTGTTCGTTTGCAACCTAGATTAAAAATTAAAATATGGGGAATTTTTTTCCCTTTAAATTCCTTGATAAGCATTCATAAGCTAACATGAACGAATTGCCTCGACTAAAGTCGAAGAGTTATAATAAAGCATTATCCATAGAAAACATTATCCAATTAAGGTATGAGATCAGATCATAGAACTTTGAGTCTAGCCTAAAGCCAAAGCTAAATTAAGTATATTTTTCTATCGAACGAAAAGTTTCCTTTTGTTTGACACGTAATCCCTGAAAAATAATCAAGCGAAATTTAATGTTAAGCGTCAATGGGAGAAAATCGTCTGTTATGTTTTTCTTAAATATTTCCGAGTGAATAAAATCAGTTGTATTGAAATTTGAAACTCTAAATCGTGCCAGATTGTGATTATATTTAAATTTCGTTTTAAAAGAAAATCTAATTGTATTTAAATTTCATGTTTTAAAAGAAAATTTAATTGTATTTAAATTTAATGTTTTAAAAGAAAATTAAATATCTGTCACTTCAGACATTCAAGGCCATAACATGTCCTTCTGGGTCTTTGTTCGCAAAGACATTTTTGATATAATATCTGTCACTTCAGACATTCAAGGCCATAACATGTCCTTCTGGGTCTTTGTTCGCAAAGACATTTTTGATATAATATCTGTCACTTCAGTCTAACACGAAAGTGTTAACTTCTATATTAAAAGACTAGCCCTTTAAAAAGTGATTCAGTCAAATCTCTACATTTTTACCATTGCCCTTTAAACCCAATTAAAATTAATTTTTTCATAATTTTAAATGTTAATAGCTGCGGCAGCCGCACTTGATTCAGTCAAATCTCTACATTTTTACCATTGCCCTTTAATCCCAATTAAAACTAATTTTTTCATTATTTTTGATGTTAATAGCTGGGGCAGCCGCACTTGATTCAGTCAAATCTCTACATTTTTACCATTGCCCTTTAATTCCAATTAAAATAAGTTTTTACATTATTTTTGATGTTAATAGCTGCGGCAGCCGCACTTGATTCAGTCAAATCTCTACATTTTAACATTGCCCTTTAATCCCAATTAAAATTAATTTTTTCATTATTTTTGATGTTAATAGCTGGGGCAGCCGCACTTGATTCAGTCAAATCTCTACATTTTTACCATTGCCCTTTAATCCCAATTAAAATTAACTTTTTCATAATTTTTGATGTTAATAGCTGGGGCAACCTCACTTGATTCAGTCAGATCTCTAAATTTTTACCATTGCCCTTTAAACCCAATTAAAATTAATTTTTTCACAATTTTTGATGTTAACAGCTGCGGCAGCCGCACTTGATTCAGCCAGATCTCTACATTTTTACCATTGCCCTTTAAACCCAATTAAAATTATTTTTTTCACAATTTTTGATGTTAACAGCTGGGGCAGCCGCACTTGATTCAGTCAGATCTCTACATTTTTACCATTGCCCTTTAAACCCAATTAAAATTAATTATTTCACAATTTTTGATGTTAATAGCTGGGGCAGCCTCACCTGATTCAGTCAAATTTCAACATTTTTACCAGTGCCATTTAATCCCAATTAAAATTTATTTTTTCATTATTTTTGATGTTAATAGCTGGGGCAGCCTCACTTGATTCAGTCAAACCTCTACATTTTTACCAGTGCCCTTTAATCCCAATTAAAATTAATTTTTTCATTATTTTTGATGTTAATAGCTAGGGCAGCCGCACTTGATTCAGTCAAATCTCTACATTTTTACCATTGCCCTTTAATCCCAATTAAAACTAATTTTTTCATTATTTTTGATGTTAATAGCTGGGGCAGCCGCACTTGATTCAGTCAAATCTCTACATTTTTACCATTGCCCTTTAATTCCAATTAAAATAAGTTTTTACATTATTTTTGATGTTAATAGCTGCGGCAGCCGCACTTGATTCAGTCAAATCTCTACATTTTAACATTGCCCTTTAATCCCAATTAAAATTAATTTTTTCATTATTTTTGATGTTAATAGCTGGGGCAGCCGCACTTGATTCAGTCAAATCTATACATTTTTACCATTGCCCTTTAATCCCAATTAAAATTAATTTTTTCATTATTTTTTATGTTAATAGCTGGGGCAGCCGCACTTGATTCAGTCAAATCTCTACATTTTTACCATTGCCCTTTAATCCCAATTAAAATTAATTTTTTCATTATTTTTGATGTTAATAGCTGCGGCAGCCGCACTTGATTCAGTCAAATCTCTACATTTTTACCATTGCCCTTTAATTCCAATTAAAAAAAATTTTTACATTATTTTTGATGTTAATAGCTGGGGGAGCCGCACTTGATTCAGTCAAATCTCTACATTTTAACATTGCCCTTTAATCCCAATTAAAATTAATTTTTACATTATTTTTTATGTTAATAGCTGGGGCAGCTGCACTTGATTCAGTCAAATCTCTACATTTTTACCAGTGCCCTTTAATCCCAATTAAAATTAATTTTTACATTATTTTTGATGTTAATAGCTGGGGCAGCCGCACTTGATTCAGTCAAATCTCTACATTTTTACCATTGCCCTTTAATCCCAATTAAAATTAATTTTTACATTATTTTTGATGTTAATAGCTGGGGCAGCCGCACTTGATTCAGTCAAATCTCTACATTTTTACCATTGCCCTTTAATCCCAATTAAAATTAATTTTTTCATTATTTTTGATGTTAATAGCTGGGGGAGCCGCACTTGATTCAGTCAAATCCCTACATTTTAACATTGCCCTTTAATCCCAATTAAGATTAATTTTTTCATAATTTTTGATGGTAATACCTCCGGCAGCCGCACTTGATTCAGTCAAATCTCTACATTTTTACCATTGCCCTTTAATCCCAATTAAAATTAATTTTTACATTATTTTTGATGTTAATAGCTGGGGCAGCCGCACTTGATTCAGTCAAATCTCTACATTTTTACCATTGCCCTTTAATCCCAATTAAAATTAATTTTTACATTATTTTTGATGTTAATAGCTGGGGCAGCCGCACTTGATTCAGTCAAATCTCTACATTTTTACCATTGCCCTTTAATCCCAATTAAAATTAACTTTTTCATAATTTTTGATGTTAATAGCTGGGGCAACCTCACTTGATTCAGTCAGATCTCTAAATTTTTACCATTGCCCTTTAAACCCAATTAAAATTAATTTTTTCACAATTTTTGATGTTAACAGCTGCGGCAGCCGCACTTGATTCAGCCAGATCTCTACATTTTTACCATTGCCCTTTAAACCCAATTAAAATTATTTTTTTCACAATTTTTGATGTTAACAGCTGGGGCAGCCGCACTTGATTCAGTCAGATCTCTACATTTTTACCATTGCCCTTTAAACCCAATTAAAATTAATTATTTCACAATTTTTGATGTTAATAGCTGGGGCAGCCTCACCTGATTCAGTCAAATTTCAACATTTTTACCAGTGCCATTTAATCCCAATTAAAATTATTTTTTCATTATTTTTGATGTTAATAGCTGGGGCAGCCTCACTTGATTCAGTCAAACCTCTACATTTTTACCAGTGCCCTTTAATCCCAATTAAAATTAATTTTTTCATTATTTTTGATGTTAATAGCTAGGGCAGCCGCACTTGATTCAGTCAAATCTCTACATTTTTACCATTGCCCTTTAATCCCAATTAAAATTATTTTTTTTCATTATTTTTGATGTTAATAGCTGCGGCAGCCGCACTTGATTCAGTCAAATCTCTACATTTTTACCATTGCCCTTTAATCCCAATTAAAATTAATTTTTACATTATTTTTGAAGATAATAGCTGGGGCAGCCGCACTTGATTCAGTCAAATCTCTACATTTTTACCATTGCCCTTTAATTCCAATTAAAAAAATTGTTTACATTATTTTTGATGTTAATAGCTGGGGGAGCCGCACTTGATTCAGTCAAATCTCTACATTTTAACATTGCCCTTTAATCCCAATTAAAATTAATTTTTACATTATTTTTGATGTTAATAGCTGGGGGAGCCGCACTAGATTCAGTAAAATCTCTACATTTTTACCAGTGCCCTTTAATCCCAATTAAAATTAATTTTTTCATAATTTTTGATGTTAATAGCTGCGGCAGCCGCACTTGATTCCAGTCAAATCTCTACATTTTTACCAGTGCCCTTTAATCCCAATTAAAATTAATTTTTTCATAATTTTTTATGTTAATACCTCCGACAGCCGCAGCGAAATCATTATATTTTCCCCATTGCCCTTTAAACCAAATTTAAATTAAATTTTTCATCAATTTTGATGTTAATACCTCCGACAGCCGCAGTGAAATCTTTATATTTTCCCCATTGCCCTTTAAACCAAATTTAAATTAATTATTTCAGCAATTTTGATGTTAATACCTCCGACAGCCGCAGCGAAATCTTTATATTTTCCCCATTGCCCTTTAAACCAAATTCCAATTAATTTTTTCATTATTTTTGATGTTAATACCTTCCTTATTGCCGTTCGGAATGGCAAGTCGTTCGGAATTTCACTCATTTTTAAACAGGACAGTACTTTTAAGGCGGAGAAATTGAAAATTAATGTTATTCTATGAGATTTAGATTTTTTGCAAGAGACTTACCTTTCAGATTTATTTTCTAATGCTTCCAAATATTTTACAGGCTTTATTTTAAGACTAATTTCATAATTTTATACCGATTAGTTTGGTCACAGTCTATAAACGGCAAAAATATGAAGAAGGAGAAATTAAGTCATTAGAGTTCAATACCCATAGCCTCCAAATCAAGCGCGCGCGCTCGTGCTCGTGATTTTAAAAAGCCATATAAAACCTAAGCCTAATTTGTCAAATTAGGCTTAGGTTTTTGGCGAATCTATTTCTCCGCCTTACTTTTTCCTCCGTTTTCATGAATAGACTGTGGGCCAACTAATCGGTGTAAAATTATGAAATTAGTCTTAAAATGAAGCTCGAAACTTAATTCATACCACACGGAAAATCCAAGTTTGAAAAATATCCGGAAGTATTAGAAAATAAATCTGAAAGGTAAGCCACTTTCAAAAAACCAAATCCCATAGAGTAACATTACGAATTTGGCCATGCGCGAAACCAGCTAAGTACCAAAAAAAGGGTCAACTTCAGAATTAATTTTAAAATACTTAGACTTAATATTTTTAAATGAAACTTGAAAAGTTCAACATTCGAACCTTGCTCTACCACTTAAAATTGATTTTAACCGTAACAAATAATTCCTCTTTTAGTTCTTCGATGCAAGGGACATGTCCTCGAAAGAGTCGATTTTAATGTTATTTCAATGGGGAAATGGAGCGTTCTGATTGGCTAAAGGTCCATTTTTTTAAGGAAATCAAAATAACATTACAGATGATGATGGGCCCAATACATAGAACCCTACCGGGTTCTAAGAATATGGAAAACTCCCAAAATTTCTCGAAAGGAACCACTTCCACACCTCGAATCGAGAAACGAGTCTCACTAATAGATTCATTGGCCGTCCTAATTTACTGAAGCAAAAGTGGAATTAGCGCGAGCCATCAATTGTATAGTTGAAATGAGGCTTCCTTTATGGACTACATGCCAAAGCAATGCCTAATTTTTAAATAGCCGATAACTTTGCAAAAACTGACTCGCAAAGGCTAATTCCACAAAAAAACCTCAGTAAACCCGGCCACGGAATCCATTGGTGACACTCCTTTCTCGATTCGAGGTGCGGGAGTGGTTCCTATTGAAAATTTACTCATTTTGTGAATTCTTGAGTTTTTCATACATTTTAATGTGTTTACCACGTTATAGGTTCCCCATTTCCTAGTTTGGGCACACCAGGGCTATTTTTGTCACCGCGACTGAGCGAAGGTTTTGGTCCGAGAGCTGAAAACGCGTTGAGTGGCTGCGTAATGAATCAATATTCATGATACAATCTAATTTTTTTCCCTATAAATCGTATAGTCCTCGCAATATACCTTTTTTCAAAAAGTGTACCAAGTTAGGGGCTCCTACCCTTCTTTGATCTAGTTGATAAAAAACAGGCTGTCCTTTTGTTAATATTTGTAATTTTTAAAGTAGTTTCGCAATTTAAATAAATAGTATAGTAAAATATCAATAATTAATTTGTCATTATTGTCGTATTCAATGAAGGAGAACGCGTCCCCCAATATAAAGCCCCGCATTTTACACCGGCATTATAATTTTAAATTTATTGGATATAACAGGCGTAGATCACGAAGGAGTTCGGGTCGCTAGATTCCGTAATACTCGATAGGCAATGGAATCTTTGTACGAAGCGAAAACCCTGCAGTCGCGATACCTACACTAGGAAATTAGCTTTACTTCTAAATCATATTTGCGTAATATTTTCTGTTTATTTTAAAGATATGCGAGCTACAGTCTGAATAATCGATGAACGCCATCTTATTCAAGTTCAAAATAATTCGGAGCGAAATTTCCTGAAATACATTTTACATTCAATCTTCGAGTCTTTGTCCAATGGATGAACGGTTATGCAAAAACAGACCCTCTTTTTAACATCATTTAACCGTTGGTTAAAACGGTGTGATTTGTTTCAGATAATTGTATTTAAATATAAATTGCGAGATGATAAAACTGTAAAATTAACAGAAATGTCACGTTTAATCTTAAATAAACGCAAATTATAAAATAATTTAAAATTCCGAGCCCTATCGCAGACCAAACGCGCCTATGATATGATCAGTAAAAGAACGAGCCCACAGACTGCTCGATTCACACTTGGCCCACCCTACACTAATAAAAAAAGATGGAAAAATATCATTACCAAGGGAAAAACTAAAATGGAACCAGGAAGGGCAAACAATAGCCCAAGATATTTATTATGTACGATGCCTTTAGCGTCAATTCTATAAATCAGGAGATAATACGTAAAAAAGAAGGAAATTATAGTAACTGCTACGAGCAAAAATGACCACTAGTGATCTGGAAATTTACTGACAACAAAACGTGGAATAAAGTCAACAAAAGACCGATTTGTACTCGGAATCAATTGATGTTTCAGTTCGCGCAGAGTTTGACAGCAGCCTTCCAGGCTTTCTTTTACATCTTGGGAAACGAGTATCGCTGAAATGTCACGAATGCTAAGGAAACAAAGCGTACATTACGAACGAAACCATAGAGAAAATGGAATGCCACCATTACATCCGTTGGAAACGAAGACTGGATTTACTTTATTCAATAACAATTTACAACATCTCGAAAGCTCAGTCAAGATACGTCGTAAAGATAAAAGAATTTGTCGCAAACTGCTCTGAAACGGAAATTATGTTGATCGCTTGTTCAATGATATCTATCCGCAAACCCTTTTTTATCGTCGTCGTATTTCGAAAAACGTGGCGAATCTTAAACATACGCTCTATCAATCTCCCACGACCAGATAAGAAATTGGAGACTTAAATAAAAGTAAATGGGATTTTTTTTTCTTTAAGCTTCGCGCCTCAGATTTTGTTATTCGCTATTTTTATTGTTTATTCGATTATTTTTATAGAGGTTGTTTCATTCAAATCTTGATTATATCCCTAATCCTAGGGCTAGGCATTTGAAATAAATTATTTACTAATTTCAAACGCTATTATTTACGATTAACCGTAACATTTCTCTTAATATGAATCATTTTCTAATTTATTTTTAAATGCAATTATCTAAATCGAATCACACCGTTCTAAAAGATGGTTCGTTCTTGGTTAATCAATTATTCGGACTAATGGTTAAAATATGGCTCTGTGGTTGCCTGCACCTGAGTTGCTATATTAATATTATTACTATACTTAATCGATGAAATCTCGCGCGACTAAAATATCACCGAGATTGTTTTCATTCATTTAGAACGTTTTTTTTTATTTCTTTGACCCGCGGAAATATTAATAGGATTATTTAAAAAAAAAGGAGACATAGGCTGCGGGTTTTGTTGGTTTAAATAAAACTTTAAGACCCGGTTGTAAAAGCTCCGGTACTAAAACGCGAGCTTAATTTCGGCTCTAGGGATAAATTTAATCCGTAGAAGCAAAAACGCTATAAAAAATTATTAGTGAAACGTAAACCGATGGAAAAAGATGGGCTAAATTCTACAAGGCAGTATTGGTATACGAAATAGAACGTAATTGTAGGGAAAAATATAAAGGATAAACAAAACCTTTCCTAAAATAACGTACAACCGAATTAAAAAAAATTACCAATAAAATATAAAACTTAACAACGGCAACCCGTGAAATTAATTGAGATGATGCAAATATACTATTTTACTAAAGAAAGAAGATAAAAACTGTTTGGATTAAACCTGTAAAGGGACGCAAAATTTCTTTAGAGAATTTGCAATTTAATACTTTTGAAATTACAGTTTACGCTTTTAGTTGATATAAAAAGTGGGTAATTTCGACCTCGCTTGTTTTAATTTTAAAACAAAATAACAAGAATAGCCAAAATTCTCCATTTTTATTTTTAAACTTTAAGGATATGAAAATCTTTAAAGTAGCGAACTAAAACAATAAATATTAACGTTGAATATTCTATAATTAGAATCCACAGTAGAGAAATATTTAATTAAAGGAGGAAACGCGTGGAGATGGAGTTAAGTTTTTGTTGATGAAAATTTTAACTGTAACTTGGGACTTACGAGGTCGAAAACATTCTCGCGCATATACATTTTTTAATAATAAAAACTACTTCATGTCCGTAATAAACATTTTTCATATAAAACCATAAAATTTCTAAAAATATTAAATTGCAAATTCTCTTACATTTTTTTTTAATTTCTGTGAATTTTATAAGAGAAATATGGTTATTTAATAAATAACTTTTCTTTTCATTCATCCGTTAAATTTAAATTTCGCTCAAACGAACAAAATCGTTAACCATTAATCCTTTATCTAGGGTTTAGAGTGAATCTTGATATATTATAATATCGGGCTGAAGAGTACTACCCGAGTAAAAACACCCATTGAATGCAATTTTCCATTACAGATAAAAAATACCATGAAAAAAATATATTCCTTATCTTTCAACTATTAATAAATTTAGAAGCAATTAATATCAGCTCAGCTATCCTTATGTTTCAACCTTTTGTAAGCCATTCAGACAACGTTCTCTCTATTATTTCAAATATCATATCACAACTTCATTATTTAAATCTTTGTTTAACAGTAAAAAGCCTTCTTAAATCTTTTCAAACTACCTTCCATTCTGTTATCTCGAATTCAATGGACGATCGGACCGCCATGATCATTAAACTGATGATGCTTTAAATTGATGATGATTTCAGTTATCACTCGGACAAAAATGGCCGCGGGTATATGGGATTTAACATTACGATTTTCGATGAAATTGGAGTCCAAGCAAAGATATAAGCTCTTCGGAGCTTATATTAATTCGTCTATTAACAAAAATAACTAATTTCCACAATTATTTTGATCATAATAAACTTGTATTCATTTTGACATTCAAGAGTTGTAAGCTCTCAAAAATCTATCTCTTTAAACAACAATGGAACAAAAAAACATTTTCAAATACATATCTCAATAACAACGAGCCAACTGTTAAGCTATAGCGTTTGCTTATAAAATAGATAAAGAGATATGGTGATATAAAAGACTCGGACTCCAGACTTCATAGATTTCTAAAAACTGTAAATAATTATAACTCTAGTTATTTTTAGTTATTTTTCGCGGATATTTGACGATTAAATTGAATTATAATTTATTAGCTAGAGAATTTAAAGTCCGGATATTCTCAATAAATTCCAACAAAATGAAATCACTTATAGAGCCGAAAAGTAGAAAAACGGCTTTTACTCAGTCTTACTTATGAAGAACCAATATTATTTTTCTTACGATTTTATAATAAATTATTCAACCTTGGCTTTTAAAAGAGTTTAACATCGCTTAACATCGATTTTTCTAAAGGATTTAATATATTCTAAATCTATTTCATGAATTTAATCTTTACCTAAACGTAAAATCACGCGATATTGGAAACTAACTATTTCTATTCCAAACGCAAAAATTATTGACCATGGATAATATTATTGAAATAATCTACATAGCGGAGGTGAATTCATCTTGAATAAAGGTAGGTAAGACGGAAAATTCCGGGGGGGAGGGGAGTTTAAATTCCCCAGATTTGTGGAGAGAAAGAAGAAACGAAAAGAACAAGGAATAACGCTGCATTGGCCAGTGTGAAGTAGTATATCTATTGTTTATATTTCCCAAGTTTCTCTCAAGAGAGTTTTTTGTTTGTTAATAATTGGATTAAAAAGTAACTTGAAGGAACGAAAGTTCAACACGAAAAGGATTATTTAATAAACTGTTTCTGCTAACCACGAAGCAGCAGGATCGTAAATTAATTCATATTAATATAATAAAAACATTTAAATTAAAAGATATAAAATTGATACGTAAACTATGGGGTTCCTTTTCAATACGACAAGTTATTTCTCAATATATTGTGGTAAGATTTTTAAAATAAGCAAAAGTTCAAACCTTTCCAAGCACGTCGCGACTAGAGTTAAAACGCTGGCAAATACGAAAATGGTTTGCAAATAAGCCATAGCTGTACAAACTGGATCGTTAAGAGCTCCCCATTCGGCGGGAGCAGCCATCTCGATCAGTTTGACGGGTAAGACGAAAGCCCCGACCATGAAGTCGCAAACGGCCAAGTTGACGATGTAGTAATTGACCACGGTGTGCATCTTTCGGTTACTGAAGACTACGTAACAAACCATAAAGTTACCCGACAATGCTAATACCATAACCAAAAAATACAGTACGATAAAGAGATAGAATACGGCCGGAATTTGAGTAAAGTCGGGATACATTTCGTCAAACGCGGTAGTACTATCGTTAACTGTTTGGGTGACGATGACGACGCTGGCGTTGGACGAGTTGCCGGTAAACGAGAGTTCGGACGCGACCGCGTCATCATCACGCGGAACTGATGTCTGATCGGAAGACATGGTGAGGACAATTTTTGATTAGATTTCCGGAGACGGGAAATACCTCGACCAAATTCCAAAGAAGAACTATCGTTATTGACGCTTATCGCGATAACATTATCCCGCGGCGATTTTAAATAAAACGTTAACTTCAGCGGAAAAGTAACTAATATAAATTATCACCCCAATATATTACACAGTGGTCTATCGATGAATGGGTTCGAGGAAGAAAAACTTAGTACAAAACTAACGTACTTTTCCAAAAACATTTATCGTTTTAATTATTTCCGAATGTTATCGATACGGTGTACGGCTGATAAAATAGGCGCGACTAACGCTTTCGGGTGTTGTTTTTCTTCCGTAATTATCTCCGGAAGAAAACTATAACCCGATACCGTCTCCCGCGAGAACTTATTAGTTACCAAACAACTTCGGGCGTAAAAACCGTCCGACCTCAATTCTATGTTTTTTTTCTAGATAAATCGATTTCTTTGGGCACTTTAGAAAGATACCCGCGAATGTCCCGTTTCTTTCTATTGGCTGGGATGTGTGTGATATAAACCCGATGCCGTTTAGAAATTTGATCCGGTTGCGGGCTGCCTAAAGGCTTAACTACGAGTGTACGAAACCGAGAGAATGGATGTATCATATCCGTTCAGTTCGAAAGCCTCGAGACGAAAGCGAATAGGTTACGGAAAAGCACCGAGAGACTCCCAACTGAGAGAGAGAGAGAAGACGCGGACCAAAGTAAAACTGGCGAAACGGTGGAACGATTAGAAAGAGAAGGAAGAGTAAGGAAGAGTAAGGAGCCCTTTCTAGGCGTAACAACACAAAGCTTCAATTTTTTGAGTAGCATAAATTTTTAACACATCGGAAAACGATAAAACATTTTTCTTCCTGTTTCTCAAATTCCTTAATTCCTCCTTTTCTTCTACTTTTTCCTTTTATCTTCCTGTTCATCTTTTTACTTAATTCCTCTTTGTCCTTTTCTTATGCTCTTTCCTTTAACTCCTTTGCGTTTATCGGTTTGTTGTAATTTATCCTTTAACTCTTCCGTTTCTAATTTTCCCCATTCTTACTTTTAGTTTTCTAACCTCCTTTTAAGTTCTTATTTCTCGTCTTTCTTCTAGGGTTTTTCTCTTCTAATTGTTTTTTTCCTATTTTTCTTCCTATATTTTAATCTCTACCTCTTCTTCGTCGTCCTGTTAATTCTTTCTTTCCATTTTCCTCTACTTCCTCTAACTCTTCGTTTTATTGCTTTCGCTATACTCCTACCCTTTTTATTCTTCGTGTTCTTCCTCTCCTTCTTCTTACTCTTCGTGTTCTTCCTCTCCTTCTTCTTACTCTTCGTGTCCTTCCTCTACCTCCTCTTATTCTTCGTGTTCTTCTTCTCCTTCTTATTCTTCGTGTCCTTCCTCTACCTCCTCTTACTGTGTGCTTCCTCTACTTCCTCTTACTCCTCGTGTTCTTCCTCTGCTTCCTCTTACTCCTCGTGTTCTTCCTCTATTTCCTCTTACTCATCGTATTTTCCTCTACTTCCTCTTACTCATCGTGTTCTTCCTCTACTTCCTCTTACTCATCGTGTTCTTCCTCTACTTCCTCTTACTCATCGTGTTCTTCCTCTACTTCCTCTTACTCATCGTGTTCTTCCTCTACTTCCTCTTACTCATCGTGTTCTTCCTCTACTTCCTCTTACTCATCGTGTTCTTCCTCTACTTCCTCTTACTCATCGTGTTCTTATTCCTCGTGTTCTTCCTCTACTTCCTCTTCTTGTGTTCTTCGTCTACTTCCTCTTCTCGTGTTCTTCGTCTACTTCCTCTTCTCGTGTTCTTCGTCTACTTCCTCTTCTCGTTTTCTTCGTCTACTTCCTTTTACTCCTCGTGTCCTTCCTTTACTTCCTCTGACTCTTCATTTTATCCTCTACTTACTCTCAATCTTCTTGTTATTCCTCTTACTCCTCGTGTTCTTCCTCCATTCCTCTTCCCGTGTTCTTCCTCCATTCCTCTTCCCGTGTTCTTCCTCCATTCCTCTTCCCGTGTTCTTCCTCTACTTCCTCTTACATCTCGTGTTCTTCCTCTACTTCCTCTTACATCTCGTGTTCTTCCTCTACTTCCTCTTACATCTCGTGTTCTTCCTCTACTTCCTCTTACATCTCGTGTTCTTCCTCTACTTCCTCTTACATCTCGTGTTCTTCCTCTACTTCCTCTTACATCTCGTGTTCTTCCTCTACTTCCTCTTACATCTCGTGTTCTTCCTCTACTTCCTCTTACATCTCGTGTTCTTCCTCTACTTCCTCTTACATCTCGTGTTCTTCCTCTACTTCCTCTTACGTCTGGTGTTCTTCGTTTACTTCCTTTTACTCCTCGTGCCCTTTCTCTGCTTCCTCTTACTCTTCGTGTCCTTCTACTACTTCCTCTTACTCTTCGTGTCCTTTCCCTACTTCCTCTTACTCTTCGTGTCCTTCCTCCTACTCATCGTGTTCTTGCTCCACTTCCTCTTATTCCTAGTGTTCTTCCTCTCGACTTTTTCTCTATTCTTCCTCTATATTACTACTTCTCTTTGATTTATTCCTCTCATTATTTTTACGTTTCTTCCTCCTAAACATCTTCTTAATCTTTATTTTACTTTTACTCCTTCAGCTTAATCCTTTATTTATTATTCCACTCTTTAGCTAGACCCAACCGTAGTAGGGTATAGGTACGGTATTCACTGCGGCGTTGGCGTCGGCGTCGGCGTTGTGCAAGAAGACCAAAAACGTCATCGGATTGAAATAACGTTCATCTTTTATCCACCAAAAACATGATTTGAAAAACATGATTTGAGTTTGCTCACACGCGTGGATATTCGAATGTACGTCTTTTCCAATATATTACATAAAAAACGCTCAGGGTCATATAGTCGGCTCAAGAAATTTCCGCAACTTCGTGTTTAAAGTAATCTCGAGACGCCATTCAAATTGTTTAAAGAGCCTTTATGCCTTCATAACACGCCCCTGCTTTAGCATCATTCCTTTCAGCCTCTTTTACAATGTCAGGGGTCTAGCTATTTCTATGGGCTTGACCATCTTGTCCATTTCGTATTCATTTTCCAAATCTGCCTGCCTCTCCGCGCGTTCTCATATATGATGCTCTTCCCTTATTAATTGCTAATTGGAGATTTTCATCCCAAAGATGTGGGAGCCAAGAAATAACTTATTCGCCATTACACTCGGTTCGAACTCAGAAATGATTATTTATCGTTTATTCTTTCTTTATTATTTCGCCTAATGTTTGAAAGAGGTTGGCGTATGGCAAAAACAATAATAATCCACAAATGTTAGAATAATCAGCTAAAACATTTACTAACTAGCAGAAATCCGTGAAAAGTTCATGGATGTTGATATTCGTTGATTATTAGACGTTGATGATACCGTCAATAATATGAATTGGCTAAACGCTTTTAAAAGTGTTCCATCCTGCGCGCTCAGGTGTTCAAAGTGAAGCCCAACCTATCGAGCCTTTCTGGAAAAGGTTACGGAGGGACGTACAGACGGAAATCACAAATTTGTATGTGTTGTTGATTTGTCGAACACGTTGGTTCTATCATAGAATAAAGCGCATAACCTTTGTTTATAACGATAAATATAAAATTAAAGGATTTACTACTCGAAACGCGCGAAGTTAAAAATGAATGTAACTAAAGCTTAGAAAAAACAAGTTGTTATTCCATGGAGTTAATTGTTTCTTTCTCTTATACGTTGAAGAAGAGTAAGTCGATAAGCCGCCCTTAGGTCACGCTTCTCTTAGCTATCTTTATGGTTAAAGGTTCAGGGTCGCGACTATCGCCATCTAGGAAGCGACTAAACAGATATTTTCGATTTCTTATATTGATTAGACGCTTTATTCAGAGACTCTCATTGAACGACGGTAGGTGTTGACCCGGTTCTCAAGAGTCTCAACTACTCCGCATTAAAGTACGCTAATCAATTAAATTCCCAAAAAATCTATAGCTATCTATATCGAGGGATCACCGGGCGTAAGCCACGTACCCTCTGCCCGTAAAGATTACGTAATGTTTTCGTAATCTCCGTAATCCGCGTACTTAGAGGTTGGCGTTTGGAGTAGATAATCCTCTTTATTTTATCTCTATCCTTATTATTCTGAGATTATCCATCGTATTCGAAAAGTTTGTAAACAAATTAACCTTTTATTCAAACATTAACGTTCGTAGTTCGTATAACTTATTATTCATTGGAATGATCTAGCGAATTAAATTCAGATATTATCAGTTTCGTTATAAAATAGACAATTTATCATTGCAGTTAAAATAACGGAAGATAAAATATCCATTTTTATCTCAGAATTTGAACTTATCCGTAGAAAATTTTCCGCGTTATACGTTTGAAACATATTTATTTTATTTTACACAACTTCGAAGAAATGTGAATTTTCTAATATATCTTTATCCATTTTAATACGAGTAATTCGTTAATAGGTAAAGATTGAATTTTCTTTATCTTCAGAAAAAACGCAATATTCATTTAAACTATTATATGAATTCACAAGTTGCATTTTAAATTAATAGGCCTACATTAAATACGAAATAAAATATAGGCTATATTATGACATTGTACTTGGTTAACGCTAATCAAACTTCCGGTTACATAGGCATCTCGCGTGTTTTTTATCCATACTCACAATAAGCAACTCACACGTGAAAAATGAAAAACCTGACGCGATAAAAATGATTACGTTGTAATAAAACATGGAAAAGTTTCGCGTGAAAAATGAAAAAGTTTAACATTTAGGTTAGGTTAAACTTGAGCATGAGATGTGTGGCTTTCCCATGGGCTTGACCATCTTGTTCGGGATAAATCTATAAACCAAATTGCTAAAACTGTCGGATCTTCTCCCTTAAAAAAATTAAAAAGATGAATAGTGCTGGGCATCGGATCGAAACATTATCTTCAATTTTTTTTTTTTTTTTATATATTTTATTTTCCGATTAATTGTTTGTGACTTGAAAATTTCATTTTTAAATTCAGAAAAAAGTTAAATGGAAAGGGTTGGGACGAAGATAAATGTTTCAAGCTTAATCTAATAACCAAATACTCGTATCAAAATGTAGATTTCGATAAGAATAATCCTCTTAGAATTATTATAAAATAAATTAAAAAAATCACTTTCACTTACAAAACAAAATCAATATTTTAGGTTTTAATTTTATTATTTTTGATTAAATAGATTTTTAAATTCTCTTGGATAATTTTCTATGATAAGTCTATTACCGTGTTATTTAATCTTGGATAAGTAAACTATATTGATAAGTAGTCAAACAGATAATATCTCAATATAATTTGATGGATTTATCCAATTAACGTTATAAAAACTTTGAGAGCTAGAACTGAACAGAGTAGCAGGGAAAGCCATAGTATTATTTCCCGAATACCACGTAAAATTTTATAATTGATGAGAAGCGTGTCTGTCCATAGAGCTGAATACTCGAGCCTCTAAGTCAGAGTTCGTACAAAATTGTCGCCACAGGATTCCCTGACTTTTCCTCGTTATCCCTGACCATTTCTAAATAATTTCCCTGACCAATATTTAATATTTTACACCAATCTACTCTTATTAGCTAGCTGTTGGCAATGCAAATCTTTTCTATACGTGATTTGAGTCTATTAATCAAGGTAGATAGTGTGCTCAGATTTTGAGAATAAAATGAATCTGTAGGAGAATATTTTCACCTTAAAATTATTACTTATTATTATAATTTAAAGGTCAACCTATCGTAAACATTTCCTCGACACGTAACGAAATGTTTTATTTCCCTGACTTTTACATGTCGTCCACGAATCCTGTAAGTGTAAAACAGGAGCTACAGTCTACTCTATAAACCTCAAATCGCATGAATACCAAGGACTAGCCTTCTTCTACTTCTTTCCATTCTCTATGGATTTTTTGCCGGATATTGTCGCCTGGACTGCCATTACCTCCCAACCAATGGGATAAAAGTGACTTTCGTGACGTGTCTCACCTTTTCAAGCCTTATGCCGTGTAGAGGCTTTTTTCCTCAAACGAAAAGAGGTGGGATGACACGCCCATACGCAAAAGGTCTATAGCCTAGTCCAGAAACTAATAGCTACGTTCAGCGTCCAAAATAATCCCGCCTAAGTACATTCTAAAAAGGAGGTATCTTCGCTACGCGTTTCTGAACGCGCCTGACACGAATCATTCCGCTTTGCTGTCGCAGTGAAACTAAACCATGGCGATTTTCAATTAAAATCGGGAGTATCAATCATCAAACAATATGTAATCAATTGATATAATTCTCGGGTATAGCTACCATGGTCGATATTTGTCAAATTACAAAGCTAAGGGGTTCCCAACATCGTTGAAACTCGGACGAGTAGTTTCCGAGCTACTGAAAGTCGCCATTTTCGAAAATGACCTAGACTCCCAAAATTGTGTAATACCCTTTTCAGACGAGGCGTAACTTAATCAGATTTATAAGTGGTTTAATCACAATTAACCGAGGTTTATTGCACTGAGAAGGCTATGCAAACCTCGGTTAAATCTGGTTAAACCACGGCTAATTACGCCTCGTCTGAAGAGGGTATAGCTACGTTAATATTAACCGACTTTCATCTTTCAAAAATCATTATAAAGGGGTTATCTAGTAGATTTATAGTCAAATATAGTATAGACAAATTTAGAAAAGTTCATTTTCAAAAGGAAAGTACTTCCTTGCAAGTTTTTTGAGGGTCATTCCACGTGAGATCGACCATGAGTCGGCCGATTATTTTCAAATTTTACACACACTTTTGCCTCACTTTGAAACTTAAAAATCCGACATCAGAGCAGAAAATATGCAGTTTTGAAAATACGAGGATTTTACCAATACCCCCTTTTTTGGATTGCGCGTTTATCGAATTTGGCTCTCTTTACAGAGACTTGAATAACATTTTTTCTAAGCATTCGATTACAATGGAAATTTGGTGTTTGGTGTATTTTAAAGTGAGGAATACAGTGGTTGTGTTTTTCGTGTATTTTTGCCAAATTTTGAACACGCCATCAGAAAGCCATAGGGCAGACCTTTTAAATGATATCATAATATTTCTATATATTGGCTTTCATAAACGTTTTACAAACAAAATACGAATTTCCTGAATTTCACGATTTTTCGAATTGTAATTTTTTTTAATTTCAAAATCGTTTTTTACGAACAAATATTTACAAATTAATTTATTTTCACGTGGAAATAAGATATTTAACAACAACATTAAGATAACAGTGAACTGAAGCAGCACCATGGTCCATTTCGTTGGTAACAGCGCAACAGCTTAAACAATTTAAGGGAAAGCCTTAACATAGTTCGAAGGATAATTAAAAGTTAATGCTAATTTTTGTCTCTCGGGAAAAAAACGTAATCATATTTCATATAATGAACAAAAAAAAGTCTTAAAAAATCTTTATTCGTTTTCAAATAAAACCTGAATAAGTGGGCCTATCTTTTCACTATTTAGCGAAGTTTAAGGTAAATTTAAAAATTAAGTGTAACCGTAGTTGAAAATGTTACTCGGGGAAGTTACTTGGAATTGTCTCTAGTTTTCATTATCATGCAAAGAACTGGTTCTGATAGATATAGAAGCCAAGAAAATCGTGTCTAAAGTAGTTTTCAGAGAACTTTTGTCTTGAATCCCCTTCAAAGTTTGAATAACTTCTCTTTTTCCATACGAGTCTCGTTGATGTGATGTTAGGCCATGTAATTTTATAGGTGACGTTTCGAAAACAAGCAAGGACTCATTCAAACCCTAATTTAAGTGTTTGACTTTGAAATCGGCTGAATGCAGTCCTTAAACTCCCTAACATATAGGTGATATCGCTGTCCGACTTATACCTACTATTAGAATTCACATGGAGTGTTCAACATCGAAGTTAATATAACCTTTTATGCACAGCTTCTGACCTGGATTTACATTCTTGTGTGTGTTTTACTTACTTTTCAATGGTTTCTTACCTTGGGCAGTTATGGACCAGAAATTGAAATAGATTACAGTATTTTAATGGCATTAATTGCAACGAAATGGACCACGTCAGTTCACTGCAATATTAATGTTGTGGTTAACTATCTTTTATTTCCACGTGTAAATAAATTAGTTTTCGAAAAATCGTGAAATTCTGGCAATTCTTATTTTGTCTGTAAAACGTTATAAAAGCCAATATATTGAAATATAATGATATCATTTGAAAGGTCTGGCCTATGGCTTTCTGATGGTGTGTTCGAAATCCATTTTTGGGCCTCGAATGGTACCCAAAAAAATATTTTTTCACTTGAACCGTGAATAACTTTAAAATGTGAAATTTTTGAAAAATACACCAAAAATACAACCAATGTATTCCTCACTTTAAAATACACCAAAAATCAATTGAATGATTAGAAAAAAAAATTTTCGAGTCTCTGTAAAGAGCCAAATTCGACAAACGAGCAAACCGAAAAAGAGGGGTATTGGTTAAATCGACGTATTTCCAATACTGCATATTTTGTGCTCAGATTTCGGATTTTTTAAAGTGCGCCGAAAGTGTTTAAAATTTGAAAAAAAAATCATCTTGGTCGATTTCACGTGGAGTGACCCTTGACCCTTGACATTTCTCCGTAACAGCGCGTTTAAAAGTAATTTAACCTTTTTTTTTTACGAATTCTCCAACGTTTATTTTTCCGAAAAGGATTTCGCAATGAGTTATTTCTAGTTATCGAGGTATGTATATTTTCATCCTACCCCAAGCCACCGTATTATTTTTTTCTACGTTATTTTTCCCATACTAATTGATCAAAATGTGATTTTTATTAATTCAAGTTCCACCTTCACCTCATGTCTTTCTTTTTACAAGTATTACGATTTAGATAGTGGTGCTAAATTTATCTACCAAAGTGAGAAAAAAAAATGGTATATTACAGTTTAATTTTTTAGGAACATTTTAAATACCGAAATCTTTCTACGCTAAATTATATGGTATTCAAGTTTTGTTTTGTCGGTTATTGATAATTTAATCAGTATAGGTAATTTACAATTGTAAAAGTATGGTGTTTCAAATCTGTAAATTATCGCGATGTTTTAATAAAAAGACGTATAGACTTAAAATTCGCTTTAACTCTCGTTTACTATCGAAAAAGACAAAAAATTATAATTGTACTCAATATATCTAACATATATAATAAACATTAACTCTTTTAATTGGATTCAAACGTCTTTAGTTTCATTACCTAAAATAATTCCTGGTAAATTCTGGCTTTCATTATCAAAACTTTGATATATCGATATTCGAAGTGCATTAGGCCTAGGGACGATTTTCAACCTTCGCTATAGTTCCAAAATCAGCATAATTTTGGAAATAGGTTCATTACGCGGTAATTATTTCGTCAATATGCCGACCTCTATCTACTCGAGCGTCGTTAGCCAATAAGAGATAACACAATAGGAGACAAAAATACTCAAAGCCATTTCCTCTTGCCGTGGCGTAAAGTTGCCCGAAATATCCAATTGGAAATGCCGGTTTTTAACAAGAAATAATCATGACTTGTATTTTTAATACGTCAATTAAAACCATTTCTCTAATTCTAATTAAGTAAACTTAGGACAAAAGTTAAATCTATTCTCTCGTTAAGCGTACACTCTGTTTCAGCCTTAATCCTTCCGACCGCGGCTATTACCGAGAGCAATGGAAGGAGTTGGAAAACTCTAAGCTCTGATAATTCTTCTTTAGGAGAACCGTTGAAACAAACGCGATCTCTTTATAGCTATATGTATATTATTGTTTTGTAAAAAGCGTAGCCCCGTCGATTTCTTTTCTTATTAAACTCAAATTTATTCCAAACAGCCATTTAAATCGAAAATTGTCATTAATTATATAGGATTAAAAGATTTTCCAATTTCACACGAAGGGTTTTCTTTCCCTTCTCTAATGAGAACATTATTTTTAAAACGAGATTGGGAAAAGATTAGGTAAAAGGTTCGAAAAATCTTTGACCACTCGGAAAATGTCACGTTTAAATAATGGTCCTATTTCGTTAATTGACTTTAAAAGTTTCTTAAACCGCGCTCTTTGGGTTTAAAATTAATTACCAACTCTAAAACTCAAACGTTATTTGTTCTTTTCACTACGCTTTTAGCCGAAATAAATTAAGAGAAATTATTAGCGAGTGCTTAGTTCGGGAAAGGCATTTTCTCTCGAGCTCGTGGGGATTGTTGAAGTACGACAGATCTCGTAAATTTCTCCCTTTCACGGCCATAGGGAAATACACCAGGGAATCACGTGTAACTGATATCAACGCAGAGTCGGGAAAAAAATATTTGGGCAAAGAAAATCGTGAGAAATGTCTTGGCGCTTATTGAGATTAATAATGGAATACGTAAGCGAGAATTGATCGAGTATTTAAAAACCTGAACTGATTATTTGTCTCAAAGCTAATACGCTTAATATTATTAAAATAAGACCATACGCGAGTTTCTTGTAGATTTGAAGAACTTGCAAAATTCAGTGAAAGGCTCGGAGAAATATTTAGGCCAGTTAAACCACAAAACCAAATAAAAAAAAAAGACCGAAGAATAAGAAGCAAGCATTCATTAAGGAGCGTTTTCAATCGAGATTTTCTTGGGCAAAAACAAAAAGAACTTTTTCGTCATAACTAAGGTAAATTTATAAAGTTTCTAAACGGGGCTTTAGAAGAACTACAAGTCAATTAAAGAATAATGCGAAATAAACTCATTCCATTTTGCGAGTTAACCGATACTCAAACGGATAACTTATTATTTTCTCGTGAAATAATTAACGCGTAATTACTTGATAAAAGTTTTAATTCATTTTTTATAGCTATAGTATTCATTTAAAAATGCGTTTCGAATAAGCGCTAACGAGTATGTTTCTCGCGGTTAGATTAAACAAGTTGGGAAACCAAAATATTACCTCTCCTCGTACCAACTAAAACTAAAAAAGAAAACTAATGAAACCATGTGAACTATGTTAAGGTTTGATTTTTTTTTTGGTTAAAATAAGGAAAAAAGAAATATGCACACTTCTTGCTATATGGTTACTTTTGTGGCTACACTATTTATACATTAAATGTCTTTAAATGTTCGCGGCTACGAAACTAGTGTCACCTCCTGGTAGAAAGTTAAAGAGGCATATTTAATGATATCCATATTTAATGACCCTTGAAAGAGTAGCGTCACGAGGGTAACGTATATACGCAAGTTTAGTTTTATTTTCAGTCTCTCGAATATTGTAGAAAGATACCCCATGAATCATGAGACGCCCTTCAACAAAGTTTCATCGCAATCGGATGAATGGTATTGTAAATACACACATTGGTTGAAACGACTCGCGCCACCTACTGTTTAATAATTTAACTAAATCAGGAATCTTCGCGGGCGTGCGCGCAACAACACACCAAAGGTTCATCGGAATTGGATGAATGGTATTGGAAATACACATATAGGACCGCGAGACAAACTTTCATTTTTATTTATATAGATTTATTAATATATATTTTATATCTGATGGTAAGATAAATGCAACGATTATATAAATTTTCTTATTCGCAATATTCAGCAGAAATAGGAAAATTCATATCCAATTTTCACGTATACGCGCCATAAAATGTTCATCTCTATATCTTGAATATCCGTGTGATCGTGTCTTTATATCTAACCTTTATTAAGTGATTTTCAACTTGGCTACTTGTGAACGCGCCTTTATATCTAGTCTATTAATTTATCTTGGATACAGGTGTGAATGCGGCTTTATATATCTAATATTTATTTGTTTTTAACTTAGATACCCGTGTGAACGCGCATTTATATCGAAATTTTATTTAGCCTTTTTTTGGGATACGCGCCGTTATATCTATTCTTTTAAGTCATTTTATCTTGGAAACCCTCTGAATGCGCCTTTATATCTAATCTTTAATCATTTTAACCATGGATACCCGTGTGAACGAGCCTTTATATCTAATCCTTATTGCCATTTTATCTTGGACACACTGTGAATGCGCCTTTATATCTAATCCTTATTGCCATTTTATCTTGGACACACTGTGAATGCGCCTTTATATCTAATCCTTATTGCCATTTTATCTTGGACACACTGTGAATGCGCCTTTATATCTAATCTTTATTAATTTTTGCCATGCATACCCGTGTGAACGCGCATTTATATCTAATCTTGATTGCCATTTTATCTTCGATGCTCGTGTCAATGCGCTACATATCTAATATTTATTAAATCATTTTATGTTGGACACCCGTGAAAACGCGCAATTTAGCTAATCAATCTATAAGAAAATATTGAATATCAGCCTGGTGCAAATTCTAAGCAACATCAAAAAGAGCGAAAAAATTGATTTAAAGGCAACTAAAGAGCCTAGCGGGCCATGCAAAAAAAATTTTCATTTGGAACTAAAACTGAGCTGGCGACTTATAGTTAAAGGCTAGGTTATAATCGTGGCTTAATTCTCAAAGAGAACCATCTAAGCTACAAAATCAGCCTGGTGCAAATTCTAAGCACCATCAAAAAGAGCGAAAAAAATTTATTTAAAGGGTAACTAAAGAGCCTAACCCGCCTTGCTAAAAAAAATTTCATTTAGACCTAAAACTGAGCTGGCGACTTATAGTTAAAGACTAGGATTGAATCGTGGCTAAATTCTTAAAGAGAACCATTTAAGCTACAAAATCAGCCTGGTGAAAATTCTAGGCACCACCAAAAGAGCGAAAAAAAAAAAATTGATTTAAAGGGCAACTAGAGAGCCTATAGCCCGCCTTGCCAAAAAAATTATTTATTCATTTGGAACTAAAACTGAGCTGACGACTTTAGGTCAAAGGCTAGGATTGAATCTTGGCTAAATTCTTAAAGAGAACCGTCTAAGCCTCAAAATCAGCATGGTGCAAATTCTAAGCACCATCAAAAAGAGCGAAAAAAATTGATTTAAAGGGAAACCATAGAGCCTAGAGTGCCTGCCAAAAAATGAATTTCTTCATTTGGAACCAAGGTTCTTACAAAAATTCTGCGCATTATTAGGTTGGCTTATAGAGCCCTATTTTAGGGCGGGGTTTCGGTACGAGACCCTTCGACGATTTAGGAAGGGTTGACAACGTGTACTCCCTACACCCTACGTTGATCGGAATTCCCTATTGCGAAACAAGTAGTCCCGCGCTTAGAAGAACCTGCTTTTGAAAACCTCTGTGCCTAGACTGCAGCTGATTGAAAAGATAACCCTTTATAGAATACAATGGTTCAAGGTTATTACAAAAATTCTGAGAATAGTTTATTTTAAAAGAATTTGACCATATAGTTCAAGAGTAGAGGCAATGTAAGGACGGCTATAATAAATGGTTCCTCAACAAGTAGCAACAGTCTGACTACATTTAGTATGAGGTAAATATTGGGTTAAACATTTTATAATTTAAAGAGAGCTGGAATGTTTAGTAAAAATACAGTGTTCTAGAAATAATGTTTTATTTTATTTATAAATTACTGGAGTGGGTAAATAATGAATATATAATATTGTTGGCAAAGTTGTCAATTTTGCCTTGTAACGAGTTTTTTTTTCTTTAAACGACATTATAACTATTAATTTCAAATCATAAAATCATAAATTGAATATTGACAATTTACAAAAATTAATAATTTTATAATAAATAGTATAAGGTTTTGGTCCGTAGCTCTTTTTTTAGTTTAGTTTTATATGAATTTTATCGATGTATTACGCATTTAAAGTTTTCGAGTAATGTTAATTATCTTTTTAAAGTGAAGTTGTCACCACCTTTTTCGAACTTTTATAGTTTTATCATACTATTAAAAACGCCATATTCAAAATTTTATACCTCGTGTTTTTAATAAACTTCAAAATGAAAATGTCAAAAATATATAGATACTTTTTTAGATATATGACGTAGTTTATTTCTGGAGCGATATTTTTCATACAAAGGGCAGGAATTTCTTGAGTAAAAAATTTCAATTTTGTTTAAAAATAGGCCGATCCGACGGGCTGATCATAATCAATTCACTGGCTAGAAAGCATATTCAAAGCAAAAGAAATAAATATTATAATCTTCACACGCTAAATTAGACAAGCCCTTCGTTAAACACCAATAATGCGCAGAAATTTTGTAAGAACCTTGGTTAAACACAATAAAGAAATAATCTTCGCCTGGGGCTTCGTTCAGAGAGAGAAAAACAGACAGCAATAAGAAGAGCTATAAGCCACCTCTAAGTCAGTGCGCCCGAAGAATCGCACCTCAGTGACGTCACTGGCGTGCTGAAAAACTAGAAGGGAAAAGGAAGAGGCTTTTCAAACAAGTTGGAGTTTTTTTTCGGGAAAAAGCCCCCGTTGATTTGGAACTAAAACTGAGCTGGCAACTTAAGGTCAAAGGCTAGGATTGAATCTTGGCTAAATTCTTCAAGAGAACCGTCTAAGCTATAAAATCAAAGTGGTGCAAATTCTAAGCCCCATCAAAAAGAGCGAAAAAAATTGATTTCAAGGGAAGCCCAAAAGCCTACAGTGTGCATTGCCAAAAAATTAATATCTTGGCTAAATGATTTAAAGGGTAACCATAGAGCCTAGTACTCTAGCCTGCCAAAAAATGAATTTCTTCATTTGGAACTAAAACTGAGCTAACAACTTAAGGTCAAAGGCTAGGATTGAATCTTGGCTAAATTCTTCAAGAGAACCGTCTAAGCTATAAAATCAAAGTGGTGCAAATTCTAAGCCCCATCAAAAAGAGCGAAAAAAATTGATTTCAAGGGAAGCCCAAAAGCCTACAGTGTGCATTGCCAAAAAATTAATATCTTCATTCAGAACTAAAACTGAGCTGGCGACTTATCGTTAAAGGCTAGGATTGAATCGTGGCTAAATTCTTAAAGAGAAACGTCTAATCTACAAAATCAGCATGGTGCAAATTCTAAGCACCATCAAAAAGAGCGAAAAAATATATTTAAAGGGAAACCATCGAACCTAGGGTGCCTGCCAAAAAATTAATTTCTTCATTTGGAACTAAAACTGAGCTGGCAACCTAAGGTCAAAGGCTAGGATTGAATCGTGGCTAAATTCTTAAAGAGAACCGTCTAAGCTACAAAATCAGCATGGTCCAAATTCTAAGCACCATAATAATGAGCGAAAAAAACTAATTTAAAGGGAAACCATAGATCCTTATAGTGGGCCTTGCCAAAAAATAATTTTCTTCATTGTGAACTAAAACTGAACAGGCAACTTATCCTTAAAGGCTAGGAAATAATGGTGGCTAAATTCTTAAAGACAACAGTCTAAGCTACAAAATCAGCCTGGTGCAAATTAAGAGCCTAGCGCGCCTTGCCAAAAAATTTATTTCTTCATTTTGAACTAAAACAAAGCTGGCAACTTATCCTTAAAAGCTAGGATTGATTCGTCTAAGCTTCAAAATCAGCGTTTAATATCTGTTCGTAATTTTGGTGTTACTGATGGATTAGGCCGCGATATAAACTATAAGGAATCGGATAAGAAATCACTCGTTTGTTTGGATGCATTCTTCCTTTAATTAAATTACTTTATCAAATCGCGAATCCTTAAAATTACTTCTTGAAATCGTCAATCCATTACAATTACTTTATCAGATCCCACTCCTCATCTTTACCACGCGATAATAATTTGAAACGCCTTCGAGCTTCAATTAGTCGATGAGTTAATTTAAAAAGGCACGATGAAGATATCTTGGCAACGAAGCGAAACTTTTAAAGTAAGTTCTTTTCAAGTAGCAGAAAATAACAAAAATCGCATCGCGGCTACGGTTCTTAACCTAAAATCCAATCCCCGGGGTTCCTAACAGTCCCTAAGTGACTCTTCGCGAGTTCCAACCCAGAAATGGACGCAAGCGTACGAGGTTACGGGGTCCTTGATGACCCGGCGGAGTTGATGGCCAACGTTTCTATAAGGGTCAAAGCTCCTGCGACCGGGAGAATATACGCTCGAGTCGGTCACAAGTACCTAACTTTCCGAATGACCTACGTTCTCTCCCAAACGTGGCTAACAACTCCGCACTCGTAAAACGCGAGAGCGCGTTAATTAGAATAAATTAAGAGCGAGCTGAAAACGCTGAAGGGTTGCAGGCGAAATAATAATAAAATAATCGAGGTCAAATCAGCGAACAAATTCAGAAAAAGGTCGTGACCTTTCGACCCCGTATCGATTCGTGGCGCTGGTTTGACCCCGATAACTAATTGGGTAATTGAGAGAGTGTTGGCGTAAGGCTATTAACCAAGCGTTTAAAATAAGAGTAGGAAGTATAGGATTTGATTAGGTTAGAACGAGTTGATCGAATCGACATTCTAGATCATGGACGCATTTTCGTATTAATGGCTAAGATGTTCTTTCGAGGTTTCGCGTTCGATATAATGGTTATTAAAACTTTTTTCGAAGTTACTCGTTCGATATAATAGTAATTAAAACTTCTTTCGAAGTTACGCGTTCGATATATTGGTAATTAAAACTTTCGAAGTTACGCGTTCGACTTATTAATAGTTAAAACTTCTTTCGAGGTTACGCGTTCGATATAATGCTAATTAAAACTTCTTTCGAAGTTACGCGTTCGACGGAATGGGAAATCAGACTTCACTCTTCTAATTCAAATGAATTAATCTTCGAGGCATCGCGTTATTTTCCCGTAAATTGATTTTTTTGGGATAAAAATAATAATACACCACACAAGCAAAATAGAAAATAGCCACGCTACAATGGCAAGAAAATTGTCAGGGTACTTACGCGAATCGTAGGATCGCAGATATCCGATTTTAAGACGAGACCAATCCAATTTTGAGAAGACGAGATCAATCCGATTTGGAGAAGACGAGATCAATCCGATTTGAAGAAGATGAGACGAAGTGAAATGAAATCCAATATCCTATTAAATATATTAAAAATCAACGTTAATTAAATATTTTTCACGTTCGCTTTAAAAATATATTTTTTTTTCCTTAAAACTAATAGGTTTGTTTTTCTAGAAGGACATTTATAGTTTAATTTTTGTTTGGAAATTTTGTTCGCGGATGGATTAAACGTATTTAAACGATAAGGAAAAATTACTTGTTGTTAGGTCGCATTCTCCCTTTGTTCGACAATTATCGATGGATAATTATCAAAGATTATTATCACTATAATTATGGAAACCGAATCGAACGATTAATATTAAAATTTTTCACTCAAAATGATATTAATTAAGTTTTTAAAATCGTTAAAAATAAAATATATCGATTTCACTAGCTAGTCGTAAATAAGAAAAATATCGTTGTTATTATGGCAGAGCCATAAAGACATTCGATAGAGGAAGTTGTAAAAAAGTGACTTGGAAGGCCATCGCCGCAACTTTAGCTTACATTTATCTTAACCGTTATTTCAAGAAGAAGGAAAAAGTATAGGCGTAGTACATTTAGATATGAAGTACGTTACGATATTAATAACTTGAAGTAATAACAACGGGACACCCTGGAGTGCTTTTCTATTTCGACGAAACTACGCCGTTAGGCTAAAATATTTCCCCGAATTTCATTAATAATTATAAATTCCAAAGAAATTTTAAATCTTTAAATTATTTCTCAGACACTATGGTTAAAATATCCCAACGTGTCGCGCAATAACGACCCGGAGTCGTAAATAAAACAGGCAGAGGTCATCGATGGACCCTTATGACGCGTCGCTATTTTCCACTTAAAAATGAAGAGACGAGACTGAAGGTATATCGTCTAGTAAGAAACAATAATGGGAAACCTTAGAAAAACACGCTAATTCAAAATGGATCGTAACGGAGATTAGTTTAAAATGAACCTGGCGTAGATTACGATAACAACCGTAAACACGGCGACATATTTAAAAATAATACAGCCTAATTACAGCCATCGCGATAGATTTATTTTGGCTTAGCTCAAAAAGACTAATAATAATAATACGCGCTGCGATACAAATACCAACAAATAAAAAAATAAAAAGGCATATCGCGGAAATATAATTAGGGAAACTCACCGATTAGAGGCGTATCTTAAGTAATCCAATACATTTTACACTTCGCGATACCGCCGTCACAATCCATCCAGATAGGCAATCGTTGAATCGTAACAATATGGGTAGGCCGAGGGTTAGCGGGATTAACGACGATGCCGAAATACGTTTTCACTAATTCGCGATTAAACTTCGCGATACCCGCGGCAAATTTTGATCGAATTAGATAATATACAAACTAAATTAACTATTACCGATAAATTTGGACGATTAACTCGAAATATTTCGACAAATTCCTTGGAAATAATCTCCGCGTTGACGATCCTGCCCACGCGACTGTAGTACTGTACACTCGTTGAATCCCTGGGGGCTTGTAACGCTAGGTCTACGACGCATGAGAAAAGTATGGAGTTCTCGGAGATCCATATAAAATAACGAACTAACGAATACATCGCGCGTAATTAATGAAACTAACGAATTTAAACTTTAAAATAAAAGAAAAAATTATAATTATATTACTAAAAACGGGAACTTGTGCTAGAATAAAGAACAACCCAAACTGCCCATAGGAATTTGGGTAACGTAATGTTAAAATTTTTTGTTTCGCCACTGGTAAAATTTTATTGTGATAGAAAACTAGGGTTGTGTCCTCACCTTTCTACCACAAAAATAATCATTTAACCATTATAGTCTGCGAATACAAATCAATTGACGTTTAGCTCGATAATGTTAAAGATGGGCCACATCGTTGGATCCACGTTTTATTTCAAATTTTATTTCAATGTGATTCCTCTCATCCACTTTTTTTGAATTCTATGTTGTTTTTTTTTTTTTTTGTTGTTTTTTTTTTTTTTTTCATTTGGTCTATTCTTTTGAAAATTTTCAATTTGAACCATTTTTGGCCAAACAAGTTAATTTCCTCTTTGGGAACGATTACTTCAATGGTTATTCTATGAGAGCGCGTTGAAATGAAAAGTAAAAGCGACGTTACACTGTAAGTATAAAAACCGTGGCTCGAATTTTTCAATTTCTAAAGATTTGATTAAGCGGGCTTGACGTCAGATCAATTTGATAATGTCTACTTTAAGATAATCTTTGAATTGATTATTTTATTTTAAGGACTTATAGGACAAATGGCGACCGAATGAATCAACTCGTGGGTTTTTATACAATTTTTGAAACAAGAAGAGTAGGAACAGTGGTCGCATTTAAATGGCTTGCCGACCAAATGAATCAACTTGAGCGTTTTTAGAGCCTGTTTGAAACGAAAAGAGTAGGTACTCTGGTCGCATTTAAACGGCTAATTGACCAAATGCTTTAACTTATGATTATTTAAATTCCGTTCCCGACGAGAAGAGTAGGAACACTGATCGCATTTAAACGACTCGTCCACCGAATGAATCAATTCGTGGTTTTTTAAACTCCGTTTCCAATGAGAAGAGAAAGGGCACTGGTCGCATTTAAATTGCTTGTCGACCGAATGAATCAACTTGTGCCTTTTTAGAGCTTGTTTCCCATAACACGCGTACGAACACTGGTCACATTTGAATGTCTTGTCGACCGAATGAATCAACTTGTGGCGGATAAGAACGTATTTACTACGAGACGCGTAGGGGCACTGGTCACATTTAAAGGGCTTGTCTACCGAATGAACGGACTCGTGGGTTTTGAGATTCTGTTTGAAACGAGAAGAGAAAGAACATTTATCGCATTTAAATGACTTGGGGAGCGAATGAGTCAACTCGTGGTGTTTCAGATTCGGTTTGGAATGAGAGGAGTAGGAAGACTGATCGCATTTAAATGACTTGCGGAGCGAATGAGTCGACTTGTGGCGATTTAGATTGAGTTTAGAACGAGAAGAGAAGAAACACTGGTCGCATTTAAATGGCTTGTCGACCGAATGAGTCAACTTGTGGCTTTTTAGAGTCTTGTGTGTTTTTAGAGCCTGTTTGGAACGAAAAGAGTAGGAACACTGGTCGCATTTAAACGGCTTGTCGGCCAAATGAATCAACTCGTGCCTTTTTAGATTCTTTTTTAAATTAGAAGAGTAGGAACACTGGTCGCATTTAAATGGCTTGTCGATCGAATGAATGTACTTGTGCCTTTTTAGAGCCTGTTTGAAACGAAAAGACTGGGTGCACTGGTCGCATTTAAACGGCTTGTCGGCCGAATGATTTAACTTATGAATATTTAAAGTGCTTTCCCGACGAGAAGAGTAGGAACACTGATCGCATTTAAACGGCTTGCCCGCCGAATGAATCAATTTGTGATTATTTAAATTCCGTTTCAAATGAGAAGAGAAAGGGCACTGGTCGCATTTAAATTGCTTGTCGACCGAATGAATCAACTTGTGGCTTTTTAGAGCTTGTTTCCAACCAGACGAGAAGGAACAGCGATCGCATTTGAATGGCTTGTCGACCAAATGAATCATTTTGTGATTATTTAGATCAGAATTACAAATAGAAAAGTGGGGGCACTGGTCGCATTGAAAGGGCTTATTGGGTAAATGATTTAACTTGTGGGTATTTAGACACGGTTTCTGACGAGTAGAGTAGGAGCACTGGTCGCATTTAAACGGCTTATCAGGAAAATGATTTAATTTGTGTCTATTTAAACACCATTTCCGAGCGGAAGAATAGGGACAGAGATCGCATTTAAAGGACTTATAAGGTAAATGGTTTACTTTACGCCTATTTAAATTCCGTTTCCGTCGAGAAGACAAGGGGGCTCGTGTAACTGCATCGTCGATCGAATCATTTAACTCGCTTTTACTTGTTTTCCTTTTCTTTTTCTGGATTTCATCGCATTTGTGAATTACCAGTCGCGGCTCCCGCCACGTCTCGCCTTTGACAATCAACATCTTACTTTTAGTTGGCAGTGTCTCCTGGTTCGAATCCGCCAGAAACTGGTTAGAGTCACTGGAACACTCTCTCTTCTCCCTCTTGATGTGGATTAAGACCGAACTGAAGTTTTCATTGCTTAAATACTGTTTTTCCGTAAATAGTTTCTCTTTTATTGAAGATGGAATTTTTTCAAAAACGTCATTTGATTTCGAGTTGGGTGAAATCGGACCGAGCTCGTTTTCATCTCGAGTGGCGTTTACTTCAAGCTCTCTTTTCATTAGATACTTGGGGTACATCATTACGCTTCGATTTCTAACGCTGCGAAAAAGACATTTAATTCAAAATAAATACCACTTCTATTTTTGTTTGTACCTTAAGAGATGCTAGACCCCGCAAATAAGTTGATTTGATCTATTTCGACTGTTAAAATATGGCATAAAATATTAATACGCCTTGGTTCTAAATTTGAAATTAGAAACAGATTTTTTTTTAAATACTTTAAGATGTTTATGCGTAAGAATTTAACTTTGTTTTCAGTTATGTTATGTCTATTTAGCGTGAAAGTCCTAGTTTCTGTAAGTATAGATTCACTTTCAGTTAATAAAACAGAAAAACACACTGACAGGATTACCACAAATATGGAAAAGTCAGGGAACTTCAAAATAGTACTAAAAAGTCAAGAAATTTTTAAATTATTCAAAAGCAAGGGAAAATTAAAGAAATTTTTATATTGTTCCAAAAAACAATTGTCAAATCTAGTATTATTTCCTTCGACTATGGAGGCTTTCATAAATATGTGTAAAACTTTATTATAGGGTCATTGGTCAGAACCTTCGAAGCATTTTTGGTTAGTGACTCTATTGATAAAGGCAAAATTAATCCCCTATACTTTCTCATGGAATAACAAAAAGAAAAAAGTTCTGTTTTCAGGGAGAGTTGTGTGGCTAGACTCCTGTTTATATTCAATAAGATGAAATCGGATGAAATAAGTTAAGACTGGGTTACGCGTGTTGGAATTATCACTTATTACATAACCTTCCCAAGCTCGCATCATTATAAAAAAACATTACGCCATAGTGGTGCAGTGACACTGAGCAGAGAATTAACAACATATAGCGTAAAACAATCAAATTCTTTAAGGTCAAAACTGCTTTTTCAAAATTAGGTAATCGCGCTTTTCATTTATAAAAGTTTTTTCCACTTGAAACTTCGCATAACTACTGATATAAACGGCTAAATTGGTCAAAGATGTATATGGTCGGGGAAAAGCTGGAAAAGTCAGGGACTTTTTTAATGAAAACTCTGTGGCAACCCTGCACTGAATATATGTTAATGAAGAATGAGAAATTCAGAAATTCCTTTTGTTTGTTGCGTAAATATTTATTATATTTTGTTTCAAAAAGCAAGTGAAAAAGCAAAATAATATTCGGCCGAACACGACTTAAACTTCGGCCAAGTGGCCGAATATCACCGAAGTTGAAGATTCGGCGGAAACTTCGTTCCATCCTTAGCAAAAATGCCTAATGAAAATATGCATTATGATCTCTTAATAAATTATCTTTTTCGTCGCTATGAGTCTTGTATTACCAATCCACGAATTCTAGTCATTCTGTTTCAATGTTTGTGGATTTCTTTTCTATACTAAGTTTATTTGTTTCGTGTCATGGAGTACAACACACGCCCATCTTATCCATTTTATTTTCATCTATCGCTTACCTTTTCTTCAAAAGTTGAAGTTCACAGTTTCAAGCGAATAAACGCTTGGTTCTTCCTCTCACTCCTAGCGCGCGGTAGTACGGTACCAAGAAGGATTAGATAAGGAGAGGAAATGTGGGAACGGCGCGGCTCGTACTGCGTCGGCCTAAACTCCCACTCTGGGAGAACGGGGGTAGAGACGTTTCGTGGTAAATTGTTGTCATGTGGGGAAAACGGATCCTTTATGAGACGCGTAGTAGCCAACGACGCTAGCGACCACGTGACAACAGTTTACCTCGAGAATTTCCTATCCCCCCTTTCCACCCGAGTGGGAGGCTGGCTCTTCTCTCTCTAAAACAACGCAGCCCCACATTTCCTCTCCTTATCTAATCCTTCTTGACGGTACTTAATATAGAGTTCCGAAACTGAGGAGATTATTCCACCAGTATGCCAACGAACAATATAACTATAATCAACTTCAGACTACACTAAACATGAACAGATTTAAGCATTTTGCGACAAAAAGTGACATAATAATAGAAAAAAATAAAAACGGTAAAACATTAAATATAGGTTTAATATATGTTAGACTTTTAATGTAATTTTATTATGAAAATTTAAGATGGTGCCATATTCAGCAATTCAGGCTATAACAAGGAAAACTAACCTATAAAGAGCGCCCCCTAACATAGGAGTATAGCTTGTACCACAAGTTTATAACTTATCTTTTATAAGTATGATACTTCTATTGTTTTACATGGATTTTTCTTAATGAGACCTTATCGCAAGATCGACCATAGAATATGGACCGCCAAATCGTGCGAAAGCCCATTCAAAAATAATTATTCTTTGTGATGATTTTTATTGGCTACTTCGGGGTCACGTGTGGTATTTTCGTTTTTCATGCCAGCCAATAGAATCATTTTTCATATTAATGAGGATCTCAGCCACTTCCCAGGGTGATCTTCTTTTTCGAAATTTTATAGCAAATGTAATGGCGGTTTCCCAATAGCTACTATCGCTCTCGTCTCGAGTTAAGCATAATTTAATTGAAAATATAAAATCCTGAATTAAAGGAAAGATCTAATGAATGCCAGATATGTTTTAGTATAAAATTATAATTGTTATAAAATTTAAATTTTGAATATATAATAGTAAAACATGAAGGATTAAAGTGCTCAAATCAAAAAAATCGTAGACTAAAACCATATTTCAACGGCTAAGCGGGGATTTAGCGCCAGCCGCCAGGCCTTGACTAGCGGCTCTAGGGCCTCTACCCGGAGCGGTGCTTTAGTCACTAGTTGGAGCTCGCCAAACAAAATAAAATTGACAACTAACTAGGGACTGCCATTTGTCCTATAATTGGCTTTCAAATGTTGTTCAATAAACCATAGAGGGTAGATAGGGGAGGAGTGGAAACCGACAGCTTTGGCTCTGCATTTTGAGAGTTCTCGGATTTTGCCTTTCCAATTTTCCTCTCAACATCCTGTGTTTTACTATTGGCTGATTTTGAAACCGTTACAACCAATTACAGCGCAGAAAAAATATCGTCTGCTTCACTGCTTGCATAGAGGGTAGCCCTCTATGATGACCGGGTGTTAAAAAACGACACGCGCATATACCGGATCAAGGAGGATTAGACAAGGAGAAGAAATGTGGGGACGGCGCGGTTCCTACTGCGTCGGCCTAAACTCCCACTCTGGGAGAACGGGGGTAGAGACGTTTCGTGGTAAAATGTTGTCGCGTGGGTAAAACGAATCCTTTATGAGACGCGCTAGCTAGCGACCACGTGACAACAGTTTACCTCGAGAATTTCCTATCCCCCCTTTCCACCCGAGTGGGAGGTTGGCTCTTCTCTCTCTAACTCAACGCAGCCCCACATTTCCTCTCCTTGTCTAATCCTCCTTGACCGGATGTTCCGTGGAAAAAATGAAAAACGAGAACTCTTTAAGAGCCCCTTCCACTCCTCCCCTATCTACCCTCTATGGCGTAACGCTAATTAAAAAATGCGAAATCATTTCGGTACACCTCTCATGAAACATTTTATTTTAGTTTAATAAACTAAAATAAAATGTTTCATGAGAGGTGTACCGAAATGATTTCGCATTTTTACCTCCCCGAGTGAACTAGTTCACGGGGAGGTATTACGTTCGTTGTGTCAGTCTGTGTGTCTGTGTGTGTGTTTGTGGCTTCCGGTGTACACAATTTCCGGTGTAACCGGATATCACGTGACCTTAATAATCGGATCAAAAGTCTAGTGACGTAATCATGCCTTCTTATCGTTCAATTCCGTTCAACGGGAATTCCTATAATCTGGCTGCCAAATTGAGCTTCAGGTGTCGTGCAATATTATGCAACCGGACGTCTCCCATTGCATATTATCACCTTCCACCATCCACATCATGGTCGAACCTCGATGCCGGACAGTTGAAGGCGATTATAGCCAATGGGACGTCTCCCACTGTTATAATCACCTCCGACCATCCACACACCAAGGTCCAACCTCCAGTTTCCGATCTCAGCGGGCCATACTAGCGAGGCGTCCCTCACTAATATGGTCCACGTCAACCATCCACTCTCCAAATATCGCCCCCCAAGGGTAAATTGACCGACACGTGAACACTCAATGCCAGAACCTTTGAGCTTTGATAAGGTGGGGTGTCCAACAGATCTTACCACAATCGGATACTATATAATGGCATTCGATTCGCTTTTATAGTCTCTTTGGAAGCGTAAAGTGTAAAGTTGCCTTATGCTGGGATATATTTTGGTGAATTGAAACGTAATATTAATTTAAAATGTAATTAAAAATATTACAATTGTTTCACTTAATCTAATTTATAATTTAGTTGAAAATTAAATTTAAAATTGGAGATAGTTTAGAAGATATTTAAGAAATAGTCCAAAATTTAAAGAAAAATGAGCGTTATGATACCAGCTAGAGTTGGCAGCACGCGCTAAGCTATTTTCCATATACCATTTAGTTCAAAAAACATAGGTATAACGGTACTCTAGGCTTAGGCTTGCTGCAAACTCAGGGTGGATTGAATATCTAATACAAGTTTTATACAAATGTCTATACTCTTGTATATAATTTTGATAGATTGATTTTATTTTTTAGCTTAGCCACCGTTGTTAAAATTGTAGGTGTTTCTTTTATCATGGGTTTGAATTTTTTAATTAGTTTATCGTTTCTCGGCGCATATATAAGCGCGAAATACTGATTCGGCCGTCATTTAATTGCGTATCTATAGACCGAGTATCACCAAAACCGAAATTTTACGCCATAAGCCTTGTTTTAGCCTCACACGCGGAAAGATAATGTGTTTACTGTTTATTGAATAGGTTTGCTTAGGATTGTGTCAACTATTCCGAAGTCATGCATATAAAGTTTTGCTTATTGGCGTTACTTGGTTTACAAATACTCTAGTACCGTATTTCCCATATGGTTTTATCAGAGGAACCTTGACCTTTTTTTCTTTTTAATTGATTTTAATTCTTGAAAGACTTGCTTAATCCATAATTTATTTACTTCTTGATCAAGCTAGTTTACATAAAAATTCCCTCTATGAAATTTTGGATTCTTCGAATTCAACTTATTCTCGGTAACAAATTAATTTTTCCTTTCAATTATTTAATTGATGTATTTAATGTTTAATTGAGATATTCTTATTATATCTGTACCAAATATTTACTGAAGATTGCTATTTTCAATCGCTTGAATTCTAATTTTGTTTCGATTTATTATTGAGTTTAGAATTGGAATAATTGTTGAAAAACAATGGTTATTTCCGATTCATTATTTTTTTTTCTAAAGTTATAAATTTCTATATTCGTAAAATATTATTTTACGCTTTACCGATTGAATTCTGATATATTTTTTGTTACTCAGTGTACGAGTTTAATGTTTACTTTGAAGATCAAAGTAGTTACTCCCTATTTTGTTTTTGTATTCGTTAGTAATTTATTTTACTTTGTGTTAAGAGTTATTTAACACTTTCTTGAGATTGTAGTTTTGAATTCATTCAACTTCGATTTGGATTTTTACCTCCCCGACTGAACTTTAGTTCAGGGGGAGGTGTTACACTGGACGTGTCTGTGTGTCTGTCTGTCTGTGTGTCTGTCTGTCTGTGTGTCTGTCTGTCTGTGTGTGTAAGCGGATATCCTGTGTAAACGGAAGTCACGTGACCTAGCTCGTGGAGCCAAAAGTCTAGAGACGTAATCATACCAGCTTATCGTTCAATTCCGGGGAATTACCTCCTTTAAGCGTGGCTGCCACATTGAGTTTCAAGTGTCGTGCAAAGACATACAACAGGACGTCTCCCATTGCACATCATCGCATTCCACCATCCACTTTACGGTCGAACCTTGATGCTGAACAGCAATGGGACGTCTCCCACTGTCATAATCACCTCCGACCATCCCCGCACCAAGGTCCAACCTCCAGTTTCCGATCTCAGCGTTCCATACTAGCGAGGCGTCCCCCACTAGTACAGTTCACATCAACCTTCCACTGACTCCAAACATCGCCCCACCAATGGGTAAATTGCGTCGCCAAGCGCCTAGAGATCAAGAATCAGCAAGACATTGAAAGGGGGGGGTTTTCCCCCTAACTTCATGGCCATCACGCACGGTTACTTCGATTAATATAGCCCTTCGAAAGGTTTATATAGTATCTTTTTGGAACGAATGCAAATTAGCCTCATGGGGTGATTTTGTTTGATATTGTTTAGGGAAATGAAACGCAATATTAATTTATATTATAATTAAAAATATTAAAATGGTTCATCTTAATCTAATTAATTAGAAAGTCGAAAAATTAATTTAAAATTCGAGATAGTTTAGAAGTTATTTGAGAATTTATGCAAAAATTTAAAGAAATTTGACCGATTAATGGCAGTTTTAGTTGGCAGCATGCGCCTAAGCTATTTTCCATATATATCATTTACTCGAAAAAGCAAAGGTATAACGGGCAGTATAGGCTTATCTCTGGTGCAAACTTGGGGTGGATTGAAGAACTTAAATAAAGGTGCGTTTACACGGGTATGGAAGATTGAAACAACATAATTTAGATAAGAGATAAGACAATAATAACTTCGATTATACTCGGTGAATTTTTAACCAGTTCAAGGGGAATTGGTGTATAAGATTTGAAGCTGAGGCGGATTTATGCATAATGTTAAACCACTTAAGAAAAATGATAGTCGTGAAAACTCTCCTCGAACAGAAGTAGAGTAGGTTTCCAGTGTATTTGTGACACGTGTAAAATCGAGTTCGCCAGCACGCGAGTATGTGTAGAGCACTAAATTTGAAGTCGGAAACATCTTTACGCATGGAAAATATCAATGTGATTTTTTTTGATATTCTTGGGAGAATCAGCTTCATGTATGGGGAAATATCGTAATCTTCTGGCAAACTTGCAAACAGTGGCGTATTTGGTTTTAATTACTGGCACGGATTTTCAAATTAATTTTTTTATAATTTTCGCGCGTTTCGCAAATTTATTTCGTGCGAAATTGTGTACATGCGCAGAGCGAACCAGGTTAACGCGGATACACACAGACCTGTTTTTACGCGTTTCACGCTCGTGAACTCATAGAAGTACCATTAGCACGCGCGAGCGAGGTGCAAACCACTCTAGAAAAATTTTGTACACCTGATTCCAGATTCATTTGATTGTCAGTGATTCTGAATCAATTCGCGTGATTCCGAATTGATTCGTGATTCGCGTGATTCCGAATCGATTCGCGTGATTCCGAATCGATTCGCGTGATTCCGTATCGATTCGCGTGATTCCGTATCGATTCTCGTGATTCCGTATCGATTCTCGTGATTCCGAATCGATTCGCGTGATTCCGAATCGATTCGCGTGATTCCGTATCGATTCTCCTGATTCCGAATCGATTCGCGTGATTCCGAATCGATTCGCGTGATTCCGTATCGATTCTCCTGATTCCGAATCGATTCGCGTGAGTCCATTTAGTTTGTACACCTGATTCCAAGAGTGGTTTGCCCATTGCCCCTCGCGCGTGACCGTGAAAAGCGTGAAAATAGGTCTGTGTGAATCCGGCTTTAGTCATGCCACAATTAACAATTGACGAACTTTCTTAAACCGGATTGACATTGAAATTTCTCGTGTTTTAATAGTCATGTATGATATGGTTGACCCAAGAGTGAAATGTAGACAGAGTGAGGAAAAGAATCACGTGATTGGATCTCGTGATGACTGCTAGTTTTAGTTTCACACTTTTTCATACATGAATTTAATGTTAATCCCAATTAAGTATAATAGAACCAGGCTTTTAATGCCTACTGTCGTGTATTTCCGGTAACATTTTAGCTAGTGTGGAGTCACGTAAAATGACGTTTGTTTCACAACTTGGTATATTTTTACTCAGGCCTGCCCTGTCAGAAAAAAAAAATATAAAAAATTTATGGTAGGGCCAAAAGAGAAACATCTATTCTTTACTCACAGCATTATCACCAAAAAACGTGTTTTTAGACGTAGGCTTATAAGGTATCTGTAGGTCGTGTAGCACCAAAAAGCGAAATTGTACGTCACAGTTCGTAGTTTAGCGTGTTATGCGGAAAGCTTATTCGTTAATTGTTTATTGAATATGTTTATTTACGGTTATATGACGATACCGAGGTCATAACTTGATTTTGATCAAATATTTTGCCTAATGACGTTACTTGGTCTACAAATACTCTAGTTTTCTTAATGCCGATATGATTTTACTGAGGGACCTTGACCTTGCTTATCTAAATTTTAATTTATTGAACGTAAAATCGTTTCATTTCTTTTGAAATCTTCGACGAAGTTTGTTCTCTAGAGATTTGACTCGTTGAAATTTTAAATTAAGTTTCATTCGTTTGAATACAATTTATTGGTAAGGAAGTAATTTTGAATTTGAATCATTTATTTGATGCGTTTATTATTTGTTTGGACATTTTTGGTATATTTTCATTGACCTGAACTCTAATTTTTATTACTGAGTTGTGACTGAAATATTAGTTTGGAAATCAAAAGGTTTTTTTTTTCTGACTCATTTTTCTCTGTAGTAATTTTTTGTTTTCGTAAAAGAGTTATTAATGCCTACTGTCGTTTATTTTCGGTGATGTTTTAGCTAGTGTGTAGTCACGTAAAATAACGTTTGTTTCACAACTTGTGTTGTATACTGAAGCCATGTATAGGTTCAATTTGATATAACATTTTGCCTTTTCACGTTACTTGGTCTACAAATACTCTACAACCGTCAAAATTCTGATATGGTTTTAAAAGAAGAACCTTGACCATGTGTATTTAATCTCATATCGAGATTAAATGTTTTTCGCATCTAATTTTAATTGGTTTATCAATATGTTATTTGTATAGATATTTTTTTTAAGATTTTATATTTTTTAGATTAAAATAAATTTATTATTCCAGAAGATTTTGTAGAATCTAGTTCTCAGGATTACCGGTGTTGAAAATTTATTTTGCTAATGTTATCTTGATGTCTGTGTTTTCTGCCCGCTATTTGGTAGTGGTAAGATTAATATTTTTAATTTTAATTAATTGACTTATTTGGCGTTTATTTGATAATTTGCTTTACTTAAATTGTTCGTGTAAGGGCTATTTTACATATTACCAAAGATTGCTAATTTCAGTTGTCTTAATTCTGATTTTTTTGTTTTAATACTGAATTATGGACTGGATTATTTATCTTGAAATCTATGTGGTTATATCTTATTTATTTTCCTTTTTTTCTCTAGTTAGGTTTGGTTTTAAGTAGAGAATTATTTAGGGTTGTGTTGGTATACTGAAGAAATGCATATAGGTTCAATGTGATATAATATTTTGCCTATTTCGCTGTTTCTTCTACTCATCCAATACTCTACATTTCTTTTCATCTTTTATTTTAGGTAGGGTTAGGTTAGGTTAGATTACCTTAACGTCGGGGTCGGGGAGGTTATATTTTGGTTTCCCAACTTGTTATTATCGCGTTTGGGTATTATTTACTTTAAAAATTAATCATAAAAAATGGGAGACGAAGATATTAGCAAAGAGGAATTAAGAAAGCGTAAAGCTAGAGAGAGAATGAGATAACGCAGAGCTGATCCAGAATATCTCTAACTCAGAACCGAGGGCCAACAATAGTGCAGGTTCGCTAGCGAAAACAAATTCGCACAAAGACGCAGAATATACAGAAGTAGAACGTGCTAGAAAAAGGCTAGCCATGGCTGATAAACGCCAAGAGGTAGGATATACAGAAGCAGAACGGGCTAGAAGTCAGTTGGCAATGGCTGATAAACGCCAAGATGTAGGATATACTGAAGCAGAACGTGCTAGAAATCAGTTAGCGATGGGTTTTAAACGCCAAGAGGTAGAATATACTGAAGCCGAACGTGCTAGAAATCAGTCGGCGATGGCTTTTAGACGCCAAGAGGTAGAATATACTGAAGCCGAACGTGCTAGAAATCAGTCGGCGATGGCTTTTAGACGCCAAGAGGTAGAATATACTGAAGCCGAACGTGCTAGAAACCAGTCGGCGATGGCTTTTAGACGCCAAGAGGTAGAATATACTGAAGCCGAACGTGCTAGAAACCAGTCGGCGATGGCTTTTAGACGCCAAGAGGTAGAATATACTGAAGCCGAACGTGCTAGAAACCAGTCGGCGATGGCTTTTAGACGCCAAGAGGTAAATATACTGAAGCCGAACGTGCTAGATATCAGTCGGCGAAGGCTTTTAGACGCCAAGAGGTAGAATATACTGAAGCCGAACGTGCTGGAAATCAGTCGGCGAAGGCTTTTAGACGCCAAGAGGTAGAATATGCTGAAGCCGAACGTGTTAGAAATCAGGTTCGGTTAGTGCTCGGGGAGGTACCATTTTGGGTTTTCCCAACTTGTTTAATTAGCGTTACGCTAAGCCTTAACGAATCCGAAGACTCCGCCGCCCTCGTTTCGTTCCTTGCGGGCTGCTTCGGCGCCGCTGTAATTTTAACGCTCGGCGGGTCGCGGCTATACCCGATGAAATACACGGGCCCGTGTTACCGTATATTTCATCGGGCGATCGGCCGAACGGAAAAATTCCAGCGGCGGGAGCTTGGCTGTAAAAAAGAAAAATAGAAAAGAAGGTAGCTTTGGAATTGGGGGACTTTAAAGGGAGCCCAAAGGGGGTGCAAAAGACCAATATGGGGGGGGAATACATTTTTAAAAAACGTCACTATCACGTGATAGGTAACTATTTTTCGTGAAGAGCCCTGGCGTAAATAGGCATCATCCGGATCCGGGGTGGAGCCACGAGGCCCACGTTGGAGTAGGGAGTGGGAGGACTCGGGGAAACGCGGAATACTACATATCGGGGAACGCGCCCAAACACCTAGCGCCAGGATAGTTCTAGCGGCTATTTTGAACCCCACAATTGGTTCCCATGATGACGTATTTTAAAAATGTCGACCCCTCTATTTGCACCCCCTTTGGGCTCCCTTTAAGTCGACTCAATGTTTGGTTTTATACTTTATTTTTTATTTGTTGTTAAAGAAATCGAATAAAAAGTTTCATGACTACATGTCCCGTCTGGGACAAAGTGAATCGCTCGCCTTTTTTTGTTCAACATTGCTACGGCTTGCCTCTGTTTTGAAGAATGTAGCCCTAGGTTCTGAACAATTTCTTACCTTTTTAATCTTAAATAAATTCAGTCAATTTAATTACGAAACGAGACAATTAGGTAGTCATATCATTGTTTCTAGAAATGTTTAGGCTTTCGTTGTTAGTCTGATTGCCTGTACTTGGGTCACAATTTTGAACGGCTATTGCAAATATATGGCGTATCCCTCCGCCGTAGCCACGCCTACTTAGTTTCAATTCTCGCCGCAGAAGGTCTCTATTTTTGCTAAGTCTGACGTCATGCTGTCGTCTGCTTTCAGACAAGGTGTCATTATGAAAATTTGTCAATTGTCATACTTATAGAAGATAAGCTATAAACTTATGCTTGTACGTAAGGGGTAGTTTGACTTGCAACTCCCCTCACACACATAGGATCGACATCAAATTTAAATATGTTATATATTATTTATCTATTGAATAAAACTAGTCTCATCTCTGGACCTCGCCTTGGAGATAATTAAAATTAAGAAATTATATTTTCTTAATTTTAAACTAGGTGAGATATGATGACTCGTTTTATTCGATAAATGAAAGTGGAGCCATACCAAATATTTTCATAATAAAATTATATTAAAAGTCTATTTTTTTGCCGTTTATTTTTTATCACGTTTTAGGTAGCAAGCTTAAATCCGATAATTTTTAGTAGAGTCTGAAACTTATTATAGCTTTATCATCCGTCGGCACACTGGTGGAACAATCTCCCCAGATTCGGAAAGCTATATAACCGCGTATTCTGGCAGATGGACGGTGGTCACCCCATATACAAGAAGGATCAGATCCTCCTTGCCCGAGGTTAGTAAAAATCCGCTATATACGAGGCTATATAGGTGGAGCTTAGGGGTATTAAATAAAACAATTATTTCAAAGTCTGATACTACATACCAGGGTGTGAAATACGTTTTTTTTAAAGAGAACAAATTATCAGCCACCTCGTGTCCTGAAATAAATAAACTGGTCCAGGACCATCGATCAGCGCAAGTCCTCTGCTACTCTAAAGAATTTTTTAGTAATGCAGACATATCAGGGTGAGAAATACGTTTTTTTTAAAGAGGACCAATTACCAGCGACCTCGTTTCCTGGAATAAATAAACGGCACCTCACTCTCGCTCTCTTACCTATCCACGCATTACACCCATTGATATGGGAAACCATTGAGTTGGGAATATATATATGTCTTCTAGAGTTATCATTTGCCGTTCGGCAAGGGAGGTTTTGCGGGGCCTGCTCAGAAAACATAATACGGACGGACATCTTTATCATTAGTCGGTGGCGCCATCTACATTTAGCCGCGGGAACTTTATAGTTTCCACCGCTAGAGTCAGATGGCGCTTTCAGCAGCTTTAGAGTGTCTTTTTTGGCGGGAAATTTGATTGATTCTTAAACAATATAATCTTTGCATTCAAAGCTTACGTGCACAAATGAGTCTCTCACATGGAATACGTTTTAAGATTAGTTCTAATGTTTTAAATATTCTGAATTCTCCCTAACACATTAAAATTTTATTTTAAAACAATCCAAAAAGGAAAATTTCGTAACATTTTAACATTTGAACAGAATCAATTGGGTAAGTTTCCTTCTACAATAAAGCCTTTTATTATTATTATTTGATCGATAAATTAGCCCTACTTGTCTCTCAATTATTTCGCTATTAGATTCTAATCATATTATCATTTACATTTTGTTCTTCCCCAGCAATTAAATCTGATTGTGATCAAAGTTAACTGATTGAACGTTTTCTGTAAATAATTAAATTTAAAATTTACCGATTTAAATATATACTGCAAGGTTTAAGGTTTGTGATAAAAGCAAAGTAGAAATCGCATTTCCCCATTGAAAATATATTTTCGCAACAGCCTGATTGTCCGAGTGATTAAAATGATTCCCCGCAAATTGCGTAAAATTTTAAAATGGGAATCTTGATTAACATTTGTTTAGAAATACCTTAATTTATGCTTCACAATTGGTATTGTGGCCGTACTTATGGCACCAGGCGTTTTTGTTTCTACACGAATTTATGCAATTGCCCATTGTGCTTTCTATTTTTAAGTCGAATCAATATAAATAGCTAATTATGTTCATTTTCGATTCGCGTAAAAAAACAATTTTTCTCGTAGTGTCACTTTATTTTCAGTTTACACACGACCTAACTTCAAAAAACCTGCCAATTCTAAACGTGCTTCACCAGGTTTCACATATTAGTTTGAGAATCAATCAAATTTCCCGCCTTAATTCCACCCAAAAATTATGGCTAGCGCCATCTACCTCTAGCGGCGGGAACTATCTAGTTCACGTCGCTAGAGGTAGATGGCGCCACCGCCTAATGATAAACTATTGTAATTGAAAAAAGTGGCCCCGCGATGCACAGATTGGAACAAGAACTCTAGAAGACATATATATATTCCCAATTCAATGTGGGAAACGCGTAGAAGGGAGGAATTATTCATCGCCTAGTTTGTCTCTCTCGTCATAGCGTAGCCAATCAGAATGGGAACTACCATACTTACATCTCTTAATGTCGTTTTCCATTGGGCTACTCCGAGCACTCCGGGAGTGCTCTGAATAATTTTTTGTACTCCATTGGGGAAAAAGGAGCACTCCCGAGATGAAGTAACGTCTTCCATTGGGCCGCTCACTCTTTCGGGGAGCACTCCGAACGGCTCCAGCTTGAGAGACGGAGTAATGATTTCGGAGCACTCCGATCTCCAATGGAAGATATAAATAATAATAATAATAATTTTATTTATTTTGCAAAGCAAATTTATCAATTAAGCTAAAATTAGTGAGAAATTAGATAAAAATGAGACTAGTAGATTAAGACAATTATTGAAAAAAAAATTTAATGAATAAAAAAGTAATGAACCACTGGTAGCCAGGTGCCTCTGCGCGAAAAGAGTGACTCTGGAAAACATGTCGTCTTCCTTTGGGAGATCGCTTCGAGACCACTCCAACTCCTCCAAGGCTCCAAGGTCCTCGGAGCGCGAACGTTAACGTCATAAGAAAATCTGGAGCACTCTCGGCGCAATCCTAATGGAAAGCGCCATAAGAGATCGGCGCGCAAAGAGTGTACTGCAATGGAGGATGCCCCTGCAAGTTCCTCTTCAATTTCGAATTCGTCTATCCCGCCTAATTACTGGCCTTTAATTAAATAACTTTTATAAGGTAAGATATATTTAAAACTAGCTTTCAAAACGCGCACATCGTCTGCTAGTCTAAATAATTTTTTAGTAATACAGACTGAGTCACAACTTTATAAAGACTAATACTAATAAATTGGCTCTCAATGACTCCTTCCTACAGGCTAAAAATTTGTAGTTCCAAACTCAATCTTCCAAATATTCAAGAATCAAGAAATATTTCGAAAATTTAATTTTATTAGTGGCCTATAATTGGACCACTAACCCCCCCCCCCTCTGATTTAATTTTTATACTGGACTATGTAATTTGCCCTGTATCCACGCTTATTTCTCACTCTGCTACATACATTTTAGGCGTGTATCGTCTGCTGATCCTCTTTTAGCACATAACTCATAAGGCGCTTTAATCAGATTGTCTATTGTATTTATTAAAAAACAAAAAAATAACTATACAAATCGACAAATCACGGAAAATGTGGAAATGTAAAAAATGCGGAAAGGCAGTATATTTTGGTGAGATACTCTCAAATCAATTTAAACGAAGCTCGAGTCCAATGAAGTTTAATGCTGCACTTCGAATTTCAAAGTAATTCCTTGATTTTTCAGCTGAAAGAAAAACCTCATTGGGATATGATTGGCATCCAGAATGTCTTCGTTGTGAAGAGTGTGGCAAACGTTTAAATCCTGGCCAGCATGCCGAAGTAATTATATAAGATAGTTTGGTGAGAAAGTTGCTCGCGAAGCAGAACAGGGTTCGAAATTCAAATCCAAAAAATAGGGTCTTTTTTACCAGAAATGTTTTTAAACGCTAATATCAATTTGCTACCGTTACACGGCTGTGGGGTATTGTTGCAAAAAGTTCCGGATGGATTTGATTTTTAGTAATCGTGAAGATTCAGTATATTCGTTCCTCAATCCCTTCTAACGATTACTCACTCCGATCTATTACGCACCATCAATGAATCCATTAGAAAAAACTTTTTAGGAGTTTAAATAGAAAAATACTTAAACTGTTTACGTTTAAAAGTAATCGAGTAATCGATAAATTCACCCAGGATTCATAATAATTTTTTTCCATGTAATTAGATTCGCCCCAAAAGTGAAATATAAATATAGAGGGAATGTTCAACAGCTGGATTTAGCGAATTTGCTTCATAGTCACACAACCATCTTCTTATTTTCCTTGCGCGGTTTTGGGAATAAAATCTGCCAATAACGGAGTCACTATTTGGGCCCAAAAATTGGGCCTAACTAGCCTCGAACAGCCTATAGACTACTCAAAAATTGGGCCCCGGCCGTTTTGTAGAGGCTATTTAAGTCCCAGGTCTTAAATATTCGTGGCTTTATAGTTTATAGGCCATAACTATTTAGGCCCAAATTTTAGGCGTTAATATCATTATGTTTGTAATAGGCTTTTTACGCCCAAAATTTGAGCCTAAATAGTCGCGACCATTGCTATTTAGGCCTAATTTTTGGGCCTAAATAGCCTCCACAAAACTAGCCCGAAAATTTGGGCTTAGATCGCACTCGGATATTTTCATCCAATTACACCAAGTTTCGTTATTAAACTTCTCTTTTGCTTGAATTCTAGCACAAAGGCGAGCCTTATTGTCACATTCCCTGCTACAGTCTACTCTTCGGTCCAACGCTGTTTGGTCACGGATCACAAGTCGAAGCCCATACTAGTTTTGGAAGAATGGCACCTAGAGCTAGTCATAATATGCAGCAGTCGCATTTGGAAGCCAAATTGAAGATTTACAATCAACATCAGGAAGGGAAAAGTTCCGCTATTCGGAGCAAAGAGGTTTTAACTTCTTATTATTAAAACAACCCACTTTTCGTTAATTGCCCCTATCAAGTTGGCTTCCTTTTTTGCTCCGCAGACGTTGCTGTACAATTCAAATTCAGGGTTGCCACAGGTCAGGGAAAAGTCTGTGAATTCAAAAACTGAATGTTTAGCTTAAACAGACGCTATGAACTAGCCATTATTTGTTTTTCCAAATTAGAACCGGAGTAACCTAAAGGGGCAGAGCTCAACCAAGTTCTTAACGGTTTCAAATTAGTTCTTGTAAAACTGCAAAAGAAAATATTATTTGTCCTGAAATTTGCCCTATAAAATCCTTTATTTGAGCTAATTTTAGTCCTTAATGTACAGTAAAATCTAATTTTGGGTCCTTTTTAATCCTATATTTTGTAAAAAATAATCCTTTAGTTCCTAAAAGGAATTGAAATTATGGCGTACAATCATTATCCACAGAAAATATAAGAAGGGGTCACTTTTATAGAACAAAGATATGTACGTGCAACAAGCGGAAAAACGAACTAAAAGTTGGCATTTTTACGTGATAAAAGGGTTTAAAACATCACCAAAGGATTACCTTGTTATTGAAAATATTTATTTCTAGGTAATATAATAGGTTTAAAATTGTGTAGTTTTGACAGTCAGGGGAAATCGTTGGGAATTTCAGTCTGTAAAAACTGTGGCAACCCTAAAATTACTGGGGAAAGATAGGCCGCATGCGTAAGGAGAAATGATTGTAAAGGCGCTATTAACAGCAAAGAAGTTTTAACTCTTTCTTTTTAAAAGAGCCTGCCTGTTAGCCCCTTTAAAGTTGTCCTACTTTCTAGCATAGCAGTCGACGCTGTACTGTAGCCGGCCTATGGGGATTGCAATCTAGGTTTATGGCAAGATTTTCCTTTTACCAAGAATAGATTTAACACAAGGATATGGAAGAGCTATACCTTTGTCTGCGCACTAGTCTCAAGCGGATGGAGCCTACGAAGGTCTTACGCCGCGGGGATAGGCGATGCCGGCAGAGCTAGCTCTCTGTCGCGGACCTCAAAAACTCGTGATAGGGTGAAAATCATAACGCATATAACGTCAAATCTAGTAAGCTCCACCCTCTCGAAACTATCGTTATACCAGAGGTATAGCGTACGGTTCGATATTCTTGTGTTGAATCTATTCTTGCTTTTACTGATCCCTAAAGACATCTAAAACTAAAAGAGTGTTTCCCAGGAACCCTTTTATTCCTGGAAACCAAACCTAAATCCCAAAGCTATTCCCTCGAATGTGTAACAAACTAATAAAGACTATACACCAAAGAGATAAATTTGGTACCAGGTACGAGTAAGATATTGAAATATCCAAACATGACTCATTTGCCTGATTAATAATCAGTGTTTAATTACATGCGCGAAAAAATAAAATGGTAATCTCCCGACTTCAGAAAGATATAAAGAACACGAATATCGTGTGCACAATATTTGTGTTACAACCGACAAGTTTAGTTCCAGCTGGATCAAGCTGATCTTCATCAAAGGCTAAATGGAGGTTCTTGACTATTTCTATAATGTATCAAAACCTTGGCAGCAAACTAAAAGGGGATGACTCCGCATTTGTTAAATTGGCGTGGGTGATCTGATGAAACTTGCTCGATTTGCTTTAAAAGTCCAAAAATAATGACTCCACCCGCAAGAAAAGCGTTACTTTGGCCTACTAGCGTTAGGCCAACTCTAAACCCTTTTAAAGGAAGCCTGAAGAAAAAATCAAAAGCCTTATTTTGATAATAAAACAGTAAAAAGTCACTTCTTCCAGTTAAATAATTTTATAGCAAAATTAAGTTTTAAAGTCGGCTTCTTAACACACTTAATTAAACTGGGGAAAGTACGTAAGGGGTACGTTCTCTGGCCATGTTGGCCTTAGAAGGGTTCCCACAGTTGCTTCCCAACAAACAAGTTTTTTAGGTAATAAACAAATTTTTATTTAAACCTGCGCAAGATCTATCGTACCAGAGTGATTAGACTCAGCCAGAGCTAAAATCAATTTAAATATTTTCAGAGAAACGGAAGACTTATATTAGAGGGTTCTCTCAAAATATATTGGGAAATCAATCAAGTTATTCGCTTAAAAGAGGAGCACGATGACAGAATGCCCGTGAGAAGAAGGAACAGTTGTAGGGTTAGATCGGATTTGCCTCCGGTGAGTATAAAACTTTTCTCTCATGGGTCATTCCATATGGTTTCACCTAGGCATGCAACCATGGGTCGGCAGATCATAATGAAATTCGGTACACTAGTTTCTATGCTTAAAAAACTAGGATTCGGGCCAGATTTTAAGATGAAAATAAAAATAATTGAATTTTTGGCGAAATTTAGAGTAAACCCCCAAGATTTTTAAAACATCAGATATAAAAAATTATGCTCTTACGAAAATACCAAAATCTTAAAACGCGAGGAATCCGATGGTCATCTCGAAAATGGTGTACTTCTTTTAGTTTTTTTGGTTTTCATTTTTTTAAATTTCGTGGGGGGTCCTATACTGTGACGTGTGACGTCATGTGGCCCAACTTTTAAAATTTTAATTTTCACTTTATTCAAGACCCCAAGGTCACATCTTTCACCTAGTATATGTTTGGTTCTTTGTATTTGTTTCGTATTTAACTGGTAATCAAAAACAAAAGTTTCAAATTTTTAAAATTTTTATATTCATATTAAATTTTACTATACACAGGGTGTTTCGTAAATAGTGGTAGGACCAAGAAGGATCGGACAAGGAGAGGAAAAGTGGGGCTGCGTTGAGTTAGAGAGAGAAGAGCCAACCTCCCACTCGGGTGGAAAGTGGGGATAGGAAATTCTCGAGGGAAAACTGTTGTCACATGGTCGCTAGCGTTGTTGGCTACTACGCATCTCATAAAGGATCCGTTTTACCCACGTGACAACAATTTACCACGAAGCATTCTACCCCCGTCTGTTCCTCGTTCTCCCAGAGTGGGAGTTTAGGCCGACGCAGTAGGAACCGCGCCGTTCCCACTTATCCTCTCCTTGTCTGATCCTTCTTGGTAGGACCGAGCTACACTGGATTCTATGGGCCATTTTAAGACAAAAATGTTCTATGACATTTTGTCCTACAGGGTTCCGTTTAAGAGTTAAAAAATTTATCATGTGAGAATGACCCGTATACTCAATGGTAAAATCAATTTTTATCAAGCGCGTGCTTTTAAACGTATTTTATCATAGAGTATACTTTATTAATGTACGTTAAGGGGTCATCCGCACATGATTCATTTCGTAACTCTTAAACGGCGCCCCATAGGACAAAACGTCATAGAACATTTGAAGGACCATCAAACTTGTGACAAATAAAGACTAGCATAACCAAACATAGTAACTTATTTATTGAGTTAAATAAATAATAATCATAAACATACTGGATTAATTTAAAAATTAATTTAAACCTTTTAAGGGAGCTTATTTACATACAACCTACATCTACAGAATTTAGAAAGAGAGTGAGCTTCATAACCAAAAAACAAAATAGGAGATCCAAAAACATCGTCTGCTCCAATTCTAGAGTTCGATTCAGTTCTGTACAGATCTGCAGTTCGATTCAGCTCTGTACAGATCTTGAGTTCGATTCAGTTCCCAAATGTTAAATATCTCTTGAATTATTCAACAACATTTTCGTCTTAAAATAGCCCATAGAACCCACTGGAGCTCGATTCTACCAAGAAGGATCAGACAAGGAGAGGAAAAGTAGGGCTGCGTTGAGTTAGAGAGAGAAGAGCCAACCTCCCACTCGGTTGGAAAGGGGGATAGGAAATTCTCGAGGTAAACTGTTGTCACGTGGTCACTAGCGTCGTCGGTTACTATGCGTCTCATAAAGGATCCGTTTTACCCACGTGACAACATTTTACCACGAAACATCTCTACCCCCGTTCTCCCAGAGTGGGAGTTTAGGCCGACGAAGTAGGAACTGCACCGTCCCCACTTTTCCTCTCCTTGTCTGATCCTTCTTGATTCTACCACCATTTTCGAAACACCCTGTACATAATCTAAATATAAAATTTCCAAAATTTGAAACTTTTGTTTTTGATTACCAGTTAGATACGAAACAAATACCAAGAACCAAATATATACTAGGTGAAAGATGTGACCTCGGGGTCTTGAATATAGTGAAAGTAAAAATTTTAAAAGTTAGGCCACATGACGTCACACGTCAAAGTATAGGACCCCCGCGAAGTCTAAAAAAATTGAAAACCAGAAAACTAAAAGAGTTAGACCATTTTCGAGATGACCATCAGTTTCCTCGCCTTTTACTCTATAAACATGAGTAAATTCCAAAGAATCAACCGAAGCACCAGTAAGATATTGGTATTTTTGTAAGAGCATAACTTTTTTTCGCTGAAGTTCTAAAAATCTTGGGGGTTTACTCTGAATTTCGTCAAAAATTCAATCATTTTTATTTTTATCTTAAAATCTGGGAATCCTAGTTTTATAAGCATAGAAACAAGTGTACCAAATTTCATTATGATCTGCCGACCCATGGTTGCGTGCCTAGGTGAAACCACATGGAATGACCCCCATGTACTATTAAACGTTGAAATTTTTTATTGGATACGAGTAGATCCAAATTTTAGACTAACTTACTTAGTTCTGTTTTTCTGCTCCTTTACAAAGTCAAGCTAAGCTTGTATTTCAATAACCATTTTTGCAACTCTACCGTTTAGCGACGAGTAAGTACCATAATGCCAATGGACCATAACCCCAGCCAAAATTTCTACAACACCAACTGCCCAAAACGCCAACTGTTCATTACTCCAATAGTTGATGTTTTGGGCAGTTGGTGTTGCGTGTAAAATTGGATTTGGCTCTCTAAAATTCAGCGCTTCCATTGAAGTTGGTGTAATGGTCTACCTATAACCCTAACTGCGCATAAAACCAACTTTTTTATAGTAAGAATTTTTGTTGGGGAAATGAGCAGTAGCATTACGCCAAGTTGGCGTTATGGGTTGATCATAACGCCAACTGGAACATATTTCAGAATATCTCATAAGGCGATAATAGAAACACTTAACTAGCATTCGCAAATCATGTACTGGACTTGTGTAGGGTTAGGTTAGTTCCCAGCACCATTATGTCATATTGGTTTTAGGCTCAGTTGAATTAATGTTTATCTTGCAACTAAAAGTTGTCGTTTCTTGATAAAAACAAACTAAAAATACAACAGAATTGATGAAATATTTTTTTATTATATTTAGAAGGTACTTTCATTTCCGAAGCGCGGTTCTCATCTGATTGGGTCCAATAATGAAGATGCCTTTAATCAGTTAATAGACTCGTCGTCGAGAGATAACGATGGGAATTACCGGGTGACGGAACGATTGTACAACACACTACCTCTACCAGTGAAAAATATCAACTACGAAACTACGAAACCCGTCAACGATTTACAAGCTGATAATAAGGAGAATGACGAAGAAACGTTCGCATTGACTGGTGAATTGTCCGAAGTTGCGCTCAGGAGACATCCAGGTCGAAAGCGAAGTGCCAAATTAAGAAGAAGGTGCTCTATAAATGGACATTATTACAACAGAGAGGTAAGTTTTTAATCCTTATATAAATCTAAATAACCGGCCTTGCCCCATATATCGGCCACATAGTTATGGCAGGGGGACGGAGCACAGGTGGAGTTGGAGTCATGTCCACTTTGGTTTAACTGGGTACCTCAATCGCTAAATTAACTAAAGAGCATTGTTATTTTTCCGAATTCTTAATGAAAAGAACTGGGTCTAAGGAAAACTGATAGACAAATCATCATGAGATTTTAGGCACTCTAAATTGTGGCCAAAACTGACAATTGTTGATTTTGAGCTGTAAATATCGGTTGGTTCAGTAATTAGAGCATTTTGAAAATGCCCCACATTTTCGACCTCTGCGAAAACTCATTTTGTACCCCTAAATATAAATTTTAAACGTATGTTGGGTAATTGAGATAATTTTGTGAAACTTATCATTTATAGAGTATTTGTAACGTAGAATCCGAATATGACTTTCGATTTATTTTATCTTTAATCATTACTTTATAATTACGAGTCATTTGGGAAAAAAGTAAGATTCGGGGGTCCATAACCCCCCGAGGAACAACTACGATTTTCTACTTTACAACCTATTTTAATATGTGCGTAAATAAGCTTTCTTTTGCTATAAAAATTGACCCGGCTATTTTGTTCCTTCGACACTATATTTGCATTTTTAGATTTTTACAAAAATAACGCTTTGGGAAAAAAAGTAATCAAACATTTTTATTCCAAAGAGCAAATCTTCATAGGAACAACTTTGATTATTTACTTTACAGCATTTTTAAATAGGTGCTTAAATTAGCTTTCTTTTGATATACAGGGTGTTTCGAAAATGGTGGTAGGACAGAGCTACAGTGAGTTCTATGGGTCATTTTAAGACGAAAATGTTCTCTGACGTTTTGTCGTACGGGGCGCCGTTTAAGAGTTTCGAAATGAATCGTGCATGGATGACCCCTTGACGTACATTAATAAACGTATACTCAATTGTAAAATACACTTAATTATTTAGCTGGTATTTTAAAAGCGAGCGCGCTTTATAAGTGTATTTTATCATAGGTGATATTACGATTCGTTTGTGAGGTGGGACGGGTAGAGGTCCGTAAGCTGTCGGAGGTAGGTTCTTGAACACGGAGGGTATAACAAGGTTTTGATAGTTCCTTGGGGAAGGGGTAATTTGTTGGTTTCCTTGATGGTTTAGATGACATTGACCCTTCTGACATATGTGGTTGACTTTGAACGGAGCTCTGCGAAGTGGTTGGTCCCATTATAACGGTCCTCGTATGTTGGATGGGGTTGTTTTCATAGGAGGTCGCCTTATTTGAGAAAATGGTATATGTTACTGTTAATAGAGTGGTTAAGAGTCTTACTTCTCTTGATTGAATTTGTAACCGACTGCCCTATTACCTAGTCTTTTCATATCAATAGATTACTCAGTTTTATGGTTTAAAATGCAAGCTTTAATTATAAGTCTAAATTTACAGTTCATACATCAGGTTCCAACCCCCAAATATCATATCACAATCCATTATATAAGGCCCATACGTTCTCCCTTACAGCCCCCCCCCCACCTTATGGTGTCCATTAGAGGATCTCCACTCTCCAGTACAGGGCTCTCCCCATTACATCCTCCCCTGCCACACAGAATTCAAGTCCAATGAAATCATCGTCCAAAAAGTAGTCCAAACTCCTGATTGACCTATAAATAAACTTACAATACACAAGAAACAGACCTATAGAAAATATGCTATTAACTCTTGTTTATTAGGAACTTCCGGTATTTATCACATTTTTTCTCAATCTTGAACTATGAATTAGGGATACAAAAATATCTAAAACCCATCTTTGTTTTCATATACAAAAAAGTAGTAGCAACACTTTTTTTTTATACCAAAGGTCTTGACTCCCATAGATCCTTGTCTAAATCCTCAGTAACCTTCGAATATTTGCCTGAATCACTTGAGCCAGGGAAACTTTTTCCTCCTTCCTCAATTCTGCCAAATATTCTATTACATTAAACCTGGAGTAGGGACGTCACCTACTTGTGACATCTTCCAAACAAAGAAATGGGGGGCATGTAAATGAGCAATTATTCTCTCCAGTGGAACCTCCGTGACTGCCCTAGCTATATATCCGGCTGAAGGGAACGTTACCACAGGGGAAAATCCAATATAACAGTTTGAAAAATACCCCAGGAACCTTAACAAAGTCTATGGGAACCCGAAAAATTTTACATTAAAATGGGATAAACCCTTGGCAACTCCTTTTCCATGATCATCCGGAGATCAGGGTATGCTTCTCTACAATTTAACAGGACTGGCTGACTAAACTTACGGGCTAATACTAATTGGGCCACCCGAACCTTCTTCTGCATTTCCTTACTGTTGAGTTGTAATGCTTGCCCGAAATCTAACTCAATTCCCCCAATACCCACTACTTTCCCATGAGCTAACGCACGAATAATTAGTCTCTCCATTCCCCCTGAAAAATACTGCCTGGAAAACATTGGGTTGATTCCTACTACTCCAAAGGATTTAGTCCATGATAAATAATTCTAATTTTACCCATTCTAACTCAGCTGGAATAGCCCCAATATATGTCACGTACGATTCTAAAATCTCAGGAAAAGGTTCATTCATTTCCATAAAACGTGGAAAGAAATTGTATTATAATGGGCATTTCGTAACATCAATGGTACCTGACAGAAGACATCCACATAACAAAATTTCCGTTTAACCCATATCAGTTTCTGATACTTCTTCGTTTTTACTTCGCCAACTACCCCAGAAGCCTGTTCATCACCTCCAACAGCTATAGAGGATTGTTCCACCCTGGCTTTACTAGTGCTTGCGGCTTCGCCATCGGCAACCTGACTCTTCTGTTCTTTTTTGCCTTGTTCCACCAACGCGGGCCGACATGGTTCAACTGCTGGTTGAAAGCTTATAACCTTATACATTTGAGTGGCATCAACCTGGGTTCCACCCGACTGCTCCGCCTTCTGAGTTACTTCCGCTTGAGAATTGTCAGGCTGTTTATTACCTCCATTCCAATGTTTATTCCATCTAGCTCATTTTCCACCGCCAGATCATGAGGAACTAGCACTGAATCATCAGTTACCGAAGTCCCCCATTTCGGTGCTAACTGAGACATCGCTGAAACATGCCAAATTCCCATTAACTAAGTCCTACCCAAAAATCTAGAAGATTCAGGTCCACAATTTCCAATTTTTATTGACTGGAGCCCACAGTCCAATCTAATTATTCAATAGGTCCTATATTCATAACAGGTCCTAATTACGTATTTGCTCATAAGGAGGATAAGAAATTGGTACTGGATTCATAGTGAAATTTTTCCTTCAAAAAGTACCATTGCGATCATAGGTCTTCAAATAGTCTAAAATTTCAATCATAAAACGCAATCTTCCCCGTACCCTATTGGGTGCGAAATAATAAACATCCCCCACTCTTCCAGCTGGATTTTTTCCTAACACTAATAATCTCGTCCATCCATAACGAAAAGGTAACTCAAAGGGATCCTCACAAACTATGCCACCTGAACCTGTGCATCTCGCATTGTCTGTTCCATCAATCTTAGAAACTAGACCCTCTACATTCTCGACCTCTACTACCCGCCCAAGATCTGTTACCCCAGCTCGTCGCCGCAAATTATAGCGAGATGGCCTAGGATTAAATTCTACCTCCTCCTCAGGATCACTTAAAGGCTCCTCAATTACTACATTAGTAGCCCATCTCTGGTCCTCGTTGGTCGAGTTATTCCTACCACTCTCCAAAAGAAGGTCCTGTTCTACATCAGAAATTTCATTAACCACAAAAGATTCTTCATCAAGATTTCTTATAAATGTTCCATTATCCCTGGCCTCTGATGTGATGAGGTCCTCAAGAACACTAAAAAGGTCTTGGGGAAGACTTTAAGACCTCACCAAGAATTCTTGACATAATGGAAGACCCTCCCCAAGACCTCTTAAGACTAACTTTTTTGGTAAGGGTAATGGTGTAAATCTTGTAGAGGTATGGACCTCACTGTTTACGGCTAACTGGATTAATGGTAGATGTTCGTCCCATTTATTATGAACATTCCCTGTATAAATACTCATTAGCTCTCCCACTACCCTGTTAACTTGTTCCGTCATGTTTGCCTGCGGGTGATATGGTGATGTAAACTTCCCCTTAATTTTTAGTAGATGACATAACCTTTTCCATAATATTGAAATAAATTGAGGTCCATTATCTGACAGGATTGCCGTCAGTACCCCATTTCTACTGACATGTTGAACCAAAATTTAACACAAAATCAAAGCAGTGATAGTACTTCTGACAGGGAAGATCTCTATATGTTTAGTAAAATAGTCCACCATTACTACTAAGAAACGATGTTGTTTCTTTGTTACTGGTAAATGTCCTACTACCCTTACGAAAAAAAGTTAGTCTTAAGAGGTCTTGGGGAAGTCTTCCATTATGTCAAGAAGTCTTGGGGAGGTCTTAAAGACTTCCTCAAGACTTTTGTAGCGTTCTTGAAGACCTCTTCAGATCAGACTAACTTTTTTCCATAAGGGTATATCTATCCCCAACAGATCTCCAGGATGTATTTTAAAAGAAGTTATCATCAACCCAGGTTTTTTTGTGTTCCTACTCTAGTAACGTTGACAGGTTCTCCCTTGGTCTAAATCAGTCCGAACTTTCTTCCAAACTAGGTCCTGCTTCTGACCTTGCTTAATGTCCTCTAAAGTCACATATTCTAAAGGTTGACCCAATGCTACTGAATTGCAAACCATCATGTTTAACCTAAATGAATCAGCCGTTGCAGAGTCCAAATGTGTAATTACTTTGCCTATAGATGTATCCTCCTCTATTTCTTTAGGACTGTTTCCACGTCAGACACAGCCCTGCACCTAGACAAGGCATCAGCAATTATGTTTTCATTCACTGCTTTATGTAGGATTTCAAAAGGAATAACATCCTGCAGTTCAAGGGTCCATCTCATCAATCTACTCTGTTTATTTTTTAACTTCAGTAACCAGCAAAGGGCACGATGATCATAGACAACTGAGAACTCCCTCCCTTCAATGTAATGGCGAAATTTTCGAACTGACATTACCACTGCCATTGCCTCTGGTTCTGATGTGCTATAACGTAATTCAGTAGGTTTCAACAATTTACCTCAATTCCCTCATGAATCTGTGACAGCATTCCACCCAAACCTATTCCACTGGCATCAGTGGTTACGATAAAATTTCCTTCTGGAGTTGGTACTTGCAACATCGCTGCCTCGCTTATCAAGGTTTTTAACTTCTGGGAAGCATTTTCTTCAAGTTGTCCCCATTTCCACCTATGAATTAATTTGTACAACTGGGGGGGGGGGGACTACAATAGTTCTAGTGCCATGAGACCCTACCACAGCACGCTTGATCAGTTTCCCGAATCTGAAGTTCTCCCAGGTGAAGATGTATGATTAGTACCTGGCATAAGAGCTTGTTGATTCGGGTTTGGGCAGTCTTTCCTTAAATGTCCCCGTTCATGACATCCATAACATTATAACCACGACAGGTCACTCGGAGCGCTCAAATGAATTCCGCCTTCTAGATAAATTTCTACCAGGAGAAACTGAACGATTTACGCTTGAAAATGGGACTTGTGGGCAATCTCTCCTTACATGACCAAAAATAACATTCCAAGAGAGACTGGTTGTTCTTAACTCTCGAATCCCCATTCCTATCTGAGAAAGAGTCCCGACGGGAAAAATTAACTCTAGTAGGTTGCCTTCTATTCATCTGTCCTCCCTGATCTTCAAACAGGTCTGTTACCCCAGAGGTCCTATTCCTTAACTCTTTCTTACACTCCATAGCTCTTAAAATTCCGGAAATATCACGATCGAATTTCTCTAATGTCGTACAATTATCTTCAGATAGAACCATCTGTACATCAGGAGGTGCTTTAGAAATCAGTAACCCAACTAAAACTGCCTCGTTTAAAGGTGTAGCCAACAACCAGTTCATATCCACTATACGTTTACGGAAAGCCAAATGTCTTCATTAGGTCCTATTCCCGAATTATATAGTGTCACTCTCAAAGATCGCTCTCGTGTTCTAGATAAAAACCTGTCCCTAAAGCATGACTGAGACATAGCCCAAGTTAACTTTGATCCCTGCTGGCGTAAAAGCTCGGAAGCCCATAACCTTGCCCCAGAACTAAAGACTTGTGGTAATAATAAACGTAGGTCCCCATCTCTTAAACTATGGCCTGAAAAATAATCAACTAGATTTTCTAAAAATTGTTTTGGGTCCTCTAAATGATCACCAGAAAATGTAGGCAGTTTCACACTCCCTATTATAGAAGGCCTAGATATAGGTATACATGTTAAACTGGACTCTATCTCTGCTACTGAAGGGCAAACTTCTAATTGCGCTTGTTCTTCCGAGGTCCCAACCTGCTTCGGTTTATTTATGGATCTTTCTCTAAGGTGTGTGAATGAGAAATCTGGTATAGGGTCAAAAGAATCCTTAGCAAAGGTAACATTCCGAGTATCTCTGGTTCCCTCATCCGACAAATCCTCCAAATCAGGAGCAGAGGCTTTCCCAACACTACTTCCTGCCTGTCGCTGTCTTTCTCTCACCATCTTTTCCTCAAATTCCTCTATACGTGTTTTCACCGTTTGACACATACCCTCTAATCGTTCATTTTCACCCTCATTTGCCTGTCGGGCCCTTTCCATATCACGTATATCTTTAAAACGTTGCGCTTTCTGTTCCCTACGAAACTGAACCAATCTCTCTTCTTCTCTTAGCAAATGAGAATGAACCTCCTGCTAATCTTTCTCAAATTCCATTCTTTCTCTAATAAGAGCATTCTTCCCCATGCATAGGTCCTCTCGTTCACCCCTTATCCTGACAAGTTGGCCCTTCTACCACACCCTAACACAAATTCTTGCCCTGTTGTCCAACATCTCAAAATTTTTCATTGATGCATTCAGAGATTAAACGCTTTAAAGGTTCTAGCCCAACCTGAATAGCAGGATTCACTTTTGGTCTACGCCCTTTAGCACCTCAACGAGTTATCAAACTTGCCCTACGTCTTGTAGGATTAGGATAACCTTCAAATTGAAAATTATCAGAAGGGACAAAGGCAGGTGTATTAACAAATGAAGACCTCACAAAAGGAAGTGTAAGGACTGTACCCAGAAATATCAACACTATAAAAAAGCTATCCTTTTATACGAGGCCCACTCTCTGAATTTAAACGTTTTAGCCATCTGCTTCACAGCCTGGTAAAGATCTCCCACGAATCCGTTATATAATTAATTGGCGGCCAAACATTATTAGTTAAATTATTATTTGTATTCATTTAGTATATTCCAGACATAGCCTACATTCTTTAATATTAGTGTCTAGCTTTATGATTTTCTCAAGACAAAGCCCCCCAGTTTCAGTTATAGTAATAGATGGCAAGTTTAGACCAATCGTCTGGGAGTAGTGGGGAGGAAGAGAGGAACCAAGATGAATATCCAAGTTCACGTTATGTTGGTGTTGACTTACGCTTACCTCCACCTGGAATATCGACCTTACCTCAAGATTCAGATGCCCAACGACAACTTAGTGAGAATATCAAATTCCAGACAGACTTCGCCTAGGCCTACCACAAAGGGTATGTCAAATGAGCCTCCTTCAGTAAATCCTTTTTTTTTTTTCTAACAATCGAGACCTCCTACTTTTGGTCGGTTTAATATGGTTGATTTCCAGACACAAACAGGGCAAACTATTAACTCTCCCACGAATCCTACAAATCAGACGTCAGGTTCCCAAATTCCCACTACAGGGAATACAATGCCATCTAATATTTCTCAAGTTCCTAGAGGTAATACTTCAACTTCAAGCTTACCCCCGTTCTCAGCCCCATCAACTAGTTCTAATTTTCCAACGTTAGTTCAGCAAACCACTGTAAATTTTCCTATCTGTTCCACCAACTACTAGGAGTTTATTATCCCCACTTAGTACACAACCTCTTCCTTCTGATGGGAATTTACCAACTTACACTTTACAGACACCTCCAGGCCAACGACATATGTCAGGGAACCCAACATCTAATATCCCTCATACTAATAGGGGACGATTACAGACACCACCAGGCCAACAACATATTTCAGGGATTTCAACGGCTTGCATCCCTCGTACACATAGGAGGCATTTACATACACCTGCTCAACCACGTTATCCCTCCTGAAAGTAATGTACCTTCTTACGGGCGACTGACTCAAAGTCATAGGTCTACTTTAGGGTACCAAAAGTACATCCTACTACTTCATCAGCTGTAACTAATGAGGGGATTAGAGATCTTATATTGTGTATGACGCAAGGTTTCACCACTTTGCATCACACTAGGGTATCACTATCTCGTGCACCACCTCGACCTAGTACCCCACAACAACAGCCTCCTATGCAGCAGACATATGTACCAGTACCACCTATAGTACAGCCGCAACTGGTGGTAATGCAACCTATTCCATCTTTAGCGGTAGCGTCACAGGATAATGTAGTGCAAAGATCAGTAGGAGCAGCTAGATATAAGCCCCCTATACCTACCTTCCAATTTTCAGGAGAGCGGGAAGAAGTAATGGAATATATATTTAAGATAAAATATTTTCAGACTATATAGTTTAGAGGATTACGAAGTTTGAGAGGAAAAGCGTTGGGTTAGTGGCGCAGAGAAAACGGCGACCAAATTTTTTCTCTCCTCGCCCTAGTTAATAAATTTAAAGGGAAATTTTTATCATCTGCCAAGGAGCAAAAACTAAAGACTGAAATAAAACAAGCTAAACAGTTGCCCAACGAGTCAGTATTACAATATATTGATTGGGTGCAGAATTTAAATTTAGGCCTTAGTGATCAGATTTCTGAGGAACATTTAGCATGACACTTGATCGTTAATATGAAACCTGGGATTAGTCGATTCCTACTTAGTGAGTATACATCGATTGAATTATTGTTAGGTAGCGCAATAAATGTAGAGCAAAGAAATGAGGCCTATCAAAGTGCGAAAGGTAAACCTATAGTGACACCACCTTCATCACCACCAAAATCAGGGTCGTCCCCTCGACCAGCTACACTTTTTAGGAAAGGAGTAACATTTGGTCATTTACAATTAACTTGTCATCACTGTCATAAACCAGGTATGTTAGACCAAAGTGTCCGGATTTACCGGGAAACAACTAGGCAAAAATAAAAAAAAAGGGGTTGGACGTATCCCTGCCGAACTAAAACCCCAAAAACAATGAAAAATATAGGCACTGTTGAAATAGGGCATGAATCCTCTTTTGCCTTACCACTTAAATTTACAAACAGTAATTTCCCATTACCGACATATTTCGCTAAGATTGACAATGGTGTTGAGGGTAGTTTTCTGTCTTTAGACTTATTTTAAACTTAAGGACAACCAAGATTTAGTAGAATTAGTAGATGATTGTTTTTATGCAAAATGGACATTTTTAACAACAAAAGGGAAGGATACTAAAATTTTCAAGTAACTAAATTTATATTTGCTCATGAGTTTATTTTAGTACCAAACCTTTACTGTCCCATTATTTTAGGTCATAATTTTTTCTAAGACACCAAGCCATTATTAATTATAAATATAAGTCCTTATAGTTAGACACCGATACCTACTATTCCTACTCTAGACACCGATATTCTTAATATTATTCTCTCCGCTGTCGAAGACAGTTCAGTAACACCTATGGGTCATTCCATGTGAAAACGACCAATGTCCCCGCGGCACCGACTCCGATTTTATTTAAACTCCACACATAACTAAAATGGTCATATTTAGTGGGAAATCCCAAGTTTCAAGTGAAAATTCCTGTAATTTTCGGAGATATGTGCTTTGGAAGTTTCGTAGTAGCGGAGCTATTTCTTAAATCCATTAAATATGCCAATTTTATGTATTTATATCTAACTAATGAATTAATGCATATCTATGAAATAAATTGCACTTATTCTAGGCTTGGTGGAGATCAGTTAAAAAATAATAGGACCTCCTTCTGTGAAATAGATTTCTCAATATAAATTCATAAAGTCGCCAAAAAACTCGCAGTGACCCCCAAAGTGGATAACTTTAATTGCCTAAAACTAACAGTTATCTTATTTCATTTGAAATTAAATTACTATCAATAAGATTTATTAATGTCCTTTACAGGAAAAGACATCCAATTCGGCAACTGAGAAAATGGTTCTTACGTAAACTGTCTCCGAAATAAATGTTTTTACGAAAAATGTTAAAACATGGTAGTGGTTTTAGTGTTATAAGGCTTGTTGGGATTCTAATATTCATAGAAAAAGCTAGTTCATTAGAAAGCTTAGATTTTAAGCTACAACATGCAAAAATAAAAAGTTTGTCTATAGGGTTTTTTCTTGCCCAAAAATAATGCTCAATTATGGGATTTTTTCTCATATTTATTTGTCAAGTTTGAGCCTACTTAATATTATTATTACATTATTATTATAAATTATTGTTACAGTTATATCTGAGATGGTTAGTTTCTATTAGATAAACAATTTAAGAAGTTATATGTGTTACTGTTATAACATATTTGTGAAATTGAACACCCCTTAAAAACTATAATGGTTTAGCCCTAGTCATGCATATTATTTCTCGACATTTAGCCGTATAAAGAGGCCTAAATAAGGGGAACCATACCACTGTTTTTTACTCTGAGTTATACCCTTTTCAAACGAGGCTTAACTAGCCTGTTTAATCAGATTTAACCGTGGTTTAATCACAATTAACCTAGGCTTATAGAACTGAGAAGGTTAAGTAAACCACAGTTCAAACTAATTAAACCATGGCTAATTGCTTCTCGTCTGAAGAGGCTATAAGGAGCAATTTCATTCTTCTGATTCATTCTAAAAATAAATTTCATAGAGGAAAGTTCGTATATTAATAATTACGTTTGCGTGGCGTGATTCATTAGAATTCTAATAAAGTATATAGGTCTGCTACACTATAACAGTGATTTCCTAGTTTAAAATTAAAAATGAATGAACTAGTATCTCATCCTTTATGTTCAGCTGGGCATCTTTCAAAAGAAACTCGCGATAATATGGAACTAACACAGCGAACTGTATAGCTTCATACTATCGCAAGCTTCTTTTAAACGATGCCCAGCAGCCCAGATGAACATACAGGATGAGTTACTTTTACCTTCTTCAGACGAGGCGTACTTAGCCGTGGTTTAACTAGATTTCATCGAGGTTTACAAAGCCTTCTCAGTTCAAAAAACCTCAGTTAATTGTGATTAAACACCAGTTAAATCTGATAAAACCGGCTAGTTAGGCCTCGTTTGAAAAGGGTATAACTCAGAGTAAAAAAAGTGGTATGGTTCCCCTTATTTGGGCCTCTTTATACGGCTAAATGTCGAGAAATAATATGCATGACTAGGGCTAAACCATTATAGTTTTTAAGGGGTGTTCAATTTCACAAATATGTTATAACAGTAACACATATAACTTCTTAAATTGTTTATCTAATAGAAACTAACCATCTCAGATATAACTGTAACAATAATTTATAATAATAATGTAATAATAATATTAAGTAGGCTCAAACTTGACAAATAAATATGAGGAAAAATCCCATAATTGAGCATTATTTTTGGGCAAGAAAAAACCCTATAGACAAACTTTTTATTTTTGCATGTTGTAGCTTAAAATCTAAGCTTTCTAGTGAACTAGCTTTTTCTATGAATATTAGAATCCCAACAAGCCTTATAACACTAAAACCACTACCATGTTTTAACATTTTTCGTAAAAACATTTATTTCGGAGACAGTTTACGTAAGAACCATTTTCTCAGTTGCCGAATTGGATGTCTTTTCCTGTAAAGGACATTAATAAATCTTATTGATAGTAATTTAATTTCAATTGAAATAAGATAACTGTTAGTTTTAGGCAATTAAAGTTATCCACTTTGGGGGTCACTGCGAGTTTTTTGGCGACTTTATGAATTTATATTGAGAAATCTATTTCACAGAAGGAGGTCCTATTATATTTTAACTGATCCCCACCAAGCCTAGAATAAGTGCAATTTATTTCATAGATATGCATTAATTCATTAGTTAGATATAAATACATAAAATTGGCATATTTAATGGATTTAAGAAATAGCTCCGCTACTACGAAACTTCCAAAGCACGTATCTCCGAAAATTACAGGAATTTTCACTTGAAACTTGGGATTCCCCACTAAATATGACCATTTTAGTTATGTGTGGAGTTTAAATAAAATCGGAGTCGGTGCCGCGGGGACATTGGTCGTTTTCACATGGAATGACCCCTATACAAAAACAAGAACTCAGTCTTCTAGTAGAACGATTTCCTGCATTAATTTCAGGGAAATTGGGACGCACAGACATCACTTCCCATAGTATATATACTGGTAATGAGCAATCATGCAAGGCCTATCCTTGAAAAATTTCACCTGTTCAAAGATCCATAATTAAGGAACATATAGGTAAACTATTAGCGGAAGGACTAATAAAACCTTCTATTAACCCTTGGTCCTCAAATATCTGCTTAGTTCCAAAGAAGGAGGGAGGTTGGCGAATGTGCATAGATTACCAGGCATTAAATAAATTAACAAGACCCATACCCATTAGCTGACATTGTTGGTATCTTAATTGACGTACAAAGTCCTAGATATATAACAACTTTAGACCTACAATCTGACTACTTTTAAAGTCCCTATGGACCCAAAGGGGCTTTTGTTTCCTCCTTTGAAAAATATGAATATTTAAGTTTTATCTAAGCCGTGGACACAATGACATTTAAAATTTAGTTATGCCGTTCGGATTGTGTAATTCCCGACTACCTTTCAAAAAGCTGTAGATACCATCTTTAGGGACAAGGCCAGTTTCAATATTGCAGTTTATTTAGACGATTTGGTCATAGCTTCAAGATCTTGGACAGAACATTTAAGGGCTCTAGAGTATGTCTTCCGTAAACTACAATCAGTAGGTTTCACGCTTAATATGTCAAAATGTTTCTTTGCGCAAATAGAGTGTGGCTTTTAGGACACATTGTAGACAAAGAGGGTGTACACATTAATCCAAGTAAAACAGAAATAATAAAATCCCTACCTCGACCGTCTAATGTAAAATCCCTACAGAGGTTTCTTGGTTTCACAGGGTGGCATAGCCGTTTATACCAAAGTATGCAGAATTAGCTGCCCCCTGTATAAGTGGAAACGTAAAAAGGTGCGATGGCACTGGTCTGAAGAGTGTGAAAGGGTATATATGGGACTAAAGGAAGCTGTATTAAGGATAGTGACGAACTCCCTGTATCACTATGATCCATCCAAACCATTATTATTACTACCAATATTACTGAAGCCAGTAAGGCCGCCGTAGGAGCAATGGTTTCTCAGAAAGATGGTCCTTTGGAATGTCCTCTAGCTTTTGGGTCACGTTTACTTAATCAGGCCGAGAAAAACTACTGAACTTATGATCAGGAGTGCCTCGCTATATTTTGGGCGGTAAATAAATATAATAATCTTTTAGATGACCGTGAATTTATTGTCATCACTCCAATGATTTTTTCGCGGAGGGAACCTGCCCCAGACACCCTACACATCAAGACTCTAATACCTACAATACCGGACACACAAATATTATATGAATTACTAGACAGTATCTTGTATTGAAAAGCCTGGGGACATAACTCTCGAAAACTAATCTTACCTAAGGTACTAAGACCCAAATGTTTACAATTATATCATGCACATTTAGCATCTGACCACAAGGGTTGAGATAAAACCTATGAATATATACGGTTCAGATTGTTTTGTCGTACCTTACGATCTGATGTAACACAATATGTAGCTACCTGTCTCATATGCCAACAATATAAAAGCAGGAATAGAAAAAGCACTGGGACTTATGACCTCTGCTGTGACCAATCACCCTTGGGTACTAGTAAGCGTAGACATGATGGGACCTCTACCTCTAAGTCACCAGGGGAAATAGATACCTCCTAGTTTATACATAGATGTATTCACTAGATATCTAGAAATAATACCTCTTTCAAATCTTGTTTTAATTTTTCTTGTTCCGGAACCATCATCCTGTTCAATAATTACTACAGAAAAAACCTCACTTATCTTTGTTTCTTATAAGGCCTACTCCATACACATTAATTATATCTAAATCCATTACACGTCCCGCCATGTTTAAATTGATTAGTTTTTTAATTCCTTCTGTATCTAACCAAGTGTTAAAAGATATTTTCATTATCCTTCATAAAAAACATCTGTGAAAAGTCATGTGACTTCCTAGTTCCTTTTTTTTGTAAACCCTTCCGGTCAACGACACATGCAGTGTCATTCGTGCGAGACAAAAAGAATGCGCCGGTGCCAGAGGGGTGAGAATTGATTTCGAACTGTGAAAGGAAATGCTGTTAGTTGTAAAAATATTCTAAAGGCCTAGAGAAAATCGCCAAAATGGAACACAGGAAACTGAGGAAAGTAAGATAGTTTTTTCCTAATGTAAGTCCAGCTATTAATGATCCTTGGACAAGAATTTCACCGACTAGGACACCTTTACCTCATCCTGCTGATTCCCTACTGGACACAGCCTTTGATGTTTCATTTCAAGGACAGACACCCGTTGAAAACCCAAATAATCACAGTGGTGGTTTTGTCCCTCCTAATAATACCCAAGTAGGAAATCCAGTTAATTTAGATACTAGCAGGCCTAGACCTATATTGATAAATACCACTTGTAGACAAACATATACTAGAAATGATAGGGTATCCCCTTCTCAGACACATACCGCTTCTAGGGTATCGTTTAATTCACCTCTCCAAACACAATCTCCTACTTGATCTTCTCACAATAGACAGTTATCTCCACAAAACTTATTTGGTGGATTTAGCACACCTAATAGGCAACCATCTTCTCAAGGTTTACCTAGGAGAACTTCGACCTCTCCGAATATACAAAATAGGCGCAACCCTCATCTCAGGGCCTACCAAATAGACAACTTTCTGGATCCCCTCTAACGCAACCTAGGCAATCTTCTCCTAATAGATCCTCGTCTTCTCATGGGTTACACCAAGTAGAGAATTCACATCTGAGAGGACCTTCTACCACTAGAGATGATCTATTAACGGAACTATATTTTTCAGGCGCTAACCAGCTACAATTAGCTAGCCAACAATTAGTAGACGATTGTGCGTTCATGCCAAATGAGCTATTTTTACCTACCTGAGGGAAAGATACCTTAACCTTCCAAGTAGAAGATAATCTTTTCACGCATGAGTTTATTTTAGCTCCCAATCTTTATTGGGCCACGATTTCTATCTGAGACATAACGCAATTATGACACATGAATATGACAAGGCTTCTCCGACATTAAAGGGGATTATCACCGACCCCCTATATCATTATGATCCTGCAAAACCAATTTATTTAACAGCTGATGCGATTGGCATAGCCATTGGAGCTATGATTTCCCAGAAAGAAGGACCTATAGAGTATCCACTAATAAAACGGAAAATAATTATTTGACTTTTGAGGAGAAATGTTTAGCGATATTCTGGGCTGTTAACAAATCTACTTGAAGGTCGTGAATTCATAGTTATTACCGTCCATAAGAGTTTACAATGGTTAGTTTCCCAGTAAGAACCAACAGCTCGTATAGCTAGATGGGTGATGTTTTTACAGTCATTTACCTTTAAAATTCAGTATAGAAAGGGAGTGGAGAATGTAGTGGCGGATTATCTATCTAGGGACGCGGAAATATTTTTCAGTCCTGACAAAAATAACAATCACTCGCATCTTTTTACGGTTATTTTCCACTTGTGAAATTTTTCACTTTTATGCATTAAAAGACGAGGAATCTGACCGTCAACTTGAAAAAGTCTACCTCTTTCACAACATTAGTTATAACTAAAAATTTAGCGAGGGTCCCACACCATGACGAGTGGCCCAACTTTTATTTTTTTAATTTTAACATTTTTCAAGACCCCAAGGGCGTATCTTTCATCTTCTTTGTTTGGTTAAATGTATAACCAGTAACAAAAAAACGAAATTTAAAATTTTGAGAATTTAAATTATTTATTGACATAAACTTATTTGGAAATTCGAAAAATTTATATTTTTTAGGCTTTTAAGGTTTTTACATATATAACTAAAACAAGATGTACAAGCCCATAAGATAGCCGTACCTCTAATGTTAGTTTAATCTAACCTAATTGTGAAACTTTTCATTTTTCATGCCATCCTCTATGTTTATTTAAGTTTGAATTCCTCCATGTTTATTTATGTTTGGAATCCTCCATGTTTATTTAAGTTTGGAAACCTCCATATTTCTGGTCGTTTAACTGTCCATCCTATTCAATCGCATGGGCTTTGGCCATAACTATTAGTAGTTTTGAGAAACTCACGAGTACTGAATTAAGTATGTATACAGTCTGTGTTTGGATGAGTTCAGTACGGCAGTAAAAGTGTTTTCTTCAGCCCCAAAATTCATGTATATCTCATTTAATGACGTTTCTGTGGGACAATATGTTGCCACAGTTTATGATAAAGTATGGTGTGTGCAGGGCTTAGTCGCAGAGATTTTTTAACAATTTCATGAAATATTTAGAAAACCCTTTTTCTCTTCAATGGCCAAAGAGAGATAAATGTTTGTACCCCCACAAAATATTCTGTCTTTTGTACATTCCAGTTTATTTTAGTATGAGGCATGCGTGTTATTTTAGTTATGCCATTTGTAAAAAACCTTAAAAGCCCAAAAAAAATTTCGAATTTCTAAGTTCATCAAGATAAATAAATTTAAAAATTCATTTTTGTTACCAGCTGAACATCAAACAAAAACAATTATAAGTATAATTGAAGTTTTTACGGAAAAGAACACGTGATATAAATTTTTTAATAAAATACTTTATTTAAAATATAAAATTTCAAAATTTTATATTTTAAATAAAGTATTTTATATGCACCATAGGTTGTCAGGACAGAAAATTTTAGAAAACGTTTCGAAGTATAAAACTCTGTGCATTTTACATTTTTCTAGGCATAACAACAACGTTTTTGAAATTAACGCGAAGTGGGGCTCACCAAGCAGTAAAAGTTTATACACTTAAGCCGCGTTTTCAATCAAGATTTTTGTTGGGATGAGAATCAAGCTTTCCAAGCTTTTACGGGAAAACAAAGCTCAAGCTTTCGTTTTAACCCATGTTTTAGGGCTTCAAATCACCAAGAAGACGATGTCAAAATTTATTTAATGTAAGCTTCTTTTTGAAAAGCGTAAGCAAAAGCTTAAAAAGGTTGAATTAACAAAGTTGCTGTGAACATCAAGAAGGAATTCGATGGTGGACATTTATTGTACAAAGTTATAATGCACCGACTTTCCACTTATAAAATATTTTTGATCAATATGTTCAACAGCTGAAATATCACTATGGATAGAATACGATCTTCATTGTTGTATTTGACTGATACGATCAAGAATACGCAAGTACTTAATCGGAAGAGCATTTTAAGAAAGCTAAAAATATTCCAGATATAGTTAAACAACCAGGATTATTCTGCTCGGTTCCTCAAAGCGATTTTCCCTCTAATTTTAAAAACAAAAGGTCACTCGTGAAGGAACCCTCTGAACTATTGAATATGGGCAATATACGTGTTTTCCATGCGCCCTCTGACGCGGATACTCTAAAATATATCCTTTTATCCGGTCCTTTTCGGGTTGTGACACTACGTCATATTTCTGCATCAAGAAAGGGAAGAACACCACCTTTGAAGCTTTTTATTGCTCATCCAGATTTGATTGAAACAGCAATGATATTCAACAAAAGTAAATCTGATCGTCAAGGACTAATTAAAGCTGGGGAAAGAATTACACTTAAATTTCTTGGTGCAAATGAAGATGGGTCAGATTACGATGAAATGTGAATCCACTACATTTACCATTGTTGGTGAAAATAATTAAAATAATGTATATGTATATTAAAACCACTATATATCTGTCATTTGTCAACATAATTTTTTAAGAATAAGAAAATTATCGCATATTAAGCATATTAAGAAATAATTACGTGAGGTCCATCTATGTACACTAGATGGCACTAACGCAATTATATCATATGATACACCAAATGACAGCAAATCATCAGCCAAACAATCTCCCAATTGAAAGTATACTTCAAATTTAATCAGTTTTATATAAAAATCCAAAAACGTGAAAATAGACAAAATGGCGGCCATTTTTAGACATGTTGCCCTTCTCAAAAAGTGGCAGACTTTTTTTGCCCATTCAGTACCCCTAATAGACCCCGAAACCATTGAGTGTTGCTTGTACCTAATTAGTTCCGGGTCAAAACCTATTTTGACTGGCCTATAAGTTGAATACCAACGCCCCCTTGTAGGTCACGTGATCATTCTGTAACAGTGCTCTCTCACTTAAGCGCGTGCTTTCAGGAAGCTAAGATAGGCAAGCCTTGGGTCTTTCATTACAAGGAAGAAAGGGGTCCCCACTAGACCCTCACTTATCTAAATGGTAGTACAAATATATAGTCTCTGTTAAATAAAAGACAGGTTTCAGGCTTGTGATTTGAAACTTACTTTTTTTTTTTTTTTTTTTTTTCATTTGAAACCAGACGAGCGCTTTCACGCCTAGTCACGGAATAATGACGAGCATTTGGATAACTAGTATGGTGACGCCGTCCGAAGTTATCAATACGCTGCTTGATAAATTCAAAGTGAAAAATAAAGCGGAGGATTTCTGTTTGACGGTAGTACACGACACTGGAGGTAAATATTACAAATGGGTTTAACGTAAACACACAACTTCTGACTCGATTCAAATTAATCCTACGCCTCAATTTAACAAATTTAATCATTGGAAATTGGAAAAATTCATGAGGGGCTTTATACGTACGCGCATAATATCATTTCAATCTGCTAGCTCTTATAACACAGTTGGTATTATAAAATAAGCTTGGAACCAACACAAAGAACTGTTAAAAAGCACCTGTTTTTATTGAAAATGTTCCTTTTTGTTCAAGGTTGGTCAAAGTAGAGGATTATCTACAGGGAAAAAATCTTCTATTTTGGTCAAAAATGGTCCGGATTTAAAAATTCCAACAGAATTTGAGCAAATAGACCAAACGCATTTAAAATTTTGGTCCACTTTTGTTGAATTCGGGTTTTTTATTTTGCTATCTTTGGTCAAATTCTGTTGGAATTTTCTTATTCGGATTATTTTTATCGAAATTGGAAGATTTTCCTGATTGCATAAACTGATTTCTTTCATAATCGGCTCTTTCTTTACTAGATTAGTTTGACTATGCGCAAATTGAGTCAGGTTGCGTGCACATTTCAATCTCCTTTTACGTATTATCATTTATATTGCTTCTTCTCTATATATTTTTAATAATTAATATCCTTGTTGTTTCAAATAAGTTTGACTTTGAGCATCAAACGCTGGCCTATTCTTTTAATGTTAGGACATTACAAGCGCTGTTGAAGGCTGAAATAATGTGATTGGTCTGAATTTATATTTACTTTAATAGAAATTTTACCAAAGTTTAGAAATTAATTGAAACACCAAAAACGTGTGTAAAAGTTATGAATAATCTCAAATACATTTTTTGCGTGGTGATTCTGAAAATAAAAGCTGTTAAATTTTTAGCTCCAAGTTTCCCTTTAAGTGATGGAATTGTAGAACCAGTTTCTAAATAATGTTCGTGGAGATGGGGCCCAAACCAATATGATTTGGGTGTATGTTGTTTATAGGCAAAATTATCTTTGACCTTTGACATATAACCCCTAAGTTTACGCTAGACTTCAATTTCATTTTACCAATTCCCAGATCACGTGACCTAGAATTATCTAGAGAATAGAAACATTACACCAATTGGTTTTTTTTGTGTTGTTTAGCTAACTTCCTTTAGAGAAAAATTATTTCATAAAAGAATTTTCTCATAACCCTAAGATACTTTGTATAGAAATGTATATTAAATATTCAGCTCAAACATTCAGAAGATTATTACTAGCCATATTACGGGTTGACTAGTAGCCAATGCTACAAACTCGCCCACTTGAGAAAAAGATGTTTGGTCCACTTTACCATTTGAGACACTGTGGCCTTTGAGTGTTGTGACCACAAATGGTAGGGTGTCTGTCCTGTTTGCGGTAGTTAATGGGCTCAAATCTTACCAGTGACCCAACATCTTTTTCACGGGTGGATATCTTTGTAACAACCCATATTGTGGTTAGTAAAAGTCATAAATGTAAAAATTTGGATTGTCTTGTTCATGCCAACCAAAAAAAAACAACTAATCTTTATCACGGAGGTCTATTCACACACCAACTATTGTGGCTTGAAAGATCAAATGGTGCATTTGGCTGCTTTGTAAGCGGAAGGTTATGGGTTTAAATCCCACCAGTTTTATCTTGTACATATTGAGTTATTTTAAAGTCTTCATAATATCTGAAGGGCAAAATGTTGATTCAAAGCCTGAAACTGAATAATGAAACTTCTTCCAAATAAAAAGGACCCACACTTAAGCTCGTTATATAATACCAAGCATATTCTGAACCCGTACGTGGAAAGCTATGCCTTACGAGGTAGTAAACTTCTTGGAGATATAAAACAAAAACAGTAATATTGGATATCAATTAAAAATTAGTATATAAGATGGATTTCTGCTTAGCGGGTATAAGATATTTCTATGGTGTTTTGGTTGTGAGAGGCATCCTTCTTCCTTTTCATCGATGACCTTTTGGTCTATTTAATATTATTTTCAATTCCTATCAAATTTTTGCTTCCAACTTTCAGTCTATTTAATATTATTTGCAAAGTCCTATCAAATTATTTATCTTTATTTAACCCGTTAATATTTTTAGAACAAAGGCTTATTCAAGATACGGAGTATCCGTTATTGGTGCGAGTACTTTTGGGACCTAACGAAGATGTTGCCAAGGTTTTCCTTATGGAAAAAAAGAAGTCTTTAGACATATCAAATGAAGTTAGTAATTTATAGTTTTTTCACTAATAAGTCTCTAACTTGGCCTACGTTATAATCAAAGATCCGAGAAGTGGGATTTATTTTTACTCACGAGTGGTGGCTCTCTGAGCAGGACATTCGGCACACATGAAAATAGCGGAAGAACGGTGGCATAGGGGGATATAAGCGAATGGCTTACAATAGCTTGACTACGTGATAAATACTTTTTCGACCTCCGTCTCTTAATGGCTAACATTAACCTACCTCTCGCGTTGCTTCTATATGCCACTGCCTTCTCTAATATTATGCATCAGTGTTTCTTTTTTTTTTTTTGGGGGGGGGGGGAGGTATTATCAATTTGCAATTTGTCTGAGATAGATGTCACTTTCCTGAGGATTCTATCAGGAGATTAAGTAATGAATAGCCAATCGCGAGTCTTGCGTCGCCAAGAGACAATTGGATAAGGCTCTATCGAACAAAGATCGTACAACCCCTAGCGACATCTAGGTGATAATAGAAATCTTGATTTTAAATTTGATTTGATTTAGAAATTGTTTAGTATAAATGCTTAAAAATAACTGTTTAATTATTTGACACAATTTGATCACAATTAATTTACGTAAGAGTGTATTATCGATTAATAACCTAACTTTCTTAGAGATTTGTTAATGTCCCTCCTTTGATATCTCCAAGAATGTGACATCTAACGATATTTTTGAAATTGGTACCGCCACCCCCCCCTTTTTTTTTTTTTTTTTCTTACATATAAGCCTAGTATTAGAGAAGGCATCTATACAGGGCCAGCTGCTTGAGATTGTGGAAGTAAAAAGTAGAGTATTAAACTGCCAATAATAAATTCACTGGCTTTGATTTTAACGTAGTGCAACGCTTCTAAAGCCCCGTTTTCAAGCAATGTTTTACAAGCTTTTGAAAGAGCTCATATCAAACTCATTTTTGTATCCACTTCTACGTCACTCGAAGCCTGTTAACGTGGGCTAGACGAAAAGTCCAATTTTAAGAGAGTTATTTTGACACAAAAGCTTGATTCTTGAACAAACAATCTTCATTGAAAACGTGGCTAAAGAATTTATTTTGGTCTTAAGGGAAGGTCATTGCTCCATCAATAAAAATTAGTTTCCGAAAGTTATAACATAGATCAGAAATTACCCTCAATTAGTTTAACGCTTTCCACAAAAGTTAACTCTACCCTTACTGAAAAAAGTTAAGTCTGATCTGAAGAGGTCCTCAAGAACTCTATATAAGTCTTGGGGAAGTCTTTATGACTTCTCCAAGACTTCTGAACGCAATGAAAGACTACATAAGACACCCGAAAGACTTCCCCAAGACCTCTTAAGACTAACTTATTTTGGTAAGGGTAACCTATGTACGTCAATTGATTTGAGACATAGATACAAGCTCCTGCCGTCAGCGTGAATATTTATGTATATATATTTATATATTAGTTGAATACTAAGATTAGATTCCCCCACTTAATCTAACAAACACTCTAAGCCTATATAGGTATAGAAAAAAAGCTGTTGGAGAAATTCTGGTACAGTGTTTCCCAGCCTTTTAGAGACCGTGGATCAATGAAAGATAATTTGATTCAATATGGACCGCATAACCTCCCCCACCTACTGATGTAAGGTAGGGACAGTAAGGGCCCATAAAATGTATATTCGTAGCTTTTCTTCTGTCCCAACCTGAGTTCCGTGGCTTAGAGCAGCAGTATCTACGATAGATGAGTAAATTCAAGTACTACTCACCCCATGAAATGCACCTTTTGGGGTGGTTTATCTCGTATCATGACTCAAAAGAATACTTATATTCAAAATATCTTTCCTAAATAATATAAATAAAAGTACGTGGGGGAAGTTACGCGGTCCATAGTGAATCAAATTATCTGTCATTAATCCACGGTCTCTAAAAGAACTTAAAATAAACTTAGTTTTCTTGTAAGACCAAGTGACTACCTACTTTGTAGTCACCTTTTTTCATCTATGCTCCCATGGTCTCCTCCCCATTTGTTAAGAACAGCCATACCCTATTTTTTCTTGCTGGTGACACGGTAGAGAAATGAAAGTTTTTTCTGGATACGACTATCCAATAACCCGAACAATGCACGCAAAGGCGGCACCAGGATTGCTTGAGGGTACAGGGTCGGAAACGTAGGAAAACAGTAAATGGCGCGGGAATCCTACCACGTCCCTTAGGCATTTAAGTGTTATTTTTTTATAATTCCACGGTATATCTCAGGGTATATAGTCTGAAATTTCAACTTTAGGTGGTTCAAAATAATAGTTCTCACCACTAAAGGAAGAATGCTTACAAGTACTCATAGAAATATATTTAAGAAAAATAATCCCTAGAATTTTGAAACACCCTCCTATTCGTAAATGTGACCCTGCAAAGTTGATGAACTATGATGTATTATATCTTTGTATGAAAGTTTACTGAGTAGCTATTTCGGCCCAGAAATGCTTATCAAAAAAAAAAAAAAAAAATTGGGCCTAAAATCGTATTAAAATAACTAATCGAGTTCTAACGACACTTGAAAGAGGAGTGTCCTGCGGGTGACGTACGTCGCTACATAACTTTTTCTTATATTTTCAATCTCTCTAATATTCTTCAAAGATACATACCATTTTCGAGCCTCTAAACTTTGTTATTTTAGTATATTGGACAATATTTCCAATGAATTAATTATATAACTGGGGTTAAAAGTTAAAACCCATTCCCAGGTATTATGGTAATGTATAAAGCCTCACTGCTTTTTCGAATATTTCTACACTAGCTGGTCTCGGTCTGGGACTCGGGGGAAGAGGCGGGGTTGAAACAAGATAAATCTTAATAACCCAGCTATATATATTTGTATCACGTGTGAGCCAGCGGGCTCCTTCACATTTTTTGGACAATGTTGGGGATCACCTCGGTCTTGAGAAATAAAAATATATAAGCTGGAGCTCGAATTTGGGCTCACCAGAAAGAAAATTTGAAATAGTGCCTCACCTTGGGCTCACAAATTTATTCGTCTGTTTATCGCCTCACCTCAATCTCATTTTGCCAAAAATAATTTGAGCTCGGGCTTCAGCTCAGATTTTTTTTTTTTTTTCTAATTTTGCTGTGCTCAGCGCAGGCTCGTATTTTTAGCCCTTTTTGGTCATGCCTCGCTCAAATCGAGCTTGGGCTCAACGAATTGAGGTGAGCCCGCACAGCTTTGGCCACATAAATAGACGTGGTGGCTATTTAGGGCTAGATAAAAATGTTCAAAAGTTTAATTTCTACATTCATATTCATTGGCCAATATTTGGTTCCTATCTTTAAAATTTTGGTCGCTATTTTACCCTATTTTTATAGTAAAAAGCCCCTTTTTCTTCAGATTTTGGTGGGAACTTTCTTTAAAAAAAGTTCATATTTTGTTTTATATATAATTTTTGTACCCAGGTTGCCCAGTTTATAAATTTAACGGATGTTGAACTTCAAACATTCATAAATAAGTACGATGAGGAGGAAAACAGAGAGGAAGCCAAAATCAGACAAAAGTAATTCCAAGTAGTATAGTATTTGTGTAACCACGGCTAAACTAAATTACGTTTAAATGCAAGGTTTATAAGGCTTATTAAAATTCCTTTATAAATGCTCTTTAGGCATGTGCTAGGTGGAACGGATCAAAAAACATTCTATAGAAAGAGATTTTAGCATTGATTTTCTTGAAACTGGCACGTGCCGGTTATTCCTCAAGCAATTTCCAAGTTTTACCTAAGCCTCCCTCAACAACAAACAACCTCTAAGTAGCCGAATAACATTTCTTTTGGAGCATAATCTCCCTCTTTTCGTGATGTCTGTAAAAAATCCTAGCGAGTTTTGATTTGGTTCCTGGTGAAAGAAGGACACCATAGAAACTTCAGCTCTTTTACGTGATATTTATTGAAAAAATTAAGGGGGGAGGAAATACGCGAAAGAACCACCAGAAAGGAGTGGAAGGATGATTTGTAAATTCTGGTTGGTTTAGAGGAGGTTTATACTATGATGAGGATATTTTGGATGGCAGTGTGCCGTTACAGTTTTACTCTCAAGTTTAGATGATGCGTTTCTACCAAACAAAGGCCTTTCAAATTTGACTACTTCGAGGTTTTAGTTTACTTATATAACACATTGATATTTTTTATCATTTCCACAATATACATAGTTTGGCTCATCCGGCTGTCATTTCTGTGCCTTTCCGCACGTAGCAACGGCTCTTAGCCTTCCCCAGTTTCATAATGCTTTAAAAATAAATGGAAATCGTTTCGGTTCTTAAACCTGAGATTATTTTTTATACAGGTTCCTGGGTATGAAAGTCTACATAAACTCTCGACTGAAGACTCTCGAGGCGTTCGACCGCTCAGTCGGTAATGAGACTCAAGAAACCGGTTTGAAAACAAATTCCCTAGATTATGCTGAAAACTTAGTTAGAGACTCTGAATCCAGTTCGAGTTCTCAAGATGATTTAAATGTTCAAGCGTGAATTGTAATATTTTTAAGAATTTTTGGGCGAAATATCGTATATTTAGATAGCTAAGGCCATTAAACCGTATATAATGGTGACTGGCCTTGTATATTCATCTTGCCATAAACACAAACCACTCGATTCTCGAATGATCTTTCATATCAAATAATAATTTTATAACTTATCTTAGATAAGTTACAAACTTATTATTAAATATATTAACCACTGTAAAAATGATATTTAAAGCCCCATCAGCTCTGAAATTTCCCCCTTTCACTTTATGCACACAGCCTAGCTGTACAATTTTCATGATATAATTTTAGCGCCGACACACCTCGCTCAAATCCTAAAAATAGCTCCTTCTCTCCTTTCTTCGTGGGCCACAACAGAATGAGCCGAGCCCGAACAGCGAATATCTCTCTAGCAGCCTTGCAGCTGACGGCCTGACGCGTTTCTCGTTCTAGCTTTTTTTTTTTTTTTTTTTTTTTTTTAGAATTGCCGTTGTGTCGGTTGCTCAGCTATCTAGTGTGGGTTTTGGTCTGTGTCAGGAGTACAGGTACGTATCTAACTATTGGAAATATGTAACTTATAGTCCCTAAGCTCACAGGCTGGCTTACATTATCATAGACGAGTGGCTAAATTGCCACACACAAAATGTGTCTATAGTTGATTCGTTGTTTAGGCGATTGACTATTGCCAGCCAATTAACGATGGGTTATTGACACACGAGGGATGGAGCTACGCCATCTTTCGTCATTCTTCTTTGGCTAGTGAGGTTAGTGAACACGTTTTTGGAAGCATTATTTTGTTGTTGCCAACTTTGTAAGAGATATTTGTTGATAATATATTGTTAGATTATAAATTCAAGCTAACAAGATTTTAATTTACATTTCTTCATATTATAAAAATAATAATAAAGACCTAAGCATTTAAATTGAATTTAAAATATTTCAGCCACAAAGGGGCTTAGCTTTATCGACTATTCGATATTAATCGTTCCTGTTCTTTTGTTGCTCCTTATAGATTTTCTCAATAGCAGGGCTCCCAGCGCATAGCCCAGAAAAAATTATAGGTATTATAGATTTTAAAAGCCAAAAATATAGGTAATTTATAGGTCCAAAAAATATCACTTTATAGGACTTTTCATAGGTTTTTAGTTTCGAAAAAGAGGGGTTTTATAGGTAGGTTTCGCTGACACGTAATGCAATATATGTTCTATATCCTCTAGACCTGTCCCTCTGCCTTTCTTTGGCGCTACTAGCTACTCACGCCCCTCTCGACAGTCGACAGTCTACCTAACCTCTAAAAAATTAGAGTAATAATTACCAGTGACCTAGGAGAGGAAACCTTTCCGCCACAGCTCGGTTTTTTGCAATCATTTGCACTTTTTCAAGCAAAAGTATAATTTTTATAGTTATATAGTTCATTCCTTTCGAATTTTATCACCGAAATTGAACAAATTCCCCAAAAAATAGGTATTATAGGTTAAAAAGTGAAATTATAGGTTTTTTTAGGATCACTTCAGAATTATAGGTAATTATAGGTATTATAGGTGGTCTGGGAGCCCTGCATAAGTCACTTCATAATGGTATGCTAAGAAGGCAAAATGATGAAAGTCTTGAATCATCTGGTAGACTGGTTTAAGTTAACCTTTGGTCACGCAGCTTTAACCCATGGACTGGCTCTTTGCGAGTTGCTCTCTTTTCTATAAAATAGCTTACACATGGGTTCCCAAATTTGTAAAAGGAACCACTCGCGCTCCTCCAATCGAGAAACGAGTGTCACCAGTGGATTCCTTGGCCAAATTTTAATGGGAGAAGGCGGAATTAGCGCGATCGACAGGGGCGTAGCTAGGCTTTGGGGGGGGCTGTGTCCAAATTCTTGTGGCCAGGCCGTCTCTACCTGCTGCTATATGGAAATGGCAGCCGTGAAGTTTTTCTGTTGACTTCAAATGGTGATGACATTCTGCGCTGGTTGATCTATATTGACAAGGTCTTCACGAATTTTAACTGCTCTTCAGAACTTCTAAACTTCCAACTCATATTTAACTATAATTTAGCGAAACGATAGTAACATACACAATCAAATCGAAGTCCAAATATAATATAATCTTTCTGCCTATCTCTATAATGCCAACATCTCTAATCAAATAAAAGCATCTCACTTAAATCTTTATAGCTCTCCTACTACCTCTGCTCTCTAACGAAGTTCACTGAAAACGCCTGCTTTTGGTATGACTTTTTGCGGAAATGTTTCTCGGCTTTATAGTGGAGATAACTGAAGCATATTTTTTAAAACTTGTTTTTCCAACACCAGATGCGCATTTTTTTATTCAAATATTTTTTTAAACACAAGAAACCTACTATACTTCAAAGAGAGTTTTCACGACTATTATTTTTCTTATGATTTCTGACATTAAGTATCAATCCGCCTCAGCCCATGTAGCAAAAAGTGGTGGTAACATGGTTTAGAATCGGTTTATTTGGAACCCTTGATCTACCATTGAAACACGTGGTTAGCACGTTAAGCTTGTCACCCCAAAACGACGTGTTTTTCTAGCATTGAACACCATAAATAAACGTGTGCAGATCGTTATTGTCTTGGGATTTTCACGTTGCATAAACGTATATGGAACACGTACGAAAGTGGTTCCCAATTACGTTATAATGAAGTATTTTTTTACGTTTCAAGAACATTGAGCTTGTCACCCCAAAACGACGTGTTTTTCTAGGATTTAACACCATACATAAACGTGTGCATATCCTTATTGTCTTGGGATTTTCAAACGTACGTATGGTGTTAAATGCTAGAAAAACACGTCGTTTTGGGGTGACAAGCTCAACGTTCTTGAAACGTAAAAAAATACTTCATTATAACGTAATTGGGCACCACTTTCGTACGTGTTCCATATACGTTTATGCAACGTGAAAATCCCAAGACAATAACGATCTGCACACGTTTATTTATGGTGTTAAATGGTAGAAGAACACGTCGTTTTGGAGTGACAAGCTCAAAGTTCTTGAAACGTAAAAAAAAAATACTTCATTATAACGTAATTGGGCACCACTTTCGTACGTGTTAATTAATTTATCTCGGATACACGTGTGAACTCGGCTTTATATATATATATATATAATATATATATATATATATATATATATATAATCTACTATTTTTTTAACTTAGATACCCGTGTGTACGCACATTTATAACCTATTTTATCTTCGATACTCGTGTGCGAAAGCGCCTTTATATCTAATCTTTATTTAGCCATTTTTATCTTGGATACCCTGTGAATGCGCCTTTATAACTAATCTTTATTAATTTTTACCTTGGATACCCGTATGAACGCGCCTTTGTATCTCATCTTTATTAATTTATCTCGGATATACGTGTGAACTCGGCTTTATATATATATATCTAATATTTATTTTTAACTTAGATACCCGTGTGTACGCGCATTTATAACCTATTTTATCTTCGATACACGTGCGAACGCGCCTTTATATCTATTCTTTATTAAATCATTTTTATCTTGGATACCGTGTGAACGCGCCTTTATAATTTTTACCTTAGATACCAGTGTGAACGCGCCTTTATGTCTAATCTTTATTAATGTTTACCTTGGATACCCGTGTAAACGCGCCTATATATCTAATCTTTATTGCCATTTTATCTTGGACACCCTGTGAATGCGCCTTTATATCTCATCTTTAATTTTACCTTGGATACCCGTGTGAACGCGCCTTTATATCTAATATTTATTATGTCATTTTTTCTTGGGCACCCGTGAAAACGCGCCTTTTAGCTAATCAATCTATGAAAAAATATTGAATATCTTCGAAAATATCTTATATTAAATTTAGTTTACAGCGACATCGTGTTTTAGATTAGGTTAAATCATTTAAATATCTTGTATTTTAATTTAAATGATAGTTACGTTCCAATTCATTAAAAGTTATAACCTTACAATGCTAAAATAGGCTCGAAATCCAAAAGATACTATGTAAGGAGTTCGTGGATCTGTAATGAAAAATAACAAGCGAGTAACGGTAGAAGCTCTACCATGAGCCGTAGTGGGTTTTCGTTGATAGCAAAGGGGAAGCTAATAGCGTTACATATGAATTTTATTATAAATTCAAGCGCTGAGGAGGATGACGTGATGATGACGTTTTCTTCCGATGACGCAATTGCGAACACCGCGAACGACGGATACACACACACATACACAGCGATCAGGACAGAACCCCTCCGTGAACTAAAGTTCACTCGGAGAGGTAAAAAAAAGAAAAATGTCTCGTTACGACCGCGGACGGAAGTCACATAGTCAAGTTTATTTTTTCTTGTATTTGTAATATAGTAGGAGCTTCTATCTTGGGAAAGTCCTAACTCGGTAAACTTTTATTTAAAAATTCATCGCTTTAGTTTGACTGACTCGAATTAAGGGTTCTAGGGCTCATTTTGTAGACGCCATATCGGGCTATCCGGAAAAAAATAACTTCGACGCCCTAGGAAATTATCCGGAGGAGATACGACGCTCTTTAGCCCACCCCCCAAATTTGACTAATCAATTAAATGGGAAGTATAAACGTTTCTCTTTTTGGGCCGGGAGAATTTCTTTCTCGAACGGGGTCTCTCTCGTCTCTTAATTTTTAGACAAAATTCAAGCGATCGAGAAAAATAATCATCCCGAAGATGGTCATAGAAAAAGTTTGTTGGGGGATGGAGAATTGGACTTGATCAGCATTCAGTAATGGAAACAAATATCACTTGGTAACGCAACATTTCTTTATTAGATCAACTACTAAGTCATAAATAATAATAATTATAATACACTCTGGGTAATCAAAGTTAAACAAAACAGAGGTTATTCGCTCAGAGGGTACGATACTATCCCTTTATGAGCGAGAAGAGGTTTTTCGAACTCTTTTTCTCTTTAATTCTTCGTTAAATAGTTCAAACTTTAATTCTAATTTTAATCGCGGGGATTCTACAAACGCACGGAAGTTATTTTCACTAAGAATGGCGTGGAAATTATGGTTTTTCTCTATCAACTTTAATTTAGCCCTTTAACAATATTCTACAATTAATCTGGCAAGACGTGTTTCTAACCCCTTTTTAAGCGGGCGATCAGAAAGATTTAATTTATATATACACTCTATTCTATAACATTCAATATCACTTCGTGCTCAAGTTGATATAGTCACACTTTTACTCAGAGCGAGCGGGGTTATTTAATATGAGGGGAAGGAACTATTCCTTATCTCGCTATATCATACCACATTCTATTAAATACTTTAGTTCACTTTTTATAGAGGGGACCTTTAAATACGATTCTCATCCAAAAAATAACGGGGGGGAGGGTTTCAGGAGATACTTTCTCTGTGAATTTCAACACTTTTAACTGTCTAGACCTTTTCCAAAGGGTTAAGGGAACGTTATTTTCTTACTCTCGGATTTCTACTTTTCTCAACTAACCCGACATTCAATCTGGCTTAAACACGAGGGGGGGGGGGGAATCAAAATGTACTCATCACAACAGGTTTAAACGGCGATTATAATACAGTCTTATCCTCAGATTTCGTTTTGACAACGGACTACGTTTCTCAGTCGGTTTCTCAGATTTCCTCTTAGTTTAATTACGTTCTTCTCATTTGATTCTCGGTGTGGGTCATCTGGGGTTTCAACGTGTGTTTTTCGTCAGTCTCTGATCCCAGAGGGATAATCTCGTTCTGTCCTTTAGGCGGGATTTTCGAAGTCTCTGGCATTGGATTCCTTTTGAAAGCAATGAGTCTCCTCGTTTTTAAATTTTTAAGGGTTGATTTTAAAATGCTCCGTCCGTTAAAGGGTTACGACTGCTTGATATTGTATTGTTCCAGCGGGGATCTTTTCTCCTGGGACTTAGCCACCGTCCTGCGTACTTGACTTCCGCTCTTTTTACCTAGATCTCTCTTAGTTTTTGCTTTCGAACCAACTGTTAATTTTCTCTCACTCTCCTTTCTATATATACCAGTTATACCTTCTCCATTTTCTTTGTCGCCCGGTCCGAAGCTTCTAGAACTCTCCATCCAGATTCGCTCAGGTGGTCGTGACTCATTTGTTTTTCTCAACTTCGAACCTGGGTTAACTAACCATGTTCGTATCTGTCGACGGATGGGTCGTTTTTAATAATTGGTCAACTCTTGGAGCGACGTCATTTTGCTAACTGATTATTGGCTTTTTGGCTATTGTCGAGGGGAAATGTATCTCTGCTAAATCATGATGTAAATAGGCCCGTGGTGACCCAGACGCTTAACTAATGCCGGTGAGGGATATGGGATTTCTCAATTGAGGTTCCATATGATCTGTCGAGTTGGGATGGCGTTTAACACTAAGGTGTTAAAAGTTTCTATTATATTTTCACAGGCTTTTTCGACAGTTTTTAAAGGGTTAAGGACAGAAAAATGGGAAAAACCTTTAAATATTGGCATATTTTTGGCCTATTAACCTTTAATCGAGGGGAATTAAGTTTAAAAGGTGTTTAAAATCGAGAAATGTGAGAGGGATTTGGACGGGAAGGGTTACAATACCTTCACCTGAACTAAAGATCAGTCGTGGAGGTAAAGTATTTATGTCTAACATTTAAGCATATTTATTTATTTAAGTTAGTATAATGTTGTCAAACTGAAATTTGCCCAGTACTGCGCGTATAGACATGAAAAATAAAATAGTAACAAACATAAATATAAACACGGTAGGGAAGAGAACTCACTCATCGCGAAGTCAGATTATCTGGAATGTATCTCGAATATAGGGGATAAAAGCTTGCGTCTACGGGCTTTACCAGGATAAGCGAGGCAAAAAACCGAGGGGTCAGACACTCTTGAATTCGCTGTACACCTGAGTTCACTGAGTTCAGCTTTGACAGTGCATTGAATTCGAACTCTTATGAACTCTGTGTTCAGCTTTGATAGTGCAAAGAGTTTTGAAATTTTGCACACCTGAGTTCGCGAGTGTCTGCCCCTCGCAAAAAACAGAAGAACTAAAATGTGTTTCGATCACGTGGAATAACCACGGTTTACAATTAAATTTGGGTAAATTTGGTTTTCTGGCCCTAAGTGTCTTGCGATAGTAAACGTAATAGGGGCGTTTGCAGGGTGACCAGCCTATCTGTTCACAAATCCCCTACCTTATTCCTCCAAGTTTTTCTACTCCACTCATTTGAAATTTTGAAAATTGAGGCCTTTACTTTTAGTAATAGGCTTTTGTCTATAGAAATTTCACCTTGCACTTTTCCATAAATGCCGTATTATCAATCGCTAACCCTTCGGATGAAAAATGAGAAGAAGAAAGTGATTTTGAAAGGATGAGACGGAGACGGGCCTTCTTCTCGATACCTCGGAGCAATACCGCGAGTACCCTTGGGTCCAACTTTCAAGGGATAACGAAATATCCAGCCAACTACTGTTTAATCGCGAGCTAGCGTGGTAAAACTTATACCAAAAGAAATTCTTTCTTTGATAGCTGTATTTGTGAAGAGGAAAATCAAGTGATTTTTTAATTGATTCTTCTACTAGTTACAAGACAATAATTCGGGATTTTATCCCAATGATTTTAAAAATCAAAAAATAGATCCAGATTTCACTGTTCTCCCCCTCCAACCAATCGCGTAACGCCCTACCTTCAAGCGAACAAAATGCTAGTGGCACGTTCTATGTCGTGCGCCAAGTTTGTCACATCGCGCGCATTATTTATCAAATCTCGCGCTATAGTTGTGCTCGGCAAAGCGCGTGCCACGAGTATTTTGTTCGCTGGAAGGTAGGGCGTTACGGGATTGGAGGGGGAGAGGAGTGAAATCTGGATCTATTTGATTTTTAAAATCATCATGATATACTTCTCGAATGACTAACTACGTGGATATGTGTTATAATTAATAGAAGAATCGAAAAAAATCACCTGATCTTCCTCTACACCTCCCTTTAAAGCCTCAACCTTCAAATGTCAATTGGCCTATATTTGTTTCAGTGATGAAGTACGGCTTTGTTTTGTAAAAAAAAAATTGGTTTCAATAACTAGGTATATTCTATCAACAGCGTAACTTAGGTTTTTCACGAGTATAACGCAGCGACCAGAGTTTATGAGAAACCACCTTTTGGGGGAAGTATGGAATAGCCCGTATACTAGCAACTTCAAAACTCTGTAACAACACGATTACGACATGCACTGAGTTTCTAAGACACTAACCTCGCTGTGTACTTTGTAATTCGCTGTACTTCAATTTTTCTCTCTTTTGGTTATAATTTGGAATCGACAGTTATATAGGACTAACTCCCAAGCGCCAAACGCCAAACTCATTTAAAATAAGCTTAGCAACTACAATCTAAGACTTCAATATATAAAATAACACGGTTGAAGTTTTACTATATTGGTTTAGACATTATAATTCTAAAAATCGATAAAAATGGTTTTTTGACGACTTCATTATACCCTTAAAAGAAAGGGTGAATCTCTAGGTCTTTTTCCTTCAAGGTTTCCATCTATCTTTAGTCACTCACTCAGTTTTATCGAGGCCGATCATCAGGCTAGATGGCTTTCTCACGCGGTCTAAAGTCGGCAATGTCACGCACTCGCTGCGCTTTTTTTTCGATTTACGAAGAGCATCATTCTAGAGATGACAGAGAGAAAACCCTACTTGGCTGGGCTCTGATTATAGCTCTCGAAGAATATACTCTAGAACACTAGAGATACTCTTAGAACAGTTGGGCCACGTCAAAGAAAAAAAAAGAGAAATATATCAATCGAAGCGGAACTTAATAGTAGGCCAAAAATCAGGAACAGTATATTTATCTCCATCTATAATATAGATGGTTCCCAACCTTTTCGCGGACCGTGGACCAATGAAAAATAATTGAATTCATTATGGCCCACGTCATTTCCCACTCCCCTGATGCAAAAACTCGCGTTTGTAATATTTAGAAAAGATTTTAACGTCTCCTCTGGTATAAAGTATTATTTTGCATCCGAGCTGAACGAACGAAAAATGAGAATTTCACGTTACGTGTTTCTTCAATGGGATTTTTGCGCTAACATTTGTTGAACTACCCAGCGGCGCGCCACTGGACTTTGAACAAGTTTTTCCACATATTTTTACAATCCAAATCGATTTAAAAAGCTAATTTCTATAATCTAGCATAGTATCCCTTTAATATACCTTGACGTTGAACTAAGCCATTGCGGACAAAATAATTGGAAATTGTGTTGGAAGAGCCTCGAAAGATACAAAAATGTGTTGGTCAAGTTGGAAAAGACAGCTGCTTCTACACGGATTCATTCCATTAATTCATTTTCCATGCCAGTAAAGTTCGGATCGTGTTCTGTCACGCGTACCAAAGCCCTTTATGTATTTCCTACGGAGGCGGTATTTCCGGTACGCGGCACTGAATTGTAAATATCATGAAGAGAGACTAAATTATTGATCTAAGTACTGTCGCGAGTCCAGCGGAATGAGAAAACTCCCAAAGTTTACAAAAGAAACCACTTTCGCGCCTCGAATCGAGAAATGAACGTCACAAATGGATTCCTTTGCTGATTGAAAGGTGGAATTAGGGCGCTCGAGCAAGTATTTAAGTTATCGGCGATTTAAAAAATAGGCATCGCTTTTGCATATAGATCCATAAGTTTTTAACTTATCTATCTGTCGCGAGCAATAACGATACGTTTAATAGGCTGTGGGCACCTACAACTTTGGTTGTGAAATAAATATTACAAGATGGCCAAGCCCATAGGAATAACTACACCAATGACACTGCATTTTTCCACTTCTATTTTTGCTTTTCATTTTTCCAATTTACATTTTTTTCACTTTTTAATTTTTTCACTTTTCATTTTTTCACTTTTCATTTTTTCACTTTTAATTTTTTCACTATTTCACTTTTCATCTCGATCCTTGTCACAGGGTGACCACTGAAAATTTGAAAATCCACTGTAGGAAATATAGGAAATTTCTTAGCGAAATATAGAAAAATATAGGAAGAATTTTATGTAAAATATAGGATAAAATAGGAAGAATTTTATGTAAAATATAGGATAAAATAGGAAGAATTTTATGTAAAATATAGCATAAAATAGGAAGAATTTTATGTAAAATATAGGATAAAATAGGAAGAATTTTATGTAAAATATAGGATAAAATAGGAAGAAATAAGTGTAAAATATAGGATAAAATAGGAAGAAAAAGTGTAAAATATGATAAAATAGGAAAATAATTAATTAAAAGTAGGAACCATGTTTATTATTGCATCACAACTCCCGCCGCCGGTTTAAACATGGTATTAATATGATCCAATTGCTTAAATAGTATGGAATTTTACAGACTATTTTAACTGGCAAATGTACAGTTAAGCTAAAATAATCTTATACAGCCACAGCTGACAGTATGATTTATAACTTTACCCTTAACTAAAGATTTTGAGTAGAAATATAGGAGATTATAGGAATTGCCATAAAATTATAGGAGAAAATAGGAAGGAGGTGAAATTATAGGAGAAAATAGGAAGGAGGTGAAAATATAGGAAATATAGGAAAAGTGGTCACCCTCTCGTCACCGGCCCTTCCCCTTGGCTCTTTTTAGAAACACTTTGCCAGTCAAATTTAAGGGATATTTGCGTTTTTCAAGTAACCATACGCGACTGCTTCATTTTCGTCATTTCCAACGGCAGCGGCGAACCATCGAATGTAATAGCTACACTTTTGGTATAGCTAATTAAAAACGAGGATCTAACAAATAGATTTCGAAATTAAAATACTAAATCCTTTCAAATCTTGCTACAAATTTTTTTAGTAATTTTTATAGTAATGTTTTAAACTTGTTTAAAAATGGTATTAGACTAAATAACCTGTTTTTAACCCGGAAGAAACGCGAACGTAACAGTAGGTCGATGAAATTTAAGGTTATTTTTTTACATGCTTTCTCTATGGCAAAACTTGACGACGGCCTTCTCAAGAACCAGCCTAGGGTCAACTTCAAAATTAATTTTAAAATACTTAGACTTAATATTTTTTAATGGAACTTGAAATGTTCAACATTCCAACCTTGATCTTTCATTTAAAATTAGTTTCAACTATAACAAATGATTTCTTCTTTTAGTTTTGCCCATCATTGAACATCTCCTCGAAAAGGTTGATTTTTAATGTTATTTCTATGGGAAAATGGAGCGTTTTGATTGGATAATGACTGAATTTTTATAAGGAAATTGAAATTGAATTACAGATGATGATGGGTCCATAACGTAGAACGCTTCCGCGTTCTCTGAATAATCAAGTTCTTTCTCCCGGATTTCGCTGTTTATTTGCTTGTAAAAAATCAAGTTATTCTTGACGCTTTTCTTACACGTAAAAATCGAGTTAACATAGGGCTCTTTTCTATAAAAGCATTATACCGAGGGATTAGGCGTATCATTTTTTTTTTTTTTTTTTTTTTTTCAAAGTAGGAAATTTAGTTTGCCAATTTTTCTCGAAAGGTGGCGAGATCATCCACAGATTTTTTTGAGAGTGTATCTCATGTTACACAACGTAGTAACAGAATCTACGTCGGGTTGCCAAAGTAACGCGAGAGGCGTGTCCACAAAACCGCCGAATTATCCCGCCACCTATCGAGAAAAAAATGACATTCCTATACGAGCTTAAGCACCCTTCCTCTTCAGGAGCGTGCGCTGGCTTTGATAAAATATAGGAGGCATTGGCGATCATGTTTAGAAGTACAGGTCAAGGGAAATAAGAGCATCTATGTTTTTCATCGAGCACTTGTCGTGAAAAGGATGACACGGACCTTAGAGCGGCCGATCTGTACAAAAATAAACATTGCCTCTATGATGGAAATACTTACATTCTTGCGGTGACTATAGACAATAGCCGCGTATAACTTGAAAAACTATTTCCTCGTGAATAACGGTTCTTATAGCAGAGAGAGAAGTTTTTTCCTCCTTTATAAAACCACCACCGCTTGTTGGATAGACAAGGGGGGATTTGGGCGAGTGGCCCACGCAGGCTGGTATAATTTGGCGTAGAGGGTAGCGGTGATTTATGACCAGTGTCCAGACCCCCGATGGGGAGACCCGCTAAGAAGATAGGGCATTATTTCAAACGGGAGTCTACCCTCCCTTTCCGCGAGAACGCAATCAGCCCGAACGAAGGCTCCATTCTTCGTTTATTCTTTCTCTTCGCCGCTTCGTTCACACTTTTGGTCCGGCGGCAAAAATAGGGGTTTTTTTTTGTTTTTTTTTTTTTTAAATTAAATTCTCCGAACACTTTTTTCAACTAGTAACAATATTTATGGTTTGTAAAACGCGTTTATATGGCTAGTCGTTACCTAATATTCGGGTAATTGGAATAATTGAATGTGTGGGAATTGCGCTTAACGTATCGCATAGTAGTGCCAACAACGCTCCTCTTATGATAACTTTCAGAAGAGTCGTAAGCAAATTAAACCTCTAAGTATAGCCAAGCGGGGAATTTCTATTCGAGGCGTGATTTCACATTTTTCGTGCCACCAGCGATTGTAGGGGTTCCTGAAGTAGCACCACTTGTCTCCTGTGGTCTAAGAAAAAATTATGACGCCGCCATGGCGTCAAGGGAGGATGCTGTATTATTTCGCCGCCTTGAAACTGCGCCTAGGTATCAATACTCTTTGAAAATTTTGTCCCACCAAATATACCAGCAGCCACAATTTCAAAATTCAAGTCGCCAAACTTTCAGGGAATAAGCGTCGAGGAGTCAATTACGGTTTTGTTTTTTAATGTTTATTTCAAGAAAAAAGGCGGGAAACTACCTTCGATTCTTTTGTTGAAGAGTGAGCTTTATTTTCTTTCTAAATAGGCGAAAAGGACCATTCAAATAAACGATGGTATATTACCCTTGATTTATCAACGTGTACAAAAGTGGGAATACAGAAGCGCGTCTTGGAAAATACTATGCAATAAATTTGTCGCGTCGAACGGTTTCATTTGTGGGATGATAGGCGCTTGAGCGACCCTTTCCCTAGAAATACGAAAAAAAAAAAAAAAAAAAAAAAATAAAAAAAAAATGAGCGTGTACTAAGTTTTGGGTGGTTCCAAGGCTATAGAGACTGAGGATTTTGTACGTTAGATTTAAGTGTAAAAATGAAGGGGATGGAAATGGTGAACGAATCCCATACCGCGTGAGGAGAGTTTGGATGATACCAGATTATAGACTGTGTATTTAAGGAACCGGACTTTGAGGACCCCTATAGACCCCGGATTCAAATTTAGATAAGAGGTTTGAATTTACTTATGGAATAGTTGGTAGCTAGGATCCCATAAATTGTTTTTTCGTGGCAAAGGAGAATTTCTTGTCCTTCATCTTAAATATCTAACTTGAATGGTTTATAGCCAATAGCGCAGTTTCCCGAAATCACATTTCCCAAAAGCATAGTTCCCAAGAGCGCATTTCCCAAAAGCGCAGTTCCCCAAATAATTTCTCAACCCAGAGACGTCCACGAAATATTCGTATACTTGCACCTAATATCTTGAACATAAGACAAAATCTTTCAATGTTAATTTTGAAGTTAATTTTTAATCTCTGTTTGAAAGAGTTCGGTACATAATGTCGAAAATCAAAATCTCGAATGACAGATTAAATAACCTAACCTATCCTAACCTTACCTGAACTAGCCTAACCTACGCTACCGTAACCCAAACTAACCTAACGTAATCTAACCTAACCTCACCTATAATATTTAACCTTACTTAAAATATTTCGTATATTTTCAGCATTCTCTAGGTCCAAAAACAGAACCCACAATTATAAGAAAATGCGTTTATACGAAAACACCCTTTTGGAAGTGCGCAAATGAGAACTGCTCTTTTGGCAACCGCGCTTTTAGGAAACTGCGCTTTTGAGAAACCGCTCTTATGGGAGTCAGCACATGGGAACTGCTCTTTTGGCCACTACGCTTATGGCTACATACCGCTTGGGTAAGTATAGGTAGGTTGCATGAGGTAGGGTCTTGCTTTCCCCCTGTTGAAGAACAGGGGGTGAATGTTTTTTTACCCGCTAGATGTCTCGGATTTCCGGAAGTTACGCGTGGTTGTCGGCCATCACGGCGACTGACGCTATTAACGAGTTAAAGGATTCAAGGAATTTCTCGCCCATAAAATCGCTAATACTAAAATATTTTGTGAGTGTTATGCCGATGGACTTTATATAATTGAAAAAAATTGATAATTGAAGGATATGTTACACGCTTAGCCCATGAAATTTTAATTAAAAGTGATTTGCGTGAAGTTTAGTTTGTTTTGGCCAAGGCTTAGACGCTTTAACGTTAGAAATTAGAAGTGTAGAAGTTAGAACTGTAAGGATCAGTACCTGAACATAATAATATCTTCTTCAAATATATATTTTTCTCTATTATAGAAAGTCCATCAACATAGCCCTCACAAAATATTTTACTTTTAGAGATTTTAGGAGGCATTTTGGCGTCTAAACTGGCGAATACTTATAAGCATGCTATAACTCAATAAAAATAAAGCGTCAGTCGCCGTCATGGCCGACAACTATGCGGAACTTCCGGAAGTCAGAGACATCTAACGGAAAAAAGAAATTCACCCCCATTTCTTCCACAGGGGGAAAGCAAGACCCTACCTCATGCAACCTACCTATTCTCGTCTCGGTACTTTAGCTTATCAACAGCGATGTATAGCGGCGGTGGAGCGGAACCCTGAACTACCAGTGGGACCGTGGCGGGTTTAGGTTGAGACTTCGTCCAAATTTAAAGCTTTTACGCGAGGTCTTCTTTAACTTTGACTGTACCTAGGGGCTAGGGCGTGCTTTGTGGCATTACAATTCACGGGTCACACAGACCCAATCAGAGTGAAGGTTTACAGCATTCGTACATGACCTGGAAAAGTCAGGGTATTTTCTGAAAATGTGCCCAAATACTCGGAGAAATGAAATATTTTGGTACGCACCCAAGAAACTGTACTGGTTGATTAATTAATAGTAGTAATTATTTTCAGTTTAAAATAATTGACTAAAGATAATTCTGAGTGAAACTATCGAAATCTGATTGACAAATTATGTCAAATAAAGAGTTAGAATTGCCAAGAGCTCTCTCGTAACAATAAATACGTGAAAAAAGAATAAAATAGGTCAGGGAAATTATTTAGAAATGGTCAAGGAAAACCTGTATTTTTATTTTGTACGAACCCTGCTTTAAGACATCAATTTTTTTTCTTCTACCAGCTGCACACTAGAACCCCGAACGCTAATTGAGTGAGGCGTATTTTTTCTTCTCCTTTCCCCAAAGCCCAAACCTCGTAATTTCAATTAACACGTGATAGCGGTGGCCAAGGGTTAGCGAAAAATGCCTAGATAGTGACAAATAAGAAGTATTTTGTCTCGTTTCGTACAGTTTTATATTCTATTCGTACAGTTTTTTTATTCTATGACAATAGCGCTTTTCTTTTTTCACGCGATCCAAAAGCGCACTTCAGCAGGTCTCGGAAATTAAAGCGAGTGGAATCTTTGTAAATCGTTGAATGCTCGCAATGCCCAAGGGTTAACAAAATATACATAGATACAAATAAAGCGTTCATTCTGCAATATTTGCAATAATTAATAGATCGCGATATCACCTTTATTATTCCTACTGATCGAATAAGCACTCCAAGCCAGGAAATTAATGCGGCGAACTTCCTGGCATAATGGCATAATTCTAGATGCTGTGGATAAACATTATCCTCAAAAGCGTTAAACGTGGTATTCGGAGGAGCAACTGATTTTTTTGCCCATTAACGCGTCTTCTTCGTATATTACGGTCCACAAATGTAAGTCTCCTCAAAGAATGAGTCTCCAAATAATGAAGTTTTCATAACAAGAGGTAGAGGCTATACCTTGTAAATGTTTGGTTTTTCTATGACCTTTTGCATCCGTGAACAAAAATAGTAATTTAAGGTTTAAGTTTAGATTTTTAAAACTATTCATATTAAAGGGAGAATGAAAACTTATAACGAGTGATTATTTTTGTCGATTCCTTATCGGTTAAATAGGCCTTATCTACTAGTAAAAAATTGCAAACCAATATTAAACTAGAAATCAATTTAAAACTTACCCGGAAAATAGGCTTAGCTGGAGTCGTTGAAATAAGAATTTATTCTTATTGATGGGTCAGCGGACAATCGAATGTTATTGGAAGTCTCATGTATAGATCTTCCCTTAATGATGTGCTCTTCTTAGGTTAGATCAAATTACTTTTAAAAGAAAGCGATTTTAAATGAAGTCCACATTCAGCGGCACTTCATAGTGTTGAATGGTTTTTGTAGAATTTTGGACTTCTTATAAAAGTTGTCCCAGGAATTCTGAATATCATTGAACAAAACGGGAAGGTTAAGAATTTTAAATAAATTATTCACTAATTTTGCTATTATTTACGATTAACCTTAACTTTTCCGTTAATTTTACCGTTTTATCATTTCGTAATTTATTTTTAAATACAATTATCTAAAAAATATCGGACCGATTTAACCAAGAAGATGGGTCCGTTTTTGGTTTGCCGTTTATCCATTCAACAAAGACGAGAAGATTGAATGTAAAATATATTTCGGGAAATTTCGCTTCGAATTATTTTCGATTATTTTCAACATCGAATATTCAGATAGTAATGCGAGTAATATTTTTAGAAACCATATCCATTCCACCATTAAAATAATTCGAATAACTAGCTTATGAGTCTGTAAATTATAAACGAATAAACCGGTTAATCGTCGATAATCGATTAAATTGAACTAGTATTCATTATAAACAAATTTTAAATTGCTCTAGGAGGTTATATTAAAACAAATAAATGCACCAGGTTTTTTTCGTGATACTCGTAATAGTTATGTCGCCGACTTTCATTCCAAAATTGTCGATAATGGTACTTTTTTATTGAAACGATTAGCGTACGATTATTATCTTTGAACGGAATTATTTTATATTTTGTGAACCATCTTTTCGAAAGATAGAATTTTATCCAATCGGCGAGCCCTAGGTGATAGCTCAGGGTTCATACACGACCAGGAAAACGTCGAAAAGGCAAAGAATTTGGAAAATGGCCCAAAAGGTCAGGAAAATGTTAGAGATTTTGGAAGATGATCCAAAAGGTCAGGAAAAAATCAGGGAATTTGAAAATGAACCCACATGGACGGAGAAATTAAATATTTTAGAATACGTGTCAAGTAATTGTTTACGATTGGTTGAACAATTAATTGTAACGTAATTATTTTTAACTGATAATATTTGCCTAAATATTAATTAGCTTGACCCTGATTGGATAAACTATGTCAAATTGGGAATTGTCAAGAGCTCGTTTTTAAGAATACATTTTGTAGGAACCCTGTAGCTAGTTATATTAGATTTAACTCGTTACGACTATGGAACCTGAATGGATTCTTGGTTACGATCCGCGTTGTTCCTCGTGTCTGGTACGAACGAGTCTCTTTTAAGAAAGCGTTCTTTGTCTTTTGTTTAAGATGGCGCTTCATCTAGCCGCGGCCGCTACCCCAGCTCCGCCGAAAGAGTAAATTTTGGTCTCCCCTACTCCTTATTATTTTCCCCCGTCATAGACGATATCGCTTATCGAAAATGGTTTTTGTCCCGCCGACCCTGAAACCCTTCCGCGGGAAAGAGAAACTCGAATGAAATGATGATGATGGCGCGTACTTTTCCTTCGAGCGTTATAAGATATCTTATTTCGTAACCAAAACCGTCGAAATAAATATAAAACCCGAAAAGATATAGGCAGCGTGGTTATATTCTTACGTTTCTATAGGGCAATAAATTATTCTAAACACGTATTTATAGGGTTCGTGACAAAATTCGAAGCTAATTAAGTTATGAAAGCTTGAGAAATATAGGAAAATTGGGCCTTATAGAATATTTGGTCTTTCAGTTTGCACGACCTGGGCTTTGATTCACGCTCTAATTAAAATAAACACATCAAATCAGTCAAACTCATAATTTCAAATGTCCGTAGGAGCGTACGTCCGGAACCTTTTCCAGAATGTTCCTGAAAAGTCTGGAGAGATCGAGAAAATTCTGGAAAGTTCTAGAAAGGTCGGGAAAAGTCTATAATATTCTGGAAAAATATTGAACATGGTGGAAAAATATTGGAAATTCTAAAGTCTAGAACATTCTAAAAAAATTGTAGAGCATTCTGGAAAGTTCTAAGATTCGGAAAAGATCTAGAAAAATTCGGAAAAGATCTAGAAAAATTCGGAAAAGTTCTAGAAAAATTCGGAAAAGTTCTAGAAAAATTCGGAAAAGTTCTAGAAAAATTCGGAAAAGTTCTAGAAAAATTCGGAAAAGTTCTAGAAAAATTCGGAAAAGTTCTAGAAAAATTCGGAAAAGTTCTAGAAAAATTCGGAAAAGTTCTAGAAAAATTCGGAAAAGTTCTAGAAAAATTCGGAAAAGTTCTAGAAAAATTCGGAAAAGTTCTAGAAAAATTCGGAAAAGTTCTAGAAAAATTCGGAAAAGTTCTAGAAAAATTCGGAAAAGTTCTAGAAAAATTCGGAAAAGTTCTAGAAAAATTCGGAAAAGTTCTAGAAAAATTCGGAAAAGTTCTAGAAAAATTCGGAAAAAGTTCTAGAAAAATTCGGAAAAAATTCTAGAAAATTGGGAAAAATTCTAGAATTGTAGAAGAATCAATAGAAACCCTGGAAAGTTCCAGAAAGGTCGGGAAAAGTCTGTAATATTCTGGAAAAATCTAGTAAATTCTGGAGAAATAGGAAATTCTAGTTTAGAACATTCTACAAAATTGTAGAATATTCTGGAAAGTATTGAAAAAAATCTATAAAATTCTAGAAAATTTGGAAAAATACTAGAAAATTCTTAAAAATTCTAAGATTCGAAAAAATTCGGAAAAGTTCTAGAAAAATTTGACTAACATAGGTCCTCGGAAGATATATATACTTTTTGTTGTAAATTAATGGTTGAAGTTCATGTCACCCTTTTCTATTCTGTGATTGCTCAGGGTTAGTGTGAGAAGTATTTATACACTGTACCGAAGATTGTTAACAAAAATGACCTCTACCTCGGGGAGGTAATATTTTGGTTTCCCAACCTGTCTTGTATTTATTATTGGTTAAATTGAAATTTTATTCCGATATTAAGCTAGATGGCGCTTTCATAAACTCGAGTACTATCTGTAATGTAAGCTTGATTATGGGTGGATTCGTGGAAGTATTTGATTCGTGGTCATGACAGGGGTCAGGGTTTATACTAGCAGCAGGGTTTTAATAGAATATAAAATAACTATTTTTGAGAATAATATTTAATCAATGATTATTTAAAATTGTAATTTAACAAGGTTCATGCAAATTAAGAATCAGAAATTTTTCTGTTTTTCTTTTAACAAATTCTCCTGATATTTTCAGGTATTAAAGAAATGAAAACTTATATCCACTATTTATAAGTAACCGCAAACTAATTCCTTATTTTTGAAAAATATGATATTCCATGAATTATTGGAACAATCTAATTCTGATATTTCTTGGTTTGTATGAAGTGAACCCTGTTTAAATTATTTAATATTAACACTAAAACCCTAATGGTATGGCAAACAAGTACGGCAAGTTGAGTATAAATGGTTACTCAACAGAAATGTAGAATAGAAAAACAAAATTTTCTTTTCAATTTTTCCACCCAAACATTAATAATCGTCGCTGGTATAATATAGGGATTCGAGCCACTCTCTTCTTTCCCATCATCTCAGCTCCAGAGTTACCTCGGCTGTGTACTAAGTGTTTTTGCGTGAGAGATACGTTCGGCCTCTAACCTCCTCAATTGTGCAAAACCTTGACAGTACGCCCTTCGCTTTAATATCAATATTTCAATTGCTCATCTATATAGTTACAGGGACTTTAGAAAAAAAAAAATTAATAAACTTTGTCTTATCTGATATTTATTCTAACTACATTATTTTAATATTTTCTCAGCTTAAAACTTTTTACGATGGAATTCTATCATAACACATAAAGATGCGTAATTCAATCAGGCGTCCATATTTTTACCACTGTTTGCCATTAGAGGACCCCCATAAAGTCAAGTTCTGTTAGCATCTATCTATATTAAAATTACGCGATAATAGTTATATCGCCGACATATTTTTTGAACCACCTTATCAAACAGTGAAGTTTTATCCATTCATAGACTATCGCATGCCACATAAAGAAAAATGTACAATCGTGTAAAATATGAAATATTGATCAGTAAAATTTTGAAATGGTCAGAAAAAAAGCAGGAAAAGTTAGGAAATCTCACTTTAAATAGGGTTCGTACTATAGAGTTCGGGGGTTGAGACAAGATACTTTTCTGATTATTTTGTCTTTATTCCTAATTTGAAATTAACCGCGGGAAATCTATGATAAATCCAATGTAACGGAAATTTTTGATTAATTTTTATTAATAAATTAACTGATTATCCAAATATTTGCGGTTAATCTTGTCCTAAACCCGACCTCGAGTTTGTACAGAACCTGCAAAAGTCAGGGAATTTTAAAATTAGCCCAAAAGGTCGGGGAATGTCAGGACAACTGCAAATTAGCCCAAAAGGTCGGGGAATGTCAGGACAACTGCAAATTAGCCCAAAAGGTCGGGGAATGTCAGGACAACTGCAAATTAGCCCAAAAGGTCGGGGAAAAGTCACGGAATTTCGTAATTGGCCCAAATTAACCGGAAAAGTCAGGGAATTTGAAAATTACCCCGAATTAAATATTTGGGTTCGCGTCAAGGGACTGTTTACGATTGGTTCATCAATTAGATGTAACGTAATTATTTTTAACTAAAAATATTTTTGCCTAAAGATTTAAATTTTTTCTCTCTTGTCCCGAGTAAACTATGCAAAATAAAATGTGGGAATTGCCAATTTAGCTCGCTCGTAAAAATATATTCGTGCAGTAAATTAAAATTGGTCAAAGAAATTCTTTAGAAATGTTCAGGGAAAGTAACTCCCAACATTTTGTACGAACCCTGTAAGGGAAATTATTTAGAAATGGTCAGAGAAAACCTGTAAAAGTCAGGAAATGTCGCGCCGAAAATTTTGTAAGAAGCGGGTCTGTATTACCCCTCGATCCGAAAGAAGTGGGCCACGAGCCTTTGCTCGTGGAATGTAGCTCGGTGGAATAAGGTGTAGGTCGGTATATTTATTTATCCATTAGTTCGTCATTCGGTGAAACAGCATCGAAACCGACTGGCTCTCTTACTTGGTCGATCGAGTATGTGAAAAGACAACTGGGATTTATTTAGTTTTGCCGCTGTTTTTTTTCAGCCACTAGCTGTAGCTGATGTTTTTTTCCCTTTTCCGCTCCCAAATAATCCCCGGAGCGTTTTCAAAAGCGGAGATTAATGATCACTATTAATCTCTTTCGGAATTTCGAGGGCTTCCGCGCCATTTATTTTTACGTTTCCCACGAAAGGATTACGTATGTAAAGCGTTACCGTTAAATGTTTTTCCTACCTTATTTCGGGAAAAATGTTAAACGAGTGTTTCTGTCTGTAATACAATTTTGAAAATATATATAAACTATACCATGGAGTACAATTGAACAATAATTATTTAAACCAAAAGAAATAAATTACATAACAGAACGTTTAGTATAAGACAGCCCTTGCAGCCTCTGCAGTGGTTGAAAACACCGGACTGATATAGCCATTTCTATGAGGTAATCTTTTTACTCGAGAATATCTGGAATATGAAGGTTCACGCTTATGAATTCTATAATTAAAACTAGTCCATTCCTACAACTAGTTAATGCCTCCCTCTTGTAATACTTAAGGTAAGGTTAGGTTAGTTAATCTCTCGAGCTAGCCCATCAGTGGCGGCGCCGTGATTATTTCACAAGTAGGCTGATAAATTTTCGACTGCACTGTTGTTCTGGGTAGTGCATTTGTATTTTTTTACTACATTTTAAAATTGGTTTGGTGGTGGCGAGTAATACCGTCCTCTTTTTATAAAATCACCAAGAAAACTCTCCCAATGTTAACTGTGTCCAACTTAGGTATATACTTCTATAAATTGAACTTTTGCGCGCATTTCAAGCTACCTTGCTTTCCATAACTTTGATTGGTCTAAATGATTCGAGACGTGTTTCAAAGTCAGTCGACGCAGCCAATTCCGTCCGGCTTGAGTCTAATTCCGACCATGGCGGGTAATACCCGTCCATCCGTAGATAATCATAGAATAATGAGTACAATATTCTCAGTACCCAAAATTTTCATTTATCTGCTCTATTTGGATAAAAACAACCATTGTAAAAGTTAAAAGCTACCAAAATTCATTTTCATATTGCGAGTTTTTTATTACAAATCAAATTATAAGAAAGAACAACCCAAACGGCCCATAGGAATTTGGGTAACGTAATGTTAAAATTTTTTGTTTCGCCACTGGTAAAATTTGATTGTGATAGTAAACTAGGGTTGTGTATTCACCTTTCTACCACAAAAATAATCATTTAACCATTATAGTCTGCGAATACAAATCAATTGAAGTTTAGCTCGATAATGTTAAAGATAGGCCACATCGTTGGATTCGACAATGGAGTAGACTGTCTTCCCCCACCTGAAATCAGTTGATATTTTGAATATTAGTAGACACACGATAGATAAAGATTCTGGGAAAATATCGTTTTGTAACTGCCATGGGATTTTTCTCAGCAACGATTTATATTACCCGGAATTTTGACATAATTTGAGGTTCGGAAGAATAAAACGCCTGTAAAAGTGTTCAACCTGCCGAGCAACAAAGTTTTGCAGCAAAGCAAATTCAAGGAGCGAGGCACAGACTATACAGCTAACTCGTATAGTCTTTGTGTTCTGAAAAAACAAAGAGAAATAACACCGAAAAAGTATACTGTAGTGGTTTTTATTAAGAAACACATTATTAGTAATTAAACGAAAAATAACAATTTTAGTGGCATTATATTTCAAACAATGTTAGGTAAATCGTCCAAATCACCAGCATCGTCGCAGACTGCACGCAATTTAGATTGATACCAGCTACCGCTATCTTCGTGTCGTTTATAGCCCAGGTACCAAATAAGGCTGCTATCGTGAGCACAAGTCCCGATAGTCAAGTTCCCACCTTTACAGTTGCAATACCACGAAGTAACTGAATCAATCCCGATACCATTAGGAACGTATCAAACCAAAGCTTAATGCGTGGCTAAGGCTGAGAACGGACTCCCTACGCGAACACGAATTAGGTCTTTTTCCACTTGGCAAACTTCATCGTTGAAAGAGCCGGACTTTTCAATTGTCAAAGCGACGTAAGACTCCGCGCGCTTTGCTTTAAAGTCGCTCATTACAAAAAATTGTTATTTTTCGTTGAATTACTCATAAAGTGTTTCTTAATAAAAACCACTACAGTATACTTTTTCGGTGTTATTCCTCTTTGTTTTTTCAGAACACAAAGACTATACGAGTTAGCTGTATAGTCTGTGCCTCTCTCCTTGAATTTGCTTTGCTGCAAAACTTTGTTGTTCGGCAGGTTGAACACTTTTACAGGCGTTTTATTCTTCCGAACCTCAAATTATGTCAAAATTCCGGGTAATATAAATCGTTGCAGAGAAAAATCCCATGGCAGTTACAAAACGATATTTTCCCAGAATCTTTATCTATCGTGTGTCTACTAATATTCAAAATTTCAACTGATTTCAGGTGGGGGAAGACAGTCTACTCCATTGTCGAATCCAACGATGTGGCCTATCTTTAACATTATCGAGCTAAACTTCAATTGATTTGTATTCGCAGACTATAATGGTTAAATGATTATTTTTGTGGTAGAAAGGTGAGGACACAACCCTAGTTTACTATCTCAATAAAATTTTACCAGTGGCGAAACAAAAAATTTTAACATTACGTTACCCAAATTTCTATGGGCAGTTTGGGTTGTTCTTTCAGTTTTAAATATTAAATTCATAATATTTATTCAGTTTCAAAGGCGACTAAAACAACCAGACTAGCATCTTCCATTTTTACACAGTCAAAAACAGCGCCACATGATGTTCTAAGCCTTTTTAAAATATTGTTATGAATTCTACCACCCTCTGATCTGAATTCGCGTTAAAAATATTTACAGCCCTGAAAGACTGCGGAAAAAATCGGAAAACCGGCTGTCTGCTTTGAAATTATTGAATTGTCAATCGTCAATGATTTTCAAGCTCGCAAATCCGCGTTTTAATATGGTATTTTGAAGTTAACTTTAACTCGACGTTGTTTCGAGTAGTTTTTCTAATAGTCGATAAATTATTAAATACGGCGTCAAGATGAAACCGGAGAAGCGTATTTCTGGGTTTTCGAGTATTATCGGGTTCGTAATCAGTGATTGTTTTTAATCCTTGTTTCCGGAGCTATAAAATGCTACATTCCCTTAAATTGGCATTAATTTAATTAGAGAAAATTGCTACTTGCTTAATTATAGTCGTATCTTAGCCGAGACTTGTCTCAGGGGCGCAACAACTAGGGGGGGGGCACAGGGGGCATTGCCCCCTGCAATAAATTCGGTTGCCCCCTGCAATATCGATCTTGCCCCCTCCAAAACATATAGATTGCCCCCCACCAAAATATTTCGATTGTCCCCTCTATTGTGGAAGTAAAACATTTCTGCTGCTGAACGCTCAATAATTATTAAAAATATTCTTATAATTTTCCTTTATATTGGGAGAAATATTTATATTAAAATCTTGTAGCTCTAAAAATGTAGTTTCTTAGTAACTACTAGACCTAGTTCAAATGTTCATATAGCAATTTTTTACTGCTATAACAAGCCACGGTACTATAAAGAGGTGGTTACTCATCGGCTAGCACCTTACAAAAATCACTAAGGTTAGCCTTCAAACAGGGAAAATGTTTTACTTCCACAATAGAGGCGACAATCTAAATGTTTTGCAGGGGCAATCTAAATATTTTGGAGGGGCAAAATCGACATTGCAGGGGGCAATCGAATTTATTGCAGGGGACAAGATCAAAATTGGAGGGGGAAATGTCCCCTGTGCCCCCTAGTTGTTTCGCCCCTGACCTAACCAAAGATAACCCAATCTAACATAACCTAACTTTAAAAATTATATAAAATATATTTCTGAAAAATTCCATAATAAAAATAATTTTAAATTAAACAAATTAAAACCCCATGAAGGTAAGCATTTGCTCGGGTACGTCTATTTTTCTGTGAATTCAAAAAACTATGAATGAAATATCAAAAGTTCTATTAATCGAAACAAACCTGTAAAAGTATAGCATTATTTAACGGGAAGCCCCAATATAGCGGTCTGCTTAACAGCGGTTCCCAAAACAGCGGTTCCCAAAACAGCGGTTCCTAAAACAGAGGTTCCCAAAACAGCGGTTTCCTCAAAAGCGCAGTTTCCCAAAACAGCGGTTTAGTCATTTGAAAGTGCCCCAAAACAGCAGTGGTATGAAAATCGTTTGCCAGGAAACCAGGAAAAAAAAAAAAACAACATACAAAAGAGCGTTATATTTAGGCCAGACATGCGCTGCTTTTTAAAAAAGTTCGAATATTTTTTAAATAAAAAATAGTTGGAAACTCTGGGCATAAGTTTTTTATGTCATTGATTATAAATTTGTTCCTGTAATGTAAGTGCCATATATCTATAGGATGATTATAAAATATGCGAGCGCGAAGGTGCGAGCGTGGGCGTGGGTTAGTCCTCAGCGGCACGATTTCCTAATCACTTAAGACATCAATCAAATCTCACTTATCACCATACGTTCGTACTCAAGATTGCAATTGTTCCCCCATTGTTTCTCTTATCCTAACAGATATTCCGCGATTTCCCAAAATAGCGGCCGCTATTTCCCAAAATAGCGGATTTCAGAGATTTTCATTCCCAAAATAGCAGTTCCCAATAGAGCAGCTGCTGTTTTTTAATAGCGGCCGCTGGTTTGGGATCCGCTGTTTTGAGGAACCGCTGTTATGGGGTACACCCTTATTTAACGAGCTTTTATTTCTGTCATTCCACGGTTTACAATTAACGAAATGCAACCTAACCAAACCAAACCTAAACTAACCTAACTTTTAAAAATTTAATAAAATATATTTCAGAAAAAACCATAATAAAAAATTAAAAATGACTTTAAATTAAAACCCTCTGCGAGACTACGCTAAAGTTTCAGTGATCACATATCTAGTGCTTTGTTCCCGTCTCTAGATTTCACGCTTTCCCAAAGTTGAATATCTCTACAGCGCGGATGTAGGATGTTATTAATGATTTAGTGCGGTTTGTTTACACACAAAGTTCAAATTATATACTTTGCAAGGCTCCCACCAGGTCCCTAAAATACCTTAAACCCCCTACCTTTTTTTGAGATCCCTAAACCACCATAAAATCGTGATTTTTTTTTTCCCCTAAATCACCATAAAATCGTGATTTTGGTCCCTAAATCACCTAATTTCTAGTGAATTTGGATAAAAGTACCGTCGTCCTATAATATTGAACCCAAATTTTATGCTAAGTCGAAAAACTGACTAAGTCAGTATGATATAATAATAATAATATCACGAAAAAATGTGATAAAATTAAAGGCAGATTTGTGATAAAATGCTTTTACAAAAAAAAACCTTTTTAAAAGTCGTTTTGTGAAAATTTAAGATCTCATTTCTTCTTAAATTGGTTCCTATTTGCTCCCTATTTTAAAAATGTTGGTTCCTATTTGCTCCCTATTTTAAAAATGTTGGTTCCTATTTGCTCCCTCTTTTAAAAATGTTGGTTCCTATTTGCTCCCTATTTTAAAAATGTTGGTTCCTATTTGCTCCCTATTTCTAGCCTGAAAAATCCTGTATTTCCCCATTTATTTTTAAGATTTTGGTGGGAGCCCTGACTTTGGAAACTTACCTTTACCGACTGAGATTTCAACCACGATTTTCTGAGGGATAGACCAACGCTTTATCACTAGACCACGAACACCCCATCGAAATTTAACATATTTATTTCAGCTTATAAAATAATGCTACATAAATAAAGTAAAAATCATTTTTCAGTCGAATGGGATAATATTCCCATTCAACCGAAACCCGCCGTTGGGCTAGATTTTTAATATTTTAGTTAAGAATTTTTCGGACGAATGGGATTCGGTTCAATGGATACCCCTCCTCCCATTTTGGCATCCGAACCGATAACACGGATAATATTCTAAGACAAGGCCATTTTCGATCGTTACAATTGTTTAAGTGCGATCCAAATTTAGCCTCCATTTTAGCTCGTAATCTGGCAACATTGATTAATTGGCCTTGTTAAGTTTAATTGACGTTTGAAAGAAAGCGCGTAATTCGAATCTCGCGCTAAATCAGGGTCGGTCCTCGGGTCGGTCCTAGAAAGTTTTTCGGGTGACGCGATATCTTTGCGCCGCCCCGTATCTATCTTTGCCCTTCAGTGCCCCCTCCCTCCGTTCACGCCGCCCTATGACCGATTCCGCCCAGTGACTGGACCCTAGACTTTAGCGTTTCGGACAGACAGACAGATTAACATTGAGAATTATAAATATTGCTTTGAAATTTAAGTGTCAAGGTACAATTTAATTCCCAATTAATTCTTTATTTTGGCTATATTTATGGTCGCCACGGAATATTTATTATAAATAAATTACTATATTTCCCCTTTACGCGGGAATTTAACCCAATTTATTTTAAAACCACTTATCTATATTTAGATCGTAGGTATGGTTATATGTAGCTCAATTTTGTCAATCATTTTCGTTCAAAATAAACTCTTTCCATAAATAAAACTCCTTAAGATAACTAATTTAACGAGACTTAACCTTTAAACTATGTTTTAAACCATAAAAACATTAATTTTATTTAAAAAAATCGACCTGTGTTTATCCAAAAAAAAAAATGCAGCTAAAGTATGAAATGATATATATTCCTTCAGTGCACCGTAATAAAACCAATATAGAGATAAGCTAGGCAAAAGAGAAATCGGGTAAAACTCATTTTTGGAAACTTTTAACCTTTCCTAACGTTGTTCGTAATTCGATAAACGGACGATGTATATTTTAATTCACCTTGAATTTTCAACAGTTAGAAACCTACGCTTTCCAAGATATATAACTAGCCTAGCTTCGTACAACGTACCTACTGCAAGTTCAAAGTGGAAAGTTGATTTTTTTAGTTTCACCTTGAATTATCAGCGCGTGAAATATTCGTTAGCCAATGTTATCTTTACGATTTGTTTACGAGGAAATAAAGTAAAGCCTAGCTTAGCGCGTACTGTCAAATCGAGACGCGATATGTCTCTAGGAACGCGGGAAGTTTGTTAGATAAGAGAAGAGAAGGTGGTCTAGTAAGAGGGAAGCGAAGTAGCTAGAGTGTGGACACTGGACATGCGTAGTAAGGATATTACTTGTAGCCGGCTTCAGTCTCCAATCGACCCGCAACACACACACGCGAGAAAGTTGGAGCTCCGAACAGATGGAAGGAATTTCACGCCGGTGTTTCGGATAAGGAAGAGAGAGGAAAATATCGGACCGCGTTAACGAGTTTTATCAACTCTTTAGCTGGCTCTCGTTCTCGGAACATTAGCCCGATATTAACTGGGAACCGATTAAAAAGCGTTATGAATACGATTTTAGCAGCCATTAACAACCGACACGTCGAGGAACTCGCGATTTAAAAACAAAAACAAAGCTGAAAAGTTAAAAAAAAAGAAAGATAAATTTTTAGTTAAAGGTTTATATCGACTGTTCCGCGTACATTTTGGTGAACAATTTTGGAACTAAACATAATAATGAAACGAAAAAGAATGTTTTTCGCCGTTACCTGCTGGAATATCATATTGTGCTTCCAAGGTAAGATCTATTACCTTTTTGTTAAAGGAAAATCTTAGATTATATCATTCGAACCTGATAATAACGCGAGGTACTTATGAATAAAACTCGGATTTCGAAAGTTTCTGTTACTTCAAAAATGGAATCAAAATGCGCGCATGGCGTGCCAGTTTACTATCAATTTCAAGACATATGTTTTGTTGATGTACATAAATGACATTTAGTGCAATTTGAAAATAATGAATGCTTTAAAGGGAGACAGGCAGCGAAATGAATTTCCTTCAAACCTATATTGAAATGGGTCTAGTATCTATGGTCTATAATGCGTTTAAAAGAATTTTTATTCAAAATATTCAACTGATAACTCGATAATTAGAAATTATGGGGGTGTGTCCGGTTTTTTCCATAGATAAATTTAAATTTTGGTAGGAATGGACATCGCAGGCCAAATTTCGCGGCATTTGTATCTCGCGCCGAAATACTTGGTATTATAAAATAACCAGCAAAGAAAGCCGTTAAATAGAACCCGTTTTTATGGAAGATGTTTCAAGGTTGGGACGAAGTGAAGTTTTATAATTTATCTCGCGTAAATTTCCCAGTGCGCCAATTTAAATTACATTTATTTTACGAAAACACGCGGGAATCCTCGAAATAATTCAGATTTATTGCACGCAGTGGCGCCACTCTTGACCCGGGCTATGTGGTTTGAGTTTAATGAAAACTTTGATTCGCAAAATTTTTTGTTGTCATTTTGCTAGTAAAAGACGGGTTTTGTTTTTATTAAAACTACGGTGGTGGCGGGTAATGCCGTTCAAATCTAATTCCGTCAACTTTTGTTTAAAAATGTGAATCTTTAATTTGGGTTGCTCAAACTAAACGAAAAAGGACTTATTTTAGACACTGATTAACGTCCCGTCAGAAAAAAATCTCAAGGTCATTGGACAAGGTTCGGCTGTATACCACTCGAAAACCCAGAACCTTTGCTACAAAATACACGTGTCCGGTTTCATCTTGACGCTGTATTTAATTATTTATCGACTATTAGAAAAAACTACCGACAGAGAGGCTAATTCCGTTCACTCGAAACAACGTCGAATGTAAAGTTAATTATCTTCAAAATACCTTATTAAAACGCTAATTTGCGAGCTTGAAAAATCATTGACGATTGACAATTCAATAATTTTTCCGCAGCCTTTCGGGGCTGGAAATATTTTTAACGCGAATTCAGTATAGAGGGTGGTAGTATTCATAACAATATTTAAAAAAAGGCTTAGAACATAATATGGCGCGGTTTTGACTGTGAAAAATGGAAGATGCTCGTCTGGGTGTTTTAGCCGCCTTTGAAACTGAATATTAAAGTATTATGAATTTAATATTTAAAGCTGAAATTTCTTATTATTTGATTTGCAATAGAAAAAACTCGCAATATGAAAATACATTTTGGTAGCTTTTAACTTTTATAATGGTGGTTTTCAACCAAATAGAGCAGATAGTTAAAAATTTTGGGTACTGAGAATATTGTACTCCTTATTCTATGATTATCTACGGGTGGACGGGTATTACACGCCAATGGTCGGAATTAGACTCAAGCCGGACGGAATTGGCCGCGTCAACTGACTTTGAAAAACGGCTCGTATCTTTTAGACCAATCAAAGTTTTGGAAACCAAAGTAGCTTGAAATACGCGTAAAGGTTTAGTTTATAAACAGATATACCTAAATTGGACACAGTTAACATTGGGAGAGTTTCCTTGGTGATTTATATAAAGCGGACAGAATTACCCGCCTCCACCATAGGTATATGCATTTTTATATTGATTTTATTTTTAGCCCTATACTTTTTGAAGATAAAATCCAAATTTTTTTAGATTTAGATGCCCCCCCCCCCTTAATATCATAATTTAAAAAATGGCTGTCATCGTAATATATAAAGTTTTTGGCGATTTACCACCAAACTGTAGATGAAACCAAGAAAGGATGGATAGAAGTTACACCTGGAAGTTCTTAAGGTCACAGTGTCGGTGGTTTACGCTTGGAATTGTATGAGTGACTCGCTATCGTTTTGAAACGTCATTTTCAAATGGGAAGTAGATTATCCTTAACGTTCCGTCAGAAGCAGATGAAACCCTCCTTTGAAGTCTATTACTCCTGGGTCTTGTCTACCCCTCTCTGTATGGGTTAGTAACAAAAAGCGCGATTCTTAAGCCTCCTAACGGTAGATATTTTCGGAGCGGGAGTTCGTCGAGCGAATATCTCTTGCAGCCTTGGAGTTCGTCAAAAAAACGTTGTCGTTTGTGGAGAGAATTTCCAATTTTCCCGTAGATAGGGGGGTATGAAGTAGGACCCCTCAGATCTCGTAAAATTGTGAATTTTACCCATACAGAGAGGAGCGCTATATGGAACATTAGAGCTAGGATTAGAGTAGTAGACTTCAAAGGAGGGTTTCATCGGCTTCTGTTTCCGTATATGACTTCTTTTCTTCCCCGAGTCCCTCAAATTATAACTCGGTTCGTAATGACCAAGGCTTAACGAAAAATAACTAGATTGAGACGGATAACGCCTATATTTTTCGTTACTTGACCTTCTTAGACATTTTATTTTAATCTGTCTAATAAATATTTAACCCCTTTAATTTTTCGTCGCAATCGAAGGAAGAGCCGAGAGGAATTTAAATACTATAGATGTCGCTTCTCCGCGTATCTCTCTTCTTCAAGTATTCTTGGTAACTCCTCCGCCGCCGCTGCCTCCCTCTAAGATTACCCGTTTAGACTAAAATTCAACTTTCGTTTGGCGCGTCGCTGTAAAAGATTCTTTGCCTATTTCATAAAAAGATATCTGTCTGTATGAATCTAAGGCGGTTATTAATTTGAATTCGCCCGAAGACATATCCTGCAAAATGAAGTTTTAGCCCTCTTTTCCTAATTAAATTCCGTCTCAAACCATTAGTGTTTTTATACTCTATGTATTGCTATTTGGTTACGCGCTTCGTTCATACACGAGCCTCAAATCGTTTCGTTGAGCTTCGATTTCTATAACACTTGGTTATTAAAGCAATGTGAGAAATCAATTCGTGTTGCTTTGGGAAAAGCAATAGATATATTATTATGAAATGGATAAGTACTACACTTTTACTCAACCTTGGAAGGGACAAAAATCGCTGTGAATTATAACCTGTTTTTGGGGAAAATGTACCAGTTTTTGGAGGTTGGGGACAATGTATAGGAGACTTCCTCAACCTAATTGTAACCAACAAAACCTGACGTTAAATATAACCGGTTTCTGGAGTTGTTCAAGGATGATACCCAATTAATATATTATTATCATCTATTTGGTAAAGTCCCTTCAGTTTCCAACCGCCAGGAAAATAGCGAGACGGGCCCAGACAGATTTGAGCTGGCAAATCTTAAAATATCGCCCTTAAAATTTAATTTCTGTTGAAAATAATTGAGCAACGAGTTTCAATCAATTAGTTAAAGGAATTAAGTTGAATAATTATTTATAATTCTTAAATTCTGGGAATTGTTTTAAAACGACACTGTCTTTTTTACGCTGACAAGTACCAATTTCAGAACTGTTTTTGCCCTCAAGTATGAACGAGCCTTTTAGATCCACCTTTTCACAGATTAAATACACGATTCAATTAGATTATAGGCTTTTCTTCCCATTTTTCTACTGATATCCATATTTTCCCGAATTTAAAGGAAGACGGACGGCTTATCAATTCAACATTTTTGCTAAAAATATGGAGCGGAATAAAATCAATATAGAATTATTGTTTCAATATATTTATAACACTTTTCTGTCCTTAAAACACTGAAGCAAAATTTATTGATTATTGAAAAGTGAAATTATATGAGCCGGGTTTTATTTCAAATAGACTTCCACAAGTGGTTCCTATTGGAAAAATACCATTGGTAGAAAGTAAATTGGGTTTATTAAATAATTATTTAGGCCAGACAGTTGTTTCTATGATTGAACGGAAAAAAATCACGAGCGTCTGGCTTATCGTTTTTGTTTATTACTTTTGGTTTGATCAGAAGTAGATGAAACCCTCCTTTGAAGTCTACTACTCTAATGTTCGATTTAGCGCTCCTCTCTGTATGGGTAAAATTCCCAATTTTACGAGATCGGAGGGGTCCTACTTCATACCCCCTGTTTACGGAAAATTGGGAATTCTCTCTCTCCACAAACGACTACGTTTTTTGACGAACTCCAAGGCTGCTAGAGATATTCGCTCGACGAACTCCCGCTCCGAAAATATCTACAGTTAGGAGGCGTTCGAATCGCGCTTTTTGAAACTAACCCATACAGAGAGGGGTAGACAAGACCAGGGAGTAATAGACTTCAAAGGAGGGTTTCATCGGCTTCTGGTTTGATGTTAAATTAAAGTTCATGGCACAATCCTGTAGGGAGGTTTTCAAAACAAGATAATTAAGTTTACTGGCGACAGTTCTGACCTCTACGGTTTTAATTTTACGACCGTACTTTTTAACTTCGGTTTCCAACAGTTCCGGGTCGCTGCAGTGAAAATGCAAAAAAAAAAAAAAAAAAAAAAATTGGTGCACACGAAAATTGGCAAGCTTTGATTGAAAGAGAGACACGATTCCGATTGATGGAACTAGAAATTGCGCAAAAATTTAACCACTTCCCATTTCTCGAAAAAAAACAAAGGGTAATTTCTTAAATTTCAAATCCTCATTCTGAGAAAACGTTTGAATATTTTCTACACCCCTTACAATAGATTTTGATGTAATTTAGTTTTCGCGTGTCAACCTTTAAATAAAAAGATTTTCGTATTCAAATACGATCGAAAAAATAAGGAACATACTTTTTATTGGTTTAAACAATAATAGAGCGACAGTCAACAAATAGCCTGAAACATATTTATACCTTTCTTGCCACTTTTATTATTTTTCCAATCCTATTGGTAAATACTGTTGACGCTTTTATTCCGTCGACTCAAATCTTTGAATCCTCTTCTGAACAAATTCAATTTTATTTCGAAACAAGTAGAGTATTAATCTACTGAGATTTTACTCCGGGCCGTAAATAAATAAAATCATCTAAATAGTCGATTGGGGCATTTTTATCAGGGTTCGTACACGACCAGGAAAACCTGGAAATTTGGAAATTGGCTCAAGAAGTCAGGGAATTTAGAAATTGCCCCAAAAGATCAGGGAAAAGTGAGGGAATATTCAGGAAATTTGAAAGTGGCCCAAAAAGGTAAGGATTTTGAAAATGAGCCAAAATAGTGGGAGAAACGAAATATTTCGGTGTCAAGGAACTGTTTACGATTTGTTGACCAATTAATTGTAACGACATTATTATAATTATTTTAATATGAATATATTTTCATAAAGATTTTTCTGATATTCTGAGTAAAAAACTATCCTGATCCTGCTTGATAAACTACGTCGTATAAAAAGAGCAGAGCTCGTAAAAATAAATACGTGAAAAACACTGAAATTGATCAGGTTAGTTATTTAGAAATGGTTTGAATTCCTATAATTGACAGTTTTCTCCTATATTTTCTTATTTTTTTTTTTTTTTTTTTTTTTTTTCACTCTTTTCGGTTATCAGGTTATTCATTTTCAAATAAAAGTATAATTTAAAACTCCTCAAAAATCAAAAATTCCCTCTAAAGGCATAAAGTCAAAAACGGAAGAGATTGTCGCCGTGGTAGGATAATTTTGTTTATAAGTTAAGCCTTTTAGCGTCTAGTATCGAATCCAAAGAGTCTCGCGAAAGTGACAATTATTAGCCTCACTTTAAAAATTACACAAATAACCTAGGTTTGCTTATAATTAATTTAAATTAAAAATTAAACCTTTTTATACCTTCTACTCCTATAGCTACTCCATTACTCCATGGGTACCTAATTATTTGATTAATATTCGTTTGCAGTTAATTTTTATCAATGTTATCCTGACATGCGTTAATTGTTATAAAATGTTTATTTTATAGCAATTAACGCGTGTCAGGATAAATTTTATAACTACTATAATTATTTTCAACCTTAGTTTAGCTTTAAAACACTTGAAAATGTTTTTATTAAATTCGTAGTTTTACATATTTATTTATTTTTATTATTACGAATTTCCGCCCATAATGAGACTAGAATATTTTTGCTTATTTCTAGTCATGCCCTCTCGTTACGCCCCCCTCGGGCCTCCCCCTTCTTCCCCGTCTAGATTAATATGGCGCCTGACAGTAACGGTACGCCTGTGTTTCAGTAAAATTAAATTCGGTTTAATTCGCGTTTAAAATATCGTTAATCCTTGTAATACGTGAGCAAAGGATGTCTAAACTATATGGAATTTAGGATGTAATCTCTTTTGTTCCCTCCAAATTCGGTGAGTTTAAAAAGTTTCATTTTTTAGGGGTAAGTGATGGGTGCCTTATTGATGATTACGATCTTTGACTTCGACGATCTACGGGGGCCGAGGCTTAACAATGACTTTGTCTTTGCGTTTCGCGGGGGTATGTAACGAGGTAGGCGGGAAACGTTCAAGATACGTTTTAGGGCATCTTAATTTTGAACGAGTTGATTCAAATAGATAGTCATTTTTGGTAAAAATGGATTATAATGTCACGGGGGTCTGGGGGAGTTAAACACCTAGATGTAAGGACATAATTATGATAAAATTGTAGTTTTTAAATGATAAATTGTAGTTTTTAAATGATAAATTGTAGTTTTTAAATGATAAATTTTAGTTTTTAATTGATAAATTTTAGTTTTTAAATGATAAATTTTAGTTTTTAAATGATAAATTTTAATTTTTAAATGATAAATTTTAGTTTTTAAATGATAAATTTTAGTTTTTAAATGATAAATTTTAGTTTTTAAATGAAAAATTTTAGTTTTTAAATGATAAATTTTAGTTTTTAAATGATAAATTTTAATTTTTAAATGATAAATTTTAGTTTTTAAATGATAAATTTTAGTTTTTAAATGAAAAATTTTAGTTTTTAAATGAAAAATTTTAGTTTTTAAATGATAAATTTTAGTTTTTAAATGATAAATTTTAGTTTTTAAATGATAAATTTTAGTTTTTAAATGATAAATTTTAGTTTTTAAATGATAAATTTTAGTTTTTAAATGATAAATTTTAATTTTTAAATGATAAATTTTAGTTTTTAAATGATAAATTTTAGTTTTTAAATGATAAATTTTAGTTTTTAAATGATAAATTTTAGTTTTTAAATGATAAATTTTAGTTTTTAAATGATCAATTTTAGTTTTTAAATGATAAATTTTAGTTTTTAAATGATAAATTTTAGTTTTTAAATGATAAATTTTAGTTTTTAAATGATAAATTTTAGTTTTTAAATGATAAATTTTAGTTTTTAAATAATAAAGTTTAGTTTTTAAATGATAAATTTTAGTTTTTAAATGATAAATTTTAGTTATTAAATAAATATGGGGAGTTGACAGACCATGTTGTTTCCGTATTCCAGTTAATACAGGCAAATGCTAATTCCCTATGGGCCTATTTTCATTAATAATATAACTATTTTAATCTAGATGTATCAATAATAACTACTATATTAATAATTAAATTTAATATCTCAATATATATTATAGTAATAATGATACAATTATTTTAATACTGGTACCACTATCTAGTATAATTATAATTAGCGATAATTAGGGTACATTTAACTATGAATATATAATTAGTAAATAATATAATTAAGGTACAATTAACTATGAATATATAATTAGTAAATAATATAAATAAGGTACAATTAATTATTAATATATAATTAGTAAATAAAATAAATAAGGTACAATTAATTATTAATATATAATTAGTAAATAAAATAAATAAGGTACAATTAATTATTAATATATAATTAGTAAAATAATAAATAAGGTACAATTAATTATTAATATATAATTAGGAAATAAAATAAATAAGGTACAATTAATTATGAATCAGGCTGACCGGACTTCCTGTTTTTTCCTATATTTCCAGTGCCTTCCTATAAATTGCAATAATTGACGGTTTTCATTTTTTTTTTTTTTTTTTCCCACTTTTTTCGGTTATGAGGTTATTCATTTTTAAATTAAAGTATAATTTCAAATTTCTCAAAAATCAAAAATTCCAACTAAACTCATGGACTCAAAAACGGAAGAGATTAAGATTTTAAAGAAAATCTAAAAGCCATAAATATGTGGAAAAAATGTTAAATATTATTTTTCCTATATTTTCCTTATTTTTCCAATATTTTCCTTATTTATCCTATATTTTCGTTATTATTTATCCTATATTTTCTTTATTATTTATCCTATATTTTCGTTATTATTTATCCTATATTTCCTATCATTTTAAATTTTCAATCATATTTCCTCCTATAGTTCGCCTTTAAATTTCCTATTTTTCCTATAAAATTTCAAGTTTTTTCCCTGGTCACCCTTAAAGAAGAAACTATAACATCGGAATGACTCATTTTTTTACAAGCGATTTATGGGAAAAATTACGTATTTTTTCGAAATTCTGTTCGAAACTTGTCTGTATAGGACAAACTTATCCGTTTCGCGTATCAATATTGCGCAAATAAGTTAAGGGATAGAAACTTTTCCCCCGACCATTTGTCTATTAAATCTATTTTTAAATGTTTTTTTTTTACCGGAATTATCTATCCAAACTCTTTCCATATTTGTGCAGATATCTAGCGGTTAACCAATATTTCAACGGATAACTGTTAATCTAAGTCTAATTATATTATTTTTCGTGAAATAATGGGCAATTATTACTTGACAGTAGTTCTAAATTTTTTTCTTAAACGAGCATTCATTTAAAAAGCGTTTCACAGTTGGCTGGCGCAGTTCAAAGACGGATACAAACATTATGGAAATAGCCTTCCTTCGGATAAGCGTTTAACCGGTATCTGTTTCTCTCAGATTAAAAATATCCGTTTATCCGATTTAGAGCCAGTTGCAAAAAATGGCAGTTTTATCTGTTGGCCGGCAGTTATATGACCACTAACTATGGGGGGTGGTAGTGCTCCGTTATGGTTTTACTATCGAATGTACATGTTATAAAAGTTCTACAAAAACCTGTTAGTCAGGACCCTTATAGATCACATTCAAACTTGACTATACATAGTTTTCACTAAAGGGGGTAAGTGCCGTTCCCCCCATGTTGCCAACCACTTGTGAGTGCAGAGGGAAAGGCTAGAGTTCAGTTTTGAAACTGATCTGTTCTGAACTGCACTCACAAGCTCCTGGCAACCTGGGAATGAAAGCAAAGCTGGGTAAGAGGGGTGGAATTATCTTTTGCCCCTTTACTGAAAACTATGTATTTAGAGGTATTATAATTTACTTACTTCCGGGCGCGTGATAATAAGTAATCTCCCTTCACCAGAGGAGGAGGAAAAAGAGGACTGGGCACTACATTAAATTGGGTCATAGCCATCTCTAGCTCCATAGTCAAAAATTCCTTGTTTAAGTTATTCTTCAAAGGTCACTTAATATACACAGTTACCGCTGATACTTTCTTTCCATAAAAAGTTTTGAATACGAAAGGCACACCTGTGGGGTGGGTTTATTTAGCTTTTGCAAAGATATTTGTACTCGCCTACCGATAAAATTTCATCCCTAAAAATGTTTTCGCTATTATCATTCAAAATCTGCAAGAGCCTCGAATCTCGCGTGTTGAGGTGAACTCGATCTTTACCGCGACGAAATAAACCGGGAATTTGCTGTAAAAGCACGTACGTGTGTTCTCTTGGAGCTGAACTACGAAAGGAGTAGCCGACTTCCAATAGGCACGCCAGAACAGGTGGTAGACTAGATTCTCAAATTTTCAGGGTTGGCACTAAAGGGAGTTGCGCTCCAATTTAGGAGGAAAAACCCGTTGGACGAAACTGCACTTTTAAATCCCCTGAAAAGATTTAATTAACAAATTTTTAGACATTCTTTGTAGGTTTTAATATGACAAAATCGAAGTCCCTTCAAATGAGAATACAGAGCGAACGTCGTTCTTCGGAATTCACTAGGCCTACGACCCCCACCCCCCTTGCTTTTACTGTAATTTTAAATGAGCCTGACCCTAGAAGAAATAGAGTAGCGTGTTGGACTTCACAAAAAATTATAAAATAGTTTGGAAAAAAAACAGGACTAAACTGAAAATTCTTCGTAAAAATATGCCTCGGTCATTTTCCGGCTTACGACCCTAGATTGAAGCCTTCGTAGCTAAATGTGGCACGAATAGTTGTAGTTCAAAACGTATTTCAATTAGAAGAAATCACTCTATTAAATGGGATGATTACACCATTTTTGGTATAAAAGAAAATTAGGAAATTATGTACGTTAAAATTTGATAAGGTCTGCCAGGAAATTATTCATTGGGGAAATATTGTAATTAAAATTATACTAGCCTACCTATATGATTTTTTAATTAATAACACCAGACTTACGTATACTTTAGAAATAATCCTTACATTGATTGATTTAAATGCGTAAAATTGTTAGATTTGATCTGATTTTTAATTAAAGTATTCCACTGAAAAAGGCCTTAGGCTCGAAACGTCTCGTAAAGAAAGTTTTTCTAGAAATACCGTAAAAGTTTAGTTTCAACTAGTTTCGAGTCACAATAGAGTTTGTGCTAATCTCTGTCTCCACAACCGCTGTCAAATTCAGGAACCTGGGTACACGAAAAATATTTCTACTATATAATTAAGGCGAAATTTTTATTCTCCCCAGTGGTGTTAACTACATGATTCAAATGTACTATCTTGATTTTTTGTCGTCTCCTACTTCGAGCGAAAAACCACTTAACTCGAAAATTTTAACGCGAAAATATTTAAACACCGTCGAAGCTCTTCCTGCGACATAAGATGACAATCTTTAAATAAATTAACTTGGGCGGCGGTTTTAATTAAGAACTTAACTTCGGCCGTGAAAACGTCGTTATGTTGCGTAACCGTGGCCCCCACGTAGACCATCTTGTTTCTTGAAGTATTTTAGTTCGGAAAATAATTTAGGTTAGAAAATATCTCTATATAAAAGTGGGTGATATACTTTGTTTTTAACTCTCAAGCGCAGATATCCCAGCCAAATTGCTCGGTTTTAAAATATTTTAAGGTTGATGGTGCTTAGGAGTATGAATATGGTAAGGGCAAGTCAATTTCAATGTAAAATCAATACGCGTTGATTGCGAACTTCTACGGGAAAATGATTATTAATTCATTCCTCTTTTATTCCGTAAACTTGAAATATTAAGTGTTCCGTTTGACGTCAAGCGCCATTATAACCAGCTGGTTTTTAACTTTTAAAGACCGAGACCAGAGAAAAATTTTCTCGTGAGCGAACTTCAGCCCCCTTCTCAACCTCGAAGCCGATTGACCACCCCCTGGAGTGCTTGAACGGTCGCTCTTTTGTTAGGCTGGAAGAAGCTTGTCCTATCATAGTAGTGGTGTCCACTTTTACTATTTTCTTATATTTTTATGCTTTTGTAGTCAGCGAACACCTGCAGCAGTACGGCTGCTGGATCAAAAAACCTAACAAAAGAGCGACCGTGCAAGCGCCCCAGGGGTGGTCAATCATCTTAGAGAAGGGGGGCTGAAACCTTCTCTGGTCTCGGTCTTTAACTGAAATGACTGGAACAAATATAATATTACTCGTACAAAAAGATACCACGCTTTGTATAAGACTTTATTTACTGCTATTAAAAACCTATCACTTTATTCCATAAAAGTTAACAACACCCCGTAGCTTAATACTATCGGCAAAGGTCCGGGTAAATGTACCGGCACATTTTAATTCGAGGCACTCTAGTGGCCGCAGTCGCCGTGTAAATAGTCAATAGTCTATCGAGAAATTCCGGAGTTAAGAGGGAAGACAATATAGCCATCCGTCTAAGTTTCGTCCCTCTCTCCCGAGGAAGAGTCCAAACCATTCGAGCCAGTCAGGTGTGATGACTTTTTTGACTATTTTTAAGTAATGGGCTATGACGTAAAACTGGACCTTTGCTGATAGTATAATGCTAAGGGGCGTTGTCTACTTTCATGCTGTTACTTATAAAGTAAATAAATTATACTAAAATTTCCGTATTGGATAATTTTAGAGGGAATAAAATGGGATCATAAACTTAAGATCTAAGCATACCCGAAGTCCGACTGGACCTTCATCAGTCGTGACTTAAAAGAATATTCGATTAGCGCGAATGGCGGTGCGACTACGATGGGCTCTCCTATTTGATTCGTTTATCTATCGGGCTTTTAAATATATTTCGGTAGTGTGAAAGGTGCCGCGACTATGATGGGCCTTAATTCTCCCCAAATTAAGAAGATATTTGAATGGATAAGAAATTTCGTGCACGTATGAATTCCGCTATCATTCGGAGATAGAATTCGCTGATCGTAGAAAAGGTTAGAGCCTCTCTGCTAAAATATTGCGTAATAGTTAAAAGTTTACTATAAAATTAAGTATGCGTTATTTTAAAGGGATAATGAAGCGTATATTTGATTTGGATACACTTACAAATCCCAAACCTATTTGGAAGTAATTAAAGCTATTTGTAACAAAAATTACGTAATTAAATCTCGGAATGGAGAGATAGAATTCATTACAACTCAGAAAGGAGAGTTATGATTTATTAGAACTTTGAATGAACAAATAATACCTTTTAAATTCAATTCAACGAAACCTTTCACGATTATATCCGCCCTTTATACGAATCGTGGTATATTTATGTATGGAAAAGAATCGTCTAAACGTAAAAAAAAAGTTTATATAGGTACCACTGTGTTAGCTGGGTTGAAAAAAAGCGTGCGTGCTAGAAAGACCTCCCATTTTTTTTTTTTTTTTTTCTTTTTTAATTTTTGAGGTTTAAACCATCAAGTATCAGTGCCTTTATTTAAGTTACAGGCTTAATAGATTTTAACTTTAAAAAAATGAAAGTTACGTAAAATATAAAATGAATTAAAAAGTAGTAGGCCTAAATGCACGAAAACTAGGCTACATGCAATTTTAAAATCGTGGGTGGCCCAGTAATGATGCTCCTCCTCCTGTCTGTAATACCTTAATCACCAATTAGTATATCCCGCCTACTCGCTTCGGTTTATTCATTTTTTCCAAAGCTCGAGATGAATATCGAGATCCGAAATGACGTCATAGGGTTTCCGATTAATTTTCATATAGAAATCCCTCCTAGAAATGGTCGGGCGTCAATTTTAAATGATATTGATTTTTCCATCATACTTGCAATTTAACGTACCAAAACTAGGTAGGCCTATAGTTTAATCGAGCAAAATTTCCAAAAATGCTGCCTATTTAAAAATGACCGTAACCTTTCTATGACCTAGTAGACATAAACCGATTGCACCATTAGATTATTTGAAAATAATGAAATCCTGCCTCGCCCCTCGAAAAAGATGCCTCGCCACTAACAAAGAGACTACCCGAGGTGTTTATCGCCGATTTTGTCCAAAGTCTGATATAATATAGACCTATATAAGACATGAAATTCCCCAAAAGGAGACGACGCACTACCCATTAGTTTGGCCATAGCAACCGAAAACGTTTTGGCCATTTCAATCGAAAAAATCTCCATTGAAAAAAGCGTGGGATTTTCTCAGTTTTCACAGGCTACCTGTGAAACATTTTCAAAATTTTCAAAATTGTTTGGAAATTGTCAAATGTGCAATATGGTTCGTATCTAGATAAATTGGGACTTTGTTGGGGTAAAATTGGAACCATTTTTGGGAAAAATATTGAAAAGAAATTTCGTTTTTTCGACGAAGGTGCTTAATGGCCAAAAACGTATTCGGTTGCAATGGCCAAACACTTGGGTAGTGCGTCGTCTCCTTTTGGGGATTTTCATATCTTATATAGGTCTACATTATAGCGGACTTTGGACAAAATCGGCGATAAACACCTCGGGTAGTCTCCTTGTAAGGGAAATCTATAAAAATTTTCGAAAGTGATAATATTTATAAATATAATCAAGAATAGATCTATATCTACACGTATTATAGTTAAGATCAATTTTTGATGTAATATAATATTTCAGACATGTTTTAAGTCTAAATCGGTTTAAAAATAACTCGTTTCCAGCTCATCTAGTATTCCTTTTAAGCATTTGCATTATTAAAACTAAGATCGTACGACCAATTTTACGTTTGTACGTCGACGTTTACTTATTTCTACGTGTAATATTTCTATCGAATAGAAGTATTAGATCTACCCGCGGGTGGTATTAATAAAACGGTGAATACCATTTCCCGCTGTTGATTGTGTTTCAATTATCACTCGGTACTTAAGCTACAAAAGGGAGTTTTGATTAAGTCCGCGCGAGTTATAGATGTATGACGCGAATAGGAGAATTTAATTTCTCCGTCCAATTGTAACCTCGTACAGGCACCTTCTATCTCTTAAGCGAGAGCTTCTAGCTCCATCCTGCAATAGTAGGAGGACTAAATCCCTCGTCTTAAAACGCATCGACCCAACTTTATGTATTTGTGTACTGGTACGAGTTATTACCTAATCTGAAGAGCTATATATCTCTGTATGAACGGAGTATGTGTCGAGGATTTGGTGGCTTCAAACTAATGGAGTTTTAAGTATAGACCCGCGCGAGCAGTTTTGCACACGAGCTAAAAAAAGATCTAGTTTGTTCGTTGTTAGTTCAATGAGAGAAGTATTGTTTAAGGAAAGAAGTAATATAATTTTAGCAAAAAACCTTTATTAAAAATTTTTCATCGAGGCTTCGTATTCCTTGGTTCAATTGGCTCGATCACTGGCTGGCTACAAAATCGATTTGATTTAGGGCAGTGTTAGGAAAAACTCATTCACGCGTCTCATCGATAGATTCGGACGTAGATTTTTAGTTCCTCCAACGGCCTAAGTTGCGAAGTTCGGGCTTATATTATATTTTAAAGGAAAAACCTCATTTTAATCAACTTTTTGGTCACCCTTAGAGCAAGACGTTTGTAGAACTTTTTTAATTGGAATTTGATTTGTACTCAGATCTAATCCGTTTGCTCAAAACATAGATTATTTATCGATCCGCTTAATTTATCCGAAGATAAATTAAAACATTTATACTCGTAAGCGATTTTATCCGAAAATGGCAATCCGAAAATTATCCGAGTTATATAATTAGGAAATAGATTTTCGTTAAAAATAATAAATAAAATTTAAACCTAAAATATAAATTTTTAATGTTTTATTGTAATTATGAATTTAATATGAACGCATCCTAACTTTTTAAAAAATCTCTCTTTAAAAGCTGTAACATGACCCCACTCTAAAATTAGTCTAGGTAAATAGTAAAATTGCGAATAAAATTTCTATGTAAAATCAATACGCATTGATTGCGAACTTCTACGGGAAAATAATTAATAATTCATTCCTCTTAAAATTTATTCCGTAAACGTGAAATATTAAGTATTCCGTTTGACGTCAAGCGCCATATTATAACCAGCTGGTTTTTAATTTTTAACTGAAATGAAAGCTAGAGAATAATCTATTAAAGAGTGTTTAAAATTTCAACGATTGTTATTTAAAACAGATGTTGAATTCAGCCAAATAAGAAGCACTTAAGTCTTGCTTATAGCTCTTTCCATTATTTTTTTTTTTAAGAAATATGAATATTCGCGAATTTCTGGAATAAATCGACACGCTACGCGACAGATTTCATTCCCATTTTGACCTAAATTTAAAGAAATATATTAAAATCTTGCATTGGAATTATTATCTCCACTCACTTGATGTAAAATTCTTGTTGGCCTATTTTCGGTTTGCGCGAGAAACTTATACATTTTGTATAGAAGGGCATTATAATGAATCCATCTTGTACCAAAAAACGTTAATTATTATAGGGTAAATGTAACCTAACAACGAGTGATTTTTTTTTCTACAAATTCATTATCGTTTAAATAGGCTTAACTCAATATTTACAAAAATATTTTATTTTAAGCTAGAATTTAGTATTAACTTACGCGGAAAGTAGGCTTAACAATAATGCATGGAAAGTTTGATCTCGTAACTGTAATTACGAACGGTGAACCACTAAACTTGGAGGTATCAAACTTTACGGACTTTATTCTTAAGTTTAAAATTTAATTTTAGCTTAATATGAGTTTGTACATTTTTACTTAAGGGGATTAGCCCCATTAAAACGGCATGGATTGAAATGAAAATCACTCTTTTCCGGGTTGAATTCTGTCTTTCAAGAGAGAATGAAACCTAACAACTAGTGATTTTTTTCATCGATTACTTATCATTTAAATAGGCCTAAACCACTAGTAAAACATTTACGAACAAATATTAAACCAGAAATAAATTTAAAACTTACCCGGAAAATAGGATTAGCGTAATTCATGGAGATCCTGATTTCCTCATGAACAAGGTCTTGCGAACACTCGAACGAGATTGTAAGTCTCGTGGAGATGTCGTGTGAATGACGGGCCTTGTGCTCAATGGTCAATAGACCTTACACGAAGGCAATTCAGTATCTCCATTAATCCCGCTAAGACTATTTTAAGGGTAAGTTTTAAATTTATTTCAAGTGTAATATTCGTTTTGTTAACTTTTTATTGGTGGATTAGGCCTATTTAAACGATAAGGAATCGATAAAAAATCACTTGTTAGTAGGTTTCATTCTCCGTTTAAAGGCCCTATCTGCTCTGAAATTTTCACCTTTAAAATGCTTTTCCCTTATGAACGCATCCTAACTTTGACCGTAGAGTTTGTTACGGTCAACGTCGTTCGCTAAGCTAGAAAATAGGAAGACGACTTTAAAGGCGTTTTAAAAATGGAGGATAGCCCCTTTAATGGGTAGAGTTGCTCAGCTAAGAAGGTGAAAGCAGCCTGAAAACCACATAATATGAAATAGGAGCATAATATAAAGGTTACCTGGGGGGAAGAAATATGTTGGAAACCCCTTTTTTCGACAATAGGAGGGATGCAATATTGAGGCAGTTGCGAATTGAATTGACCAAAATTTACAATTAGGTTGAACTTTAGAAATCAGCTCGAAAAATCCACTTCCACTGAAATTTTTCTCGCAAACACCATACAAAAAGTGCCCAGTTTGGTTATTTGGGCAGAAATCGCCAACCTGGCAGCTATAGCGCTTTAAATGAAAATAAACTGACTTCTATATAGTTAATCCTATTTCGTAGAACTCTTTTACACGAGTTTCACATCCGTGTAAAGAGCGCTTTTTGAAAGCGCCGTTTGCTAAACCGTTGTTTCAAACGCGATGTAATGTAGTTCAATAGAGTGTTTTAGTTACAATGTCTAAGCGAGATGGCCTATCCGTTTTTGGGTTAAATTATGTTTAGCGTGTATACATACTAAATCTGTATTACTCTACTGACAAAGCTCCCTCTGTGACCAATAATACTAATTTCCGCCAAAAAAAGCTTTGACATACGTCATTTAATCGTCGTTTAATATTTTTGACGCGATAATCCAAGTGGTTTCCTCATATTTTGCGGTAGTCTGTTAGCGTCATTTGGTTTTAGAGCTCTGTTACGTGCTTTTAAATCAAGTAGACATCAATGAACCACGATTTCTGTTTCGTTATCGACAAAGACAATATCGAGGAAGATATTCTGACGTAATTTGGACAAGATTTTTGTGCGTGTCCAAACCCACGTCTGCGCAAGGCACTCTCCATAAGCCTTAAAATTTGTTATAGTATTAAGATTGATGGCATACTTTAACTAATCTAGATGGTGCTAAAAATTGTGCGAGAAGAAATCCATTTGAAGTAAATGGCGAATAGGTTCGCGTTTGATACTTCGTAGGTTGTCGCTAAACCTCCCTGTTGTTAAACGTATTCTCGAATTTCTATAAGACTTGACCTTGCGGGAAAGAACAATAACATAGATGAGTGAAAGTAGCTTTAGTTTTAGTTCACCTTGAATTGACAGCGCGCCCGAAGCTTCGGTATACCCTTTCTGACTTTTTTAATTATTTAGCGATAAAAGGAAGGCGTGTTTGAGCGCGCTTCCATTTCGAGATGGAAATAAATGTAGCCGATAGCTTACGCTGGATCTGACTACGCCAGACTAGGATTGCTAGCCCCTTCTACGGAGCGAGTTCAGTTTCTCCACTTTGTTTCGTCTTTCTTACCAAGGATGCGAACCATTACGCTATCTCGCCATCTTATTCTTCCTTCCGTCCTTTCAATAATACGATTAATAGGGTACTTAAGAGGAAACCCCCGTCGCTATTCTCACCCGTGGGAAGTCTTTATTTTATACCAGTTTCTTGCAGAATGAGCATCGATTTTACACTTTTTTCTTCGAGAAAATGCTTCTTCGAGTCTTTCGTAACTTTTCACGAAATAAAAAAAATCAATGTACAAAAAAATTTACATATTTTACGAATCTTTAATTACGTACTTGTATATTCAAGCATTTTAACGATTTGCTTTCAATGATTTATTATCTGCTTGGAGTATACAACCTATGTCATTTAATATGTAATCATCAACGTATAATAATTTACAATGTCTGGGGGGGGGCAAGCTATCGCCATCTAGGCGGTGAAAATAAAACTGGCAATCATCACTCATCATCTTAGCAATAAAGTATTATTAAGTTCTTACCTTTTACATCAAAGAATAATCATTACAACGCAAATTAACACTAGTTCTTCCCATAGATACATGAAAAATGAACTAGATTTACTATACTCTATGGGGAGGAGGGGGCTACGTCAGACTCAGGTAGCTGACATCAGAGTGATCTATAATATTTCAGGGTTCGTACGCGCCTGAAAAAGTCAGGGAACGTGGAAATATTTCCAAAAGGTCTGGGAAAAGTCAGAGAATTTTGAAAATTGGTCCAAAATGTCAGGGAAAAGTCAGGGAATTTGAAAATTGACCCAAAAGGTCAGGTAAAAGTGAGGGAATTTGAAAGTTGGCCCAAAAGGTCAGGGAAAAGTCAGGAAATTTGAAAATTCACCCAAAAGGCCAGGGAAAAGTCAGGGAATTTTAAAATTGGTCCAAAACGTCAGGGAAAAGTCAGGGAATTTGAAAATTGACCGAAAAGGTCAGGTAAAAGTCAGGGAATTTGAAAATTGGCCAAAACGTCAGGGAAAAGTCAGGGAATTTGAAAATTGACCGAAAAGGTCAGGTAAAAGTCAGGGAATTTGAAAATTGGCCAAAACGTCAGGGAAAAAACAGGGTATTTGAAAATTGGTCCAAAAGGTCAGGGAAGAGTGAGGTAATTTTAAAATTGGCCCAAAAGATCAGGGACAAGTCAAGGAATTTGAAAAAAGCCCAATTGGTGGGAGGAATTTAATTTTTCGGTACGTATCAAAAATTAGCTTTTATGATTGATTTACTAATTAATTGTAACGTAATTAATATTGCTTTTTTCTCACATTACGAATAAACTATCGACCATGATTGGATAAATCATGGAATTGCCAAGAGCTCGCTCGTAAAATTAAATTCGTGTAAAATATTAAAATTGGACAGGGAAATTATTTAGTAAATGGTCAGGGAAAAACTGGAAAAATCAGGGAAATTAACTTCCAAAACTTTCTTCGAACCCTGTCAGGGAATTTTCTTCCGATGACGTAACACCGTGAACGACAGATATACATACAGAAATGTCGAAGACGGAGCCTCTCCGTGAACGAATCTTCACTCGGAGAGGTAAAAACTAAAATATCGTTTGTCGTCCGCGATAACAGCCGAGAGTACAGAAAATGTTCATAATTTTAGATTAGATTCCTGGAGCATTTTATTATTTACGATTAACCGTAACATATCCGTTAATTTTATCTTTCTATCATTTTATAATTATCTTTAAATACAAATATCTGAAACATATCAAACCGTTTTAGCCAAAGGTTCATTAATTAACAAAATGGTCAAGCCCATAGGAATAGCTAGACCCATGACATTGTAAAAGAGGCTGAAAAGAACCTCTTTGAACAATTTGAATGGCGTTTCGAGATTCCTTTAAACACGAAGTTTTTCAAATCATGTTTTTCAAATCATGTTTTTCAAATCATGTTTTTCAAATCATGTTTTTCAAATCATGTTTTTCAAATCATGTTTTTCAAATCATGTTTTTCAAATCATGTTTTTCAAATCATGTTTTTCAAATCATGTTTTTCAAATCATGTTTTTCAAATCATGTTTTTCAAATCATGTTTTTCAAATCATGTTTTTCAAATCATGTTTTTCAAATCATGTTTTTCAAATCATGTTTTTCAAATCATGTTTTTCAAATCATGTTTTTCAAATCATGTTTTTCAAATCATGTTTTTCAAATCATGTTTTTCAAATCATGTTTTTCAAATCATGTTTTTCAAATCTTGTTTTTCAAATCTTGTTTTTCAAATCATGTTTTTCAAATCTTGTTTTTCAAATCATGTTTTTCAAATCATGTTTTTCAAATCATGTTTTTCAAATCATGTTTTTCAAATCATGTTTTTCAAATCATGTTTTTCAAATCATGTTTTTCAAATCATGTTTTTCAAATCATGTTTTTCAAATCATGTTTTTCAAATCATGTTTTTCAAATCATGTTTTTCAAATCATGTTTTTCAAATCATGTTTTTCAAATCATGTTTTTCAAATCATGTTTTTCAAATCATGGTTTTCAAATCATGTTTTTCAAATCATGTTTTTCAAATCATGGTTTTCAAATCATGGTTTTCAAATCATGTTTTTCAAATCATGTTTTTCAACTTGGCTACCTGTGAACGCGTCTTTATATCTAATCTTTATTAATTTATCTTGGATGCCCGTGTGAAAGCGGCTTTATATCTAATCTTTATTAATTTATCTTGGATACTCGTGTGAAAGCGGCTTTATATCTAATCGTTATGTATTTATCTTGGATACCCGTGTGTACGCGGCTTTATATCTAATCTAAATTTTTATTTGATACCAGTCTGAACGCGGATTTATATCTAATCTTTATTAATTTATCTTGGATACACGTGTGAACGTGGCTTCATATCGAATATTTATTAATTTTTAACTTAGAAACCCGTGTGAACAGGCATTTATATATTATCTTTGTCATTTTAACTTGGGTACTCGTGCGAACGGGACTTAATATCTATTCTTTATTAAGTCAATTTTTATCTTGGAAACTCGTCTTTGTCTTTATATCTATTCTTTATTAAGTCATTTTATCTTGGATACCCTGCGAACACGCCTTTATATTAATCTAATCTTTATTAATTTTTACCTTGGATACCCTTGTGAAGGCACCTTTACATCTAATCTTTATTGTCTTATCTTGGATACCCGTGAAAACGCACCATAATATCTAAAATTTATTAATTCATTTTATCTTGAACACCCGTGAAAACACGCCTTTATCTAATCAATCTATAAGAAAATATTGAATATCTTCGAAAATATCTTTTATATTAAATTTAAGTTTCAGCAACATTGGTTTTTAGATTAAGTTAAATCATTTAGTCTGTTTTAATTTTAATTTAAATGAATATTACGTTTCAATTCAGTAAAAGCTATAACCTCAGAAGGCTAAAATAGACGCGAATCCAAAAGATACTATATAAGGCGTTCGTTTATCATTATAAACTAACAAGCGAGTAACGGTTGCTGCTCTTCAATGAGCTGTGGTGGATGTACGTTTACAGCATGGTAGAAGCTAATAACTGTATTTGCGAATTCTATTGGAGGGTCAAGCTCCGTGGGTGATGACGTCTTCTTCTGATGTCACGTACAGACAGATCCTCTCCGCGAACTAAAAGTTCACTCGGAGAGGTAAGAAGACGAAAGTTTTTCCTTTTCGATGACGTACAGACAGAACCTCTCCGTGAACTAAAAGTTCACTCGGAGAGGTAAGGAGACGAAAGTTTTTCGATTCGATGACGTATTTCGTCTTCTTGCAAGACGCCGACGCCAACGCCGACGCCGACGCCGACGCCGACGCCGCAGTGAATACAGTACCTAGACCCCACTAGGGTTGGGTCTAGCTAAAAAGAGGGTCAGTTTTTGATTAACCTTTTAACAATTGGACCAAGGCGAGAAGATTGAATGTAAAATATTTTCGTGAAATTTGACTCTGAATTATTTTGTACAATACGATGGCGGCCATCGATTATTCGGACTCAAGGTGAAAATCTTTTCTCGAATATCTTTAAAATAAATGAAAAATATTACGCGAATATGATTTAGAAACAATATTTAAGGTATTTCTTACACATTGCACCATTAAAATAATTCGAAAAACTTATGATAGAAATAATTTTAAACACTTAAGTACGTTTTGTTGGCATCCGGTGGTTCCGAAAATCAATTCAAAAGCTTTTCCATTTTTAGCTCATTAAAGTTTCGCTTTACTGCAATTATTTTATATTTTTGCACCACCTTATCAAACGGTACAATTGTATCCAATCCGCGAGGCAGCTATGACGTGCATTTTTTCACTCGCTTTTAAACTCGCCTTTCTTTACTTGAAAAAAAAAAAAAAAAAAAAAAAAAAAAAAAAACAATTACGTAAAACGCGAAAAACTTTTATAATAGGAAAGTATCGTTTCGTTTTGACAAAATTGTCCCGCGAGATTTGAAGCGGTTAATAATTTAAAATCCCGCGTCTTCTTTAATAGCGGGGAAAATGCTCGGTAAAAACTCTCGAAACAACACCGAGCAAGCAACGGCGCGTAATTTGCTAACCATAATTATGACACGGAAGGAAAATGCAAAATCTTCTAGACTTTGCCGCGAGAATATAATCTTGTCTGACATTTTTGTCGTCAACCTTCTAGCGGGATTAGTCACGCCCACCTCTGGAAGGGAGTCGGGACTATCTCTATTTTCATTTTAAGCTTTTGAAAGTGTCTCGGATAAGCTTACTTAGACCGTGATTGAAAAAAAGGTATGGTGTAGGAAATAATAATATGGTTCGGAAAAAAATCTCGAAATGTTAAAATTTTCCTTAATTATTTTCTAAAAACACTTTTTTTGTATTATTTTTTTCTAAATTACAAATATTGCGACGAATTATTGAAATAAAATACCACCCGTACAAAGTTAAAGAAAAAAATGGAGCTTTATATTTTTAATTGAGGTTTTGTTACGTCCATTTAGATCCTAAGCAAGGAAATCTCGAATTTACAAGAATGATATTGTATCTAAAATTTTCATTTGTAGAACAACCTGGAGGTGAAAAATATATCAGGGGGTATATTTGAAAATATTATATGTCAAAAATTTTGACAGTTATCGAGACTACTCTGTTATCACTATGAATTTTTTCCTTTTATAAAATTCAATGTTATAATCATTACATCAAGCTGAAGACAAAATTTCGGCCGCGACCGGGACGGAAATGAGAAATTTTTCTTATTGGACAATTGTCCACTTCACAAATTCAAAACTTTCAGACATTTAAAAAGTTCAGTGACCCTCCCTCAAAAATAAAAAGTTACGGGAGATTTGTAAAACTTGTCGGATAATGTCAGTTACTCGCGCTTATTTCCCTCCCTAGTTACGAGACTACGCCTTTGAATAGTCTGCATTTAATAAAAAGTTTCACGGTGCTATGCGGGGGGTGACATTTAATGGAAAAGTAAGAAGAATTAAGGAATAACATTAATCCCAAACTACTACTAGGTCTACATCAGTGACGGCTTGAGAGCGTATAAAAAGAAAGTAGAAACCTAAGTTCTTAACATTTTTATAGCCGAGCCGAGTCTCTGGTTTAAAACAGAGCCATTCGTTCATTCTTTACACACTCGAGTCCCGGAATCAACCCCTTTAATAAAGCTATCACTTAAAAATCTTCGAATCACGTTTCATTACGTAATGTTTCGAGATCATTTGGTTACGAAATATTGAAATCACGAAATCCCTAAAAAGTTGGGGATCTTTCCTTAAAGGGCAGAATGAAACCTAATAACAAGTGATTTTCGATTCCTTATCTTTTAAATAGCAGCCTAATCCACCAGTAAACAAAAATTACCAACAAATATTAAACTAGAAACTTAAAAATATGTTAAGCTGGATTCATGGAGATCATGCATTCACCATATAAGGATCATCGATGAATGTCATTGGTCGCTTGTCCTTACATGGAGAAGCCGATGAAACCCTCCTTTGAAGTCTACTAGTCCAATTTTCCATATAGCGCGCCTCTCTGTATGGGTAAAATTCCCAATTTTACGAGTTAGAAGGGGTCCTACTTCATCCCCCCTGTCTACGGAAAATTGGAAATTCTCTCTCTCCACAAACGACGACGTTTTTTGGACGAACTCCAAGGCTCCCGCTCCGAAAACATCTACCGTTAGGAGGCGTACGAATCGCGCCTTTTGAGAATAACCCATACAGAGAGGGGTAGACAAGACCCGGGAGTAATAGACTTCAAAGGAGGGTTTCATCGGCTTCTGGTTCATGTCATTTCCTCGAATGGTGCTAAGTCTATTTTGATGGTACGTTTTGAATTTATTTCTAGTTTAATATTTGTTTGTAATTTTTTTAGTGATGGATTAGACCTATTCAAACGAAATTAATCGATAAAAATAGCACCCGTTGTTAGGTTGCATTCTACCTTTAAGAAAGCCTTTTAGTTTCTTTTACTTTTATAAAACAACCTGAAATTAAATATAACCTCCTAAATCTCTTACAAAACATTTCGATTTGAAATAATTTTTAAAATTTGTTTAGCCTTAATGCGAGTTTGAAATCAAGATATTCCACTAGCGCAGCTCCCAATTGCGCATTTTTTCCCCAATTGCGCAGTTTTCCCAGTTGCGCGATTTCCTTTTACTCAGTTTTCCCAATTGCACAGTTTCAATTTCGAATATTAACACATTTTCCCAAATAAAAATACTAAAAATAACTAAATTATATATATACAAATAAGCCTTTTCAATAAACGATGATGAAACCAAACAGTTCTCGAAATAGTTGTGTCCGGTATTTATAAATAAATTATTTTATTGCATCACAACAGTGATATTAATTTTCGATTAGTAACCTAACTTAACATAACCTCTAAATAAAATTTATTTCCCCTAGAAATAATTTTATAAACAATTAAAATAATTTCATTTTGAACCACTTAATGAATTTTTTTTTAATCTACCATTTGTAGAGAAATTGCGCAATAAAGAAACCGCGCAATTGAGAAAAATGCACAATTTATTATACTGCGCAAATTCAAACTGTGCAAATGGGAATACTGCGCAAACGATAAACCGCGCAATGGAAAAAACTGCGTAAATGGGAACAGCGCAAATAGAAACTCTGCGCAAACGGCAAATGCGAATTTGGGAAAATAGCGCAACTGCTAAACTGCGCTACTGGGAACCGCGCTACTGGCTCCATACCTAAATAAGACACGCCTTAATGTAGTTCTCGTTCCTCTCACTAGCTTGCAAACCTAGAAAGCAGTGCCGATTTTTGCGATATCGCCAATAGGTGGAAGGGTTTGAAGCGGAGGGGAGATGTAAACTTTTTATATGATCCGCTTTTTGTAAGGTTCAGAGAAAAATGCTCGTTGCTTTATGTGGTAAAAATGCTTCGGTACCTTAACCCCTAAATGGTGTCTCGCCAAAAACATCGGAAGTACGACGGTTGGAACACTTTTACAGGCGACAACATTTCAAGTTTGTTCTATTGTTCCAACGCGTAGAAGCCGCAAAAAGAGGCACGCGTATTACTTATTGGAAACCAAGAACGAAAAGTATTTTTTAGCGTGATAACTTTATTTAGAATGGTGAGGCAAAATTACAACTTGTAATGGATGGTTACGATTACAGGATTTGTACTAACTTCGAGGAAAACCTGGAAATATCAGGGGAATAAATTAAAGGCTAAAATTCACGGAAATATAATAATATATTCGTGAAATTCAGGGAATTTGGGGAAATTTGAGGTTCAAATGGGCATATTTGGGGTTCCAATTGGCTGTTTTTTCATATATACTAAAAGAACAGTCCAGTGTGTTCCAGTGTTATTACTCCATTTTATTGACAGAAGCGCATTTGTTTTTTATTGGACCTGGGCATTTCAGGGCAATATTTGAGCAAAAGTCTGTAAAAATTTCAGAGAAATATTTGTGGAAAAACCTGGAAATTTCAGGGAATTCAGTTTCGCAAAAGCTGTATGACACATGGATTACTAGTACTAAGGAGAAGTCTTAACGGAAGTAGTATGATGTAAAGAAAGTTCACTGTAGATTCCGAATTTTGAAACGGCGTGTCTCTAGAACCAATAAAACCAAAGATACTTCGCATTGAATAATGACCTTATTGGTACTGCTTCCCTTTAAGCATACATGAAAGCATACTAAGTTGCAACCATAGAAAGAAAAACTACCCGTTTCCCCGTAGGAAATATACAATTCCTTTGATTGTAAGTGAGATAGTTTAAAAAAGTAAACTAATTTCAAAATTATTAAAAGAGTGGAAAAATAGTTCTGTTCTAATAACGGAGTTTACGGATGATGACGCGTAAAATCCTCTTTCAACAATTAATTTCGTTGGGTATCGATTTTTTTACACCGGTTGTCTGTTACTAGAGCGAAGTGGCCATATCCCATAGGACCGAATTCCCATTCGAACGAACGATAAAATAGCCAAGTTTATATTAAAAATAGGCAGCTGGCGAGTTTAGTTGAGTTTGGTTTCGTTTAGTCCATTTTAGTCCAGTTCGGTTTAGTTCAGTTTATTATTTTTTTTTTTTTTAGGTTAGACTTTTTGTCCCATTGGACCGAATCCATGCAAAATCCGCCAATGGGCGTGTTTTTCGGTCGAATGGGAAAGGGTTCGGTCAAATAGGAATTTGGTCGTACGGGAGACGTGCGAAAGAAATCTATATAATTCCGTATAAAAACGGGTTTTCCATTGTCAATTTAGGTCTCTTCCTTGTCCGTATATATTCTCGGTCGAAAGTGCTCTGGTCTTGGTCCTTTTCCACCGGGATTCTAATCCCAGTCTCTCGAAACAAACCGTGTTTATCCCGGAGTAACTTTACGTACCACGATTGAAAGGGCAGCGAAGTTAAACGTAGGTCCCTTAAGCGCTTCGCGTCTAAGGCTTATAGTCTAGTACGTGATGAACTTTCGAAATGATCTTATCGTTGCAATAAGGATCAGGAAACGAAGCCGAATGAAAGATGCGTTCGGGAAAACTGGGTAAACCGCGAAGGTTCGGATTGGACTTAGAAAGAAGGCCCACGCTGTATTATTAGGCTAGAAGGAGTAGGGCTACGGAAGGAACCACCGTTGTTATTTACAGAGACAGCCAGAAAAGAGAAATAAAATCACCCTTCAGGCGCTTTATTTAATCTCTTTTTCCGCGCGGGATAGACCCTTACAAGAATTTACTTTCCATGCACTGGTTTAAGAAAATGCCGAATTTTCGAGGCGGTTTTTGTGCCCTTGAAACTTTTGGGATTTTTGAACGCTTTAGGAGCTACGATAGTCAAACATTGTTCCGTATAATGAAACGCTGTATATCGAAATTTAACGAGAATTCCTTAAAATCAATAAGAATAAAGTGACTCGATATACGATTCTCTAGTGGCTTTAGTTCAATATAATGAATTATAGTGCCGGCCGTGTAAATTGCCTAGAGGTCGGGTTTCGACAAGATATTTTTCTGACTATTTTATCTTTATTCGTAATTTGAAATTATCCGAGGGACGTCGTTGATAAACCCAACGTAATAGAAATATTTAACTGATTATCCAAATATTTGTGGATCATCTAACACACACCCCGAGCTCTAAAATTGCCGGGCTTTACATTGCAAGACTCGTTTAGGAAAGCTTTCCTTTATCCGCTACAATAATGACAAATTAATTATCTATATTTTACGTTAAAATTTTGGGTTGAACTTTAACCTTTACCTTCGATAACAAGGCCCATTTATCTACTAGATCAATCCGGTATCCGTATTCCGCAAAATGTTTTACCCGCTACTATTTCTCGCAAGCTTTCTTATTCGCGTTATAATGGCGTATACGTTTCTAATTGGCTGTGACGTATTTGTGACTAAGGGCCGTGATAGGTCGAAAATGGAAGTCATTGCCATTTTCGATAGTAAATTTTTAAACTCGGCAATCACGCAAATACGTAACCGCCAATTAGTGTATAGAGGCACTACGACGCGATTGAAGGCTAACGAATCAGAAAGCTTACGCGGTAAAAAGAATGGAATGGAATATGGGCAGCGTAGTCGTTAGAATAATATACTTACCAATATTTAAATGCCCACTTTTTTTTTAATAGAAAAAAAATGCTTTCAATATATTATTAACGACTGTATCTCGCTGCCCGAAGAATATCCGTTGCTAAAGTCGCACGAGAGTTTTAGAAGCACTAAATGGATTCAAACGTTTTCGTAATATTTTACGTACCCAACATAATTTTAGGGCGGTTGCTTCTAAGCTTATTAAGCTTATCAGCCTGTATTCCCCCCGAAAATTAAATAAATAAATCGTTGTTTGAAATATTGAGTTATTCGCTTGAAGAAAAATGAACCCCTTCTATTAATTGCGCGGTTTTATCCCACGAGTTATCAGCCAGACGTTTCTTGTTATTACTGTTTTTAAAAGCTCCGATGCGTTCTTGTAATCTAGTATTAATTGATATTTTGCTTTCGCCTACGTAAGAAGAATCGCAATCATTACACACCAGCTGTGTTAGATATTTTATTATAATTATTATTAAAAAAAAAAAATTAAAAAGCAACGAGTGATTGTATTGCGAGCGTGATAAATATAGTTAGGCCTAAACTTTCTTTTATTGCCGTATAATTATATAACCAAGTGATGTAATGGGGGTGATAGTTAAATTTTAAGATTTTTGAATACATTGTGATGAATTTCTTCCGTAGTATTATCAAATTGAGTATTTTTCTAAGAAACCGTAACTCCGATTGATAAGAAGGAGGATTTTTCGAAATTCAGCTCGTTAAATATTCTCGAGACTGAAAATTGTGAGGGTATAAAACGAAATGGTTATTCCGGACGTTACTCCAATCTGAACATTCAGGGCCCCGTAAAGACCCCATTTCAATTGACTACTTGGAGGTTTAATTTTATACTTCTGGCCTAACGAGATATCTGTCCTAAACATTTTTTTTTTTCGAATAGCAATATGATTTTACAGAGATTAATTAGAGATTTTAATTATAATTCAATATGCGATGATCTCTAGCTGGTCGGTCATTTGGAATTCAATCAAATAAAACTGGACCAATCGAAGAGAGTGGTGAAAGATATTTTAAAGTAAATTCCAAAAAAAAAAAAAAAAAAAAAAAAGAAATCTAGAATTCTTTACTTTTATCAACGAATGAAAAGATTCCCCCTTGAATCGCGAGGCACTTGACGTTCAAATTGATGGCGAAATTGTATTTTGTGGATTTATGGCGTGCAAGCCAGCCCAAAATGTTTTGATTGAATTTATCAATATTTTTTTAAGAAAAGACAACTGAATTACAACAAAGATTTCGAAGCTACATTTAAACACTCGTTCGAAACAAGTTGGGAAAGAACAGCTTTTTTCCCCCCTTTGATCAGGAATTTAGATATAAATTTAGAAGGAACGTTGGTTTATTCCGACTCGCATCCCAAAGAAAAGCTCCAGCTCTCAACGCCAATTGACACAAAACTTTATTTAATATCTAATTGACTTTCTTGAATTGACGTTGGCAATGGGAGCGCCAAAAACCTTATATATGATTACCGTTATTACTACCCGGATTCGCTGAAGACCCGTCGGTAATTATTCACCGATTCTTATGGTAAAAATATAATTTGAAAGCCTTAATTATTGATAACTTTATTTTTAATATAAAACTTACAAATAAACACATAAGTCTATCACTTTATTCCATAAAAGTAAAGATCAGCTTTGGTTGTTAAGGGGGTGCACCGTGCAGGGGAGCACACAACAACTCCGCCCAACCGTGCGGTCGTCGTCATTTGTCCGCTATGGTGCCGCATGCGTAACCACGCGCGGAACGGTACATAAGGTTATGTAGAACCAAGTGCGACCGCACTCACGCGTGAGGACTAAGGTAGCAGAAGGAAACAAGTAGGCGGCTCCAACCCGCACATCACTACCATACGGCCCCATCAATCTATCCGTGACTCCAAGGACCGACTCAATGGCGTAGGATGACGCCGAGGCTCGTACTGGGGACGACAGTACCCCCATTGACTTGACGATGCAACGCCGGCTTAGCCCTGAACAGGGAGTTCAAGGCGAGAACCCACCGGAGAACCGCCACGCCTGCGACCTCCAGAGCCGGCCAGGCTGGGGCGAGACGGTGCGTTTCCACTTAGCGGAAGAAAGACGAATTTTAAAACTTGGTCCCACTCACCACGACTAGGGACGTAAGGGGGAGGGGGCATAAAAGTAAACAAGGCCCCGTAGCTTAATAATCTCAGCAAAGGGTCGGGTAAATGTACCGGCATATTCTGATTCGAGATACTCCAGTGGCCACAGTCGCCTTGCAAATAGTGAACGGAGGAAGCGCCACTCTTTGGAGAAATACCGGAGTTTGGGGAAAAACAATATAGCCAAGCGCGGCTCGCCTAAATTCCGTATCACTCTCCCGACTCAAAATATCGTGGAAGAGACCAAATCACTCTAGCTAGACAGGGGTGATGCCTTTTATGGCTAGTTTTAAGTGATGGGCTAGTACGTTTACCCGGCCCTTTGCTGATAGTATCAAGGAGGATCAGAGAAGGAGAGGAAATGTGGGGACGGCGCGGTTCCTACTGCGTCGGCCTAAACTCCCACTCTGGGAGAACGGGGGTAGAGACGTTTCGTGGTAAAATGTTGTCGCGTGGGTAAAACGAATCCTTTATGAGACGCGCTAGCTAGCGACCACGTGACAACAGTTTACCTGGAGAATTTCCTATCCCCCCTTTCCACCCGAGTGGGAGGTTGGCTCTTCTCTCTCTAACTCAACGCAGCCCCACATTTCCTCTCCTTCTCTGATCCTCCTTGATAGTATTAAGCTACGGGCGTTGTTTACTTTTATGGAATAAAATAATGGACTTTTGCTAAACATGGTATAAATTTTTATACAACACTTTATTATTTCGTAAGATATTGATAAAAATGCTTTGTTAAATTATATCGTCCTATTTGAAGCTATAAGGAGGAAATTTAAATGATAATTGATTTATGAGAATGGCGACACCCGGGTACTTAAATCTTCCACCAACTATAGCCCCACGTTGCGCAAACAGCGCGGAGTTTTAAAGCGTTTCTACAGGTAGTTTTTATCCCTAGGTGTAAAACCCTCTCATGAATAAGAGTTAATGCACCGACTGAAAGTTCACTAAATTTTGTACGGAATTTCTTTAAAGGTATAAAGCTGTCCTGTGTACGTGATTTTCTTCGCGAACATCATCCACACAAAGAGACAGGGATTTTTATCGATTTTTTAAGACTTCTACTAATTATAAGCCCTATCCGCGTACATAATCATTCGAGAAATATATCACAATGATTTTAAAAATTAAAATAGATCCACATTTCACTGTTTTTAAAATTTACCTCCTCTAATATATCACGTAATGCCCTGCCTTCCAGCGAACAAAATGCTCGTAGCACGCGCTATGTCGAGTGCCGTGTTTGTCACATTGCGCTATGATAATTGCGCTCGAAATGGAGCGTGCCACGAGCATTTTGTTCGCTGGAAGACAGGGCCTGACACGATTGGTTGGAGGGAGAGATCAGGAAAATCTGGATCTATTTTGATTTTTGAAATCATTGTTATGTATTTCCCGAATGATTAACCATGCCAGAAGCCGATGAAACCCTCCTTTGAAGTCTACTACTCCAATGTTCCATATAGCGCTCCTCTCTGTATGGGTAAAATTCACAATTTTACGAGTTAGAAGGGGTCCTACTTCATCCCCCCTGTCTACGGAAAATTGGAAATTCTCTCTCTCTCCACAAACGACGATGTTTTTTGGACGAACTCCAAGGTTGCTAGAGATATTCGCTCGACGAGCTCCCGCTCCGAAAACATCTACCGTTAGGAGGCGTACGGATCGCGCCTTTTGAGAATAACCCATACAGAGATGGGTAGACAAGACCCGGGAGTAATAGACTTCAAAGGAGGGTTTCATCGGCTTCTGACCATGCGGATATGTCTTATAATTAGCAGAAGAATCGATAAAAAAAATCACTTGATTTTCCTTTTCCCCCTCCCTTTAAGACGTTTAGTCCTTTATATAAATTCTGCAGAATTAATTTTTTGGTCAAGAACTCGCTATAGTTTTGAATAAAAATAATAAATTGAACGTTATATTTTTGGTGAAGTTTGGTTCGAGAAATTGAGACGATATATATTTGTACGCGGTGTCTTATTCCTTTAAGATTAAGCTCGATTTTCCTCAATCGATCAACCTATAGAATCTCTTAACAAAGGTTTATACGTAAAGATGCTCCCGTAAGTCCCGTGGGATTGCGATAGCGGAAGCGGAAAGGCGCGAATAAAAGAAGCCTTAGTGTATTCCGAGGCACTCTGCAGTGTCAAATGTCGGATGGAAGACGGGCGCCGGGGAAAAGGGAGAACTATTATCAACATCAGGACCTTAAATGGTAAAATTCAATTAACGGCACCTTCCTTATATCCAGGGAAGATTACCTCTTGTTTAAATATACAGCGACAAAGTAATTGACCATATAAAGCCGTACAATCGTAAAATATATGATCGAAACTATGGTGAAATGACCATTTTGACTTAAGCTCTTGTAACGAGAGAACGCCAAGTCAATAATACGTATTGAGCCAACGCGAAAAGGGGTGATGTACCCTTTATTTACTAACGTCAATATATTTACTACGTCATCTACCTAAAAGTAGAACTGATTCAAAATCGAAGAATTTTAGCGGTTCTCAAGATTTAGAGGGAAACATTTTCAAGAGGCCCTAATTTTGTTAGTGTATACCATATAAATACCATACAACGGTCCTCTTGAATAATGAATTATTAGTATTTATCTTATACTATTAATCCTTACTTGGTACACTTTTTGAAAAGTGGTAAATTGGGAGAGCTATAGGACTGATAGGGAAAAATTAAGATTGTATCGTGAAGACTGATTCATTAAGTCATTTCTTAAACGTGATATTTTAAAGCCTTTTTTCCCCGGGGCCTAAACGGACACTTTCCTTAAAAAATACCCAATTTAATAAGTCAAATCTGGGGGTAGGCTATGTAGCGTCGTATCTTCTCGAGATAATCTCCTAGGCTGTCGAAGCTATTTTTTCCGAATATCCCGATATGGCGTCTACGAAACGAGGCCTATACTAGCCTTAATTCGAGTCAGTCAAACTAAAGTTACGAGTTTTTAAAGAAAAGTTAACCAATTAGTTGGGAGGTCCTTCCATATATCATTTAGGTCCATTATTCAAAAATAACGAGATTTGAAGAATGATAACAATTTACCAAATGACCTCACGCTTAGAATGTACGCGTTTTGGAAAACAATTTTATTTGTATAATACAAATATTTATTGCGGGTGACCATACAACACAGACAAATAACAATAAAATAAGTGTACAATTTATTATTTAAAAAATTGGTAATTAGTAAATCAAACGAGTAATTGATCAATTAAGTCAAAATTAGAGAGAAATTGGACTATAGTTTAGACGATTAAATTAAGAAGAGCCAATCGTAGAAGAAAAAATTTGATACGGAGGACCGAAATAACGGAATAAAGTACTAGGTGCAATTATCCCTAATACCCACAGGCGACGAGTTCCACGTTCTAGCACTCCTGAGAAAAAGCTAATGATCAAAAGCCAAGCATCTGCCGAACTTGATGAAGGAAGGTGACAAGAATGTACCGAATTTATGGTATTGTAAGCGAAGGGCTGGAAAGAAACCGCTCCGCGCGCATCGATCACGTGACCGCTTATCGTACTGAATGAGACTCGCCGAATGCGTTGTCAAAGACTTCGTATAAAATCTGGTGGTGAAATTGTGCCAAATTCGCGTTCACAAGGCAACATCATCTTGCTTCAGATAAGTGTTTCAAACCAGAGATGCGTGCTTGAGAACTGGTAAGCGCATTGAGAGTCACGGACGCCATAGAGGTAACCAAATCCACGGTGAAAACTTTCGTCGACACTCCCAGTGAAGGTAAAATCAGATCTGGATCTGACGCGGTGAAGCTCCCACAGAAGAAATTTCCAAACGGGGCTAAGCTACGACTACAGGTCGAAACAACTGTCCATTTTTTCAGTTTCAAACGAGGATGGTGGAGGTAGCTGTAAATTTGATCGGACGAAGCTCCAAAAACCCCTTGGGTAAGATACCACAGGGTATCGTGTAAACTGGTGACGAAGTGGTCGTAAGCGATAGGAGTCTTCTGTGGGAGTACTTTACTACAGGTTTTGCATTTCGTTCAATCGGTACCATTTGAACTTCTTTTAGCTTTGTTAAAGAGCGCGTACCAACTCACCAAGCGAACGCTTTTTAACTCGAAGTGGGAATGACGGAAAGTTTTGTGAATGATCGGGAGAAAATAAATCCAGATTTAAATCCTTATTGTAGACTTTAGTTTGTGTAAGTTTGAACGCGTCTAAGTTTGGACTTTTTTTTATTATTTTTAATATATTTGGTATAAGGAAGTGTATTCTTCTGATAACCCAAATCTACTATCAAGCTTAGCCCTCCGCGGTAAGCTTTCCAAAATCTAATCGCGACAAGTTGGTCGAAAAGACTCGTTTAAAAGATAGCTCTAGGGCAGAGGTCGAGCGACGTCCAGTTTTCAAAAACTAACTAACGAGGAATTTCAGGAATGTGCTATTTGTTTAAAATAAAATCTCTTTTCATTATTATTCGTTTAAATGGTTTTCCTCAGCCAGCAGTCTCTTTAATTAATTTTATTATATTATTAATTTTAATGGTTGACTGACTCTAATTATAATATATTTTATTGCTATTGTTCCATTACTAGCCTTAAGCCTTAAATAATGACACGTGGCTTTTCAAGAAGCTAATGGGATGGCTATGTTTGTCCGTAGAGAACGCCTTAGTTAATCAGTATGAGCTGTCCAAAGTTTGCCTTTGGTGTCCAAAATAAGACGAACCCTGGCCAGTCTTTCTTTATTTTGTAGCCTTATACAGAAAAAATATATTTGGCAAGATTTTACTTATTTTAAAAATTTAAAAACTTTTGGAATAGCGTAAAGAATGTGTAAGTGAGCGGGTTTCCTAAAGTTTTCGTTCTTACCTTACTAAATTCTTAGGGGTACAGTTTTGGAAAAGTCAAACTGTTAACTGTAGAGGCCTTTTGTCAAATAACTGAATTATTTGCTTGAAAATTTATTTGAACGTACTAGCTAAAATGAGTTCCACTCTTGACACTCACGCGGAATGAAAAAAAAATCGGTAAAATTCTAGTAAAATATTTTGACAGAATGGTGAAGCGTCTTTCGTAAACTCAATTATGTTTCCTATTTACAATGGTTTCATTCACGTTGATGCTAGGCGAGTTAAGGAATTTATTATTATTTTATAACGGAAAATAGTCATCGAAATTATCATAAAGCATTACCAATAAATATTTTAAAAACCCTTAGATCTAGTAACGATTCCAGCGAATGATTCCGGTGCCGGTAAATATATAATCGCTAAGCCTCAATGGTAGTTCGAGTTTGATCAAAATTCTTACATAATGATGCCCTATTACCCTCTAACGACTCTTCGTATCAGCCCCTTAATTGCCTAAATACATTTCACCTATAAGACTGACATTTTTCCGTAAAGAATCTCTCTCTCAGCGGCGACTTAGGCCGCGATAGTGACTGAAAAACAAGTTTCAGCGTAACTAACAAGATTTATTCGAACTAAAAACAAGGCATTTTTTTATCTTGTGTAAAGAAGGGTTGTTTAGTCGCTTCTCGACCATTGGACAGAATTCCATTGGACAGAATCCCATTGGGCAGAATCCCATTCGATCCACAATCCCATTCAACCGATACGTTTTCGTAAACCAGAATCCCATTCGACCGAATCCCATTCGACCGTCAATCCCATTCGACCGTCAATCCCATTCGACCGACGTTCACAATCGGAAGTCCATTAACACATTCTAACCTAACCTAACCTAACCTAACCTAACCATTATCGGCTTAAATTCATCGGGACGCCCTTTTTGGTTTCGGCCCAATGGGAAATTCGGTCTATGGGGGATTCGGTTCAGCGGGATTCGGTTCAGCGGGATTTCGGTTCAATGGGAATTCGGTGCATTGGGCTCGGTCGGCCAAGATTCGGTTGATTGGGACTATTTATTTTTTATTTCGGACCAATGGGAATTCGGTCCAATAGGATTCTATTCAATGGGTATATACCGTTTAGTCAGAAATAAGAATTTTGAAGCGTTTGAAATTGAGTAACTCAAATACAAATCAATTTGTAAAATACCGGCTAAATACGCGATATAACGGTAATTTTATATCTGCAAATTTCAGTATTGAATTTTTGTATTTTAGAATCCTTAAAGTTAGAATTAATTCTGAAATTTTACGTCAGTATTCCTTTAAATCGATTTTGAACTCGAAAACTCGAGCCTTTCCGAGTAATAATTCGCGATATTGACTTTATACGGAATCCTCGAAGGCTTCGCTATAGCAATTATTCTAATGTTAAATTGGCGAGTTATAGATTTTGGCTAGATCCATTAGCTTTGCTAATTAGCCTTATATACCTTTATGTCCTATATGCCTAGCCCGCGCCCGCGCGTAACTCAAACAACCGCTTACCTTGTCTTCAGTTTACAACGATATATCACAACCTTTCATCGTTATTATTATTATCGGACCCTTCAGGCGTATTAATTCCACCTCCAGACCTTTCAATCTCTTCTCCCAGTACTTAGCTTTTTAGAGTAGTCGCACGTGCGTGGCTAATGCGTTACAACCGACCAGGAATATCAAAGTTCGTGAAAAAAATATTTAGGTTTTTTTAGGGTAAATGAAGATTAAATTCTCAAAGGTAAGTTCCCATTTCTCCCAACATTATATAACTTCTAAAATTTAGGATTCCCATTTCTTCCAAAGTTAACATTTCTCTTAAAAATTGTGGATTACCTTTTCTCCCAAGAATTATGGATTCCCAATTCTCCTAAAATATGTATTCCCATTTCTCCCAAGAATTGTGGATTCCCATTTCTTACGAATTACAGATTCCCATTTTTCCCAACATTATCATTTTGTTATTGAACGTTTGTAATATGCTCCATTATGTATACAGTTATATTCATCACCAATGTTTGTATAAAGCTATACAAGCTACCTTCACGAACACTTCTAAATAAATAAAAAACTCCTCATTTATCTTTTCGAAATTGCTGGAAATCGCCAGAGTCCCGCGTGTGATAGTAAACTTTATAGTCTGTATATATTCTTGAGCTCATCCCCAGAAAGATTTGAACAAACTATCTCGGTAACACTCTCGTTAATAATCTCTTTTAATAATATTTTGAAATGTTTTGTATATTATTAAAGGCGCGTTTTCAATCATGATATTTTTTGGCGAAAAAAATTACTTTTACATCATAACTAATGTTTTCTATATTTTTAAATATATTTTATGAAAGAAAGAAACGTATGGAGTAGATGAAGTTAAAGTTTTACTCAAGACCTTCATCAGACTGACTAGTTCAATATTGGTTTTGTAAACCTTTTATTGGTTGATTGGGCCTATTTAAACGATAACGAATCGATAAAAAATCATTTGATTTTAGGTCGCATCTCCCTTTAAATTTAAAAACTCAACTCCATCTTCTCCACGCGTTTCCTCCTTTTAAATGTACATTTTAAAATATTACTTTACCATGGATTCTAATTTTGGAAAATTCAACGTTAAAAAATTTTTATTCAATGTTCTAGACAACTATATTACTATTACTATAATATATTGTTCTATAATAATACATCAAAAACTCGATATATGACCATTTTCAGCTTTTATGGGGAAATTGCTTTGAATAGGCGCATTTTTAATCAAATATTATCCCGTAATTTTATCTATCTTGTCTAGAATATGTAACTCGTCGCGCGCATCTTTCTCTTTGATACAGAAATTAATTTTTGAATCTACAGAAATTGATTTTGGATCCTGGAATAAGTTTTTTTAAACGATTTAAACTAAGGTTGTAAGCCGGAAAATTTTGCGGAAAATGACGAGGCATATTTTTCGGAAAATGATCCGTATTTTTCCGCTACTGAATTTTCAGTTAAGTCTTTTTTTTTTTTTTTTTCAAATTATTTTATAATATTTTGTGCCTCCAACACGCTAGTATAAAAGCAAGGATGCGTAGGCCTAGTGAATTCCAAAGAACGACGTTCGCTCGGTTAACTCTTCTCATTTGAAGGGATTTAGAAACAGGTTTTAGTTTCAACTTTTACTTTAGGCTACAGTTCGTCATTCGAGTGATTCGGCGCTTCGCGTCTGCCATGAAATCTATTTAACCAACGGTCTTACTGTAAGCTTCTAAATCAGAAGTTGAAATTGTATCGAGAGCGATTTAGATTCAATTAAATTCAAAAGTGTATAGTCTGAACTGATTTCTATTGTTCTATGATTAACAATTTAATTTTCTATCAATTAAAAAAATCAAAAAATCGATTATTCAAACCTTTTTTTTTTACGATTTACGGAAAACTTTCCGCGTTTTACTTTTCCAATAACACTAATTTAGACCGTTAAAACGGGTCTATTAATATTACCTCCCTTCGTAGCAGCGGTTCGAAATTAGGCTCAAAGACAGTTCAGATTAATTTTAAAGGACTCAGTTGCTGACAGGCCAATCCGAGAGTTCGTGTTCGAACTAAAAGAGAACTTAGAAATATCTCGCTTGAGCCATTGTGTGACTACTACTTTGTAAGCGGTGTTGGCGTCGGCGTCGTGCAAGAACACGGAAACCCGAGTAGTCGCGTATGATTAAACCACAAATAATGCGTAAATAAAGTTAATTAGTGAAATTGAAATCCTAATTACATTAATTTAAATAAATTACGTTCGACAACTCGTTCTCTATCCTGCATCCATGCTATAATGTATTATTTTTATTTTGTCCCCCCCCCCCACCCTCAATCAAGATTCGAACTTGGGTTAAAATTGTTATATTTTAATAGTGTACATTTTTCTATTGAACTCGATCCTTTAAGTACCTTTTTGAATCAAGATTTTTCTTGGCCAAGGGAGTCGATTTTTCGTTGTAACTATAGAAATTTTCCTTATAAAAAAAAAACTTTTTTAGCCAAAAACATCATTTTTACAATTACCTTCCAAAAAGTCTATTTTATTTCTAAAAGAGCTCTATATATATATATATATATATATATATATATCCTACTTGAAAATTTGTAATTTCTCGTAGAAGCAAATTGAATAATAGGGAACGGAACTACATTGTACTGTTTAGTTTTTATTTTTGGTCTGTATTGGTGAGCAGCCTCCTATGTCCTATTAGTCCGTTAAATTGTCATCAGTCGGTTCCTCCGGCTCCACCCCGCGAACCTCCCCTTTAACCTCCTAACCCCACGTTCGTTTATTTCACTAATTCTCATTAGGGGGCTTTGGCCCAAATCTCATCAACAGCTGTTCGCGTTTGACCCCTCTCCCTTACCTCGTTAAAGGGATTATTAACCGCTCCAAGAAACGTATTTATTACGAGAGTGACTAGACTGCGAACTACTTCGTAAATTACGTTAGCGTCATCTATCATTGAAAAAAAAATTCGAGTCACGATGTTTTATATTCTTTATCAACTCATCTGAGCTTTCCCATTAGATCAATTTATCATCGACAAAAATAAGCTCTCATTGGATAGATATATCGAATTATATTCTGATATTACCCGTTAATTGCTTGATTAAAACATAGACTATTTATAAATTCGGTTAATTTATCCTAAGATAAAATAAAAATAATACTCGTATCTGTTTTTATCGCAAATGGCATTTTTTCATAGAAAATTATCCGAATTCGGATAATTTCCTATGAACAATTTGAAAATATATTTTCCTCAAAAATAATAAAAACATTAAATCTGGGAAAGGTTGGGTTTATAATTTTCTTTTCGAATTGTAATTGCTAATTTAATTTATATTCATAAATATTAATTTTATTGGTTTATGTAATTTCTTCGAATTTTAATTATGAATTTGATTTATATTTCTTTTATTTTACTCGAATTCTAAGAAATGTAGATATTTTCTTATCCAAGGTTAAACGAGTTTCGCGTTAGTAGACAAAACTTGAAACTTGTTTATCTTCGGATAAATCCATTTAACTTATTATCTGCGTATACAAATTGCTCAGTCGCAAGAAATTTAATCGTAAAATAAAATACCCAAAAAATACCCACGGAAGATAACGTGGTTCGATCCTACTCCAAGCACTAACGTAATAACTACAATTTTAACGTTTTCTAAGTAGTTAAAGCGCGAAGAAGTAAAAAGATTAAAAATTTGGTTAAATTTAGGTAATTTGAAGTTTCGATCTATTAAAATTCACTAGAAATACTAATAGAGGGTAGCGTGACCATTAAATTAATCTAAATGGACATCAAAACCGTCTTAAACACCTTTTATAAATAAATTCCCATGACCTTATTTTATGACAGGTCATAGGATGAGTAGAGACTTTTATTTTAAAAGTATTGAAGTGGAATACAAATTCTAGTAATTTAAATAAATACATCAGTATCATTAGGCTGTATTGCGCAATTATCTTTTGTTAATCTACTGATTTGATAAAAACGATTGATTCAGTCTGGGGTGGCACGGAAGAGAAGAAAATAAAACGACGGAGATTCTCCAGCTAGTTACTCTTGGACAAACCCAAGATATTCTAGACTGCAAGTTCTATTACCCTTCCTCGGTAGATGATTGGCAATACTTCCGGTAGTGGTTTCGTCTGAATTTCTTCTTCTGACGTTCTAATAGGAACAATTGCTGATGTTTTTTCACCATACGTGTGATCTCAGTCATTGGAAGAACCGAAGGATATATCTTGTCCAAAACCGCTCACAGCCTGATAAGACCTTCTTCTGCACTTCTAAAAATAAAAAATATCTTAAAAAGCCTGAAAAAAAAGACTAAACTCTATACCGTTAGTATTTACACTTGAATATCTCATTTTAAATGTGATTGTAGGCATCTCAAAACACTCGCTGCTTTATTCCCAATTCTTGCGCTGTTATATGGAAATGGCAGCCGTGAAGTTGCTCTGTTGACTTCAAATGGTGATTACATTCTGCGCTCGTTGATCTATATTGACAAGGTCTTCACGAAGTAACTGCTCTTCAGTACCCCTAAACCTCCAACTCATATTTAACTATAATTTAGATAAATGATAGCACTGGTAATATTTACTCCGAGTATAATCGATCTATTAACTAGAGTATAGTAGTAGAATTGTACTTAGATGATCCAAACTACATTGAATTTGCAGCAAGTCTAAGCTTACACTACCTTTGCTTGAACTTAGGCGCGTGCTGAATACTCAAGCTGGTATTAAACACAGAAAATTCTCTACATTCTTAGATATCTTAAATATCTTGAAAATTATGTTCTATATTGATTAAAAGAATTTTAATAATTAGATTAAGTTTATATTTTTAATTATAATATAAGTTAATATTGCGTTTCATTTCCCTGAAAGATTTCACACCATAAAGCTCATCTGCATTAATTCCAAAAAAGTAGTATATAAACCGTTCGAAGGGCTATATTAGTCGAGCGATGTGGCCATGAAGTTTGGAGGAAAACCCCTCCCTTCAATGTTTAGACGTTTCTCATTACCCTAAGCACTTGGTAGGCACCGCTAATTTACCTAGGTGAGGCGATGTTTGGAGAGTGGAAGGTTGATGTGGATCATATTAGTGAGGAACTCCTCGCTAGTATGGCCCGCTGAGATCGGACACTAGAGGTTGGACGTTGGTGTGGGGATGAACGAAGGTGATTATAACAGTGGGAGACGTCCCATTGCGCATAATCGCCTTCAACTGTCCAGTATCGAGGTTCGACCGGATGGTGGAAGGCGATAATATCCAATGGGGGACGGCCTGTTGTATATAATTGCACGACACCTGGAACTCAATGTGGCAGCCACGCTTAAAGGATGTGATTCCCTTAAACGGAATTGAACGATAAGATGGCACGATGACGTCTCTAGACCTTTTGCTCCACGAGCTAGGTCACGTGATTTCCGGTTACACAGGATATCCGGTTACACTGAAGTTCAGTCGGGTAGGTAAAAAAATATAAGTTAAATGCCAAATGGGGAGAACTTGCTGATTATTTCAGGACTCCCCCAACAAAGGTTAGTCTAATAAAAACATTTGCACAGCTTTTAAATTTTTTACACAGTCACTGAAAGAGATTTACCTTGGCATAAGGTTAAAAAAAAGGTTGTTGAATTTCTTACTAGTCCTGAAGACAGCGAGTTTCAATGGGTCAGATACTTTGTTGTTATACCTATTCAACGTTGTCCTAATGGAATATTTTGCATTTTTGGTTAGGTCACTTTTAAGGAAGACCAGTTATAAAAAATTAACCAGCTTTCTGACATTCAGTAATTGCGCTTTCTCAAAAATAAAATATGCTTAGTTTGTATTGATACTTCGAACTAACACGTATACGTATCTGGAGATTTGCGCTTCAAATAACCCGGTCTAACTAATATAGAAAGAATTATCAATTTTGAAAACTGGTTGCGTAGCTGGTTCCTTTAAGTATCCCTTTTAACTCATTCCGTTGCCTTCATTTGTCGATCTCCCCTCGCCATCATTCGCCGCACTCGTTCGGTTCAAGTAGGAAAATATAGGAACAAGCGTTCTGGTCTCCGTAATTCAACCCTAAAAATATATCGTACATATAGACAACTATAAATTAGCAAGGGGAGCGTTTTATCGCAACGTCGATCGGTTTCGTGGCTAATTTTCACAAAGGTATTTTATAAACAAAAAGCGAAAGCCAAAATAAAATTCCGCTCAACCGACCAGGTTGCGAAAATCTATTTCTACGTATAATACAAAGCTATCATATACCAATTTTTCGTGGCTAAAGCAAAAAATGAGTCTTCCGCGGCGGAAATAAGTCACGTTGCGAAAAAGGCTCGCTAAAAATTAACCATTAAGCTAAAGTTAATTTTTTTTGTTTTTTCGCGGAGGTTTTCGACGTACAAGACTACTTTATTATCCATGGATGATCTTAATATCCCTAATCTCTCTCTGGAATCCGTATGATGACGCCAGAGCTCGGAAGGCAGACTGGGTGGTATAAATCGCGGACGTATATTAGGTAATTTAAATTGACTCTAATGGTGGATTTATTATTGGGTAGCGGGACGCAACATGGAGCAATAACTGGACGGGAGATTTGGATTCGGGAACAACAATCTTGAATAACGCGAACATATAGATAGATCACCATTTATCTATAGTTTCGTCATCATTCCAGCAGTTTGGAGATCCTTAGACTTTTTTGCTCAGTACGATTCGCAATAGTGCCCGCCCCTTTACGAGTTACATTAGTTTCGGCCCATTATGTCGCGTCCTCTAGACGCGAACGTGACTCAAATAATCCGGGTTTTGAACCAATTTGTTATTTCTACCAATTGACAATTATATTAGTGTTATATATTTGTGTTGGTCTATTATTTTAGCCAGACTCGGCATTTTTTATAAAACCGCGAAAGAATGTGCGCGATCATTTCCCACAAACCCTCGCTTCCAAATTAAGCCACTCTTTACAAAGTTATAATTCTCTTTTACAGACAAACAATAGCGTATACGCAGCTATGTGGATTGCGCTATAGTATTTGGAAAGAGGCAACTGAAGCGCAGCTGTTAGAAAAGGATTACGAGTGGTCCTTCAATATATATTAAGAATATATATTTTTCTATAAGAATATGATAGAAAATTACGCTAGGAATGTCAGTCTCTCTACGAAGCCTAGCCGTTCGTGGGAGTGGTTTCGAACAAGCTCGCGACGACCCGCCAATATTTTTACGGCACATAAAGTCTCGAAGCTTTTGAAGACTAGCTCTTGGAGTGTCATTCGCGAAATGAGTTGGCCTTCTCCCTATACTGGTCATCGCTTTGATTAAACGACTTTTTATAATTGCCTCGTATGCATTCTGAGCTTAATTTTTAATCATAAGCTTGATATAGTCGTTACGTATCCACCTGGAAAATAGTAAGTGTTTTTCCTGGAAATTCCCCCCCCCCCCATTCGTGAGCGGGTTTAGAGGTGTCATATTCCAGAAATAGGTGGGTGATGATTCGGTTTTAATAATTTTCTACGCGTCGTTAATCTTCGGAACTTTCGTCCAGTAACATCCGCGATTTAATTCTTTATACACAAACTTAAAATGGAAATATATTCCTTATTGATAAATTTATCAGATTTTTTGGTAATAATAATATTTATATCGCCGACTAAAATAATTGAAAATGGTTAATTTTTATCAAAACTGAGTTACAATTATTAACTCTCAATGATGTTGTTTTTACCTCCCCGACTGAACTTTAGTTTAGGGGAGATTTTACACTGTCTGATGTGTGTATCCGTTAACACTTCCGGTGTAGCCGGATGTCACGTGACTTATCACGTGATTCGAAAAAAGCTACTGCCTTATTAGACCCAGGTTTACTCCCCTACCTACAGTGTCTAGTACCACCAAGAATAGATTCAACACAAGAATATGGAAGAGCTATACCTTTGTCCGTGCGCTAGTCTCAAGCGGATGGAGCCTACGGAGGTCTTACGCCGCGCGTCATGTCACGTGCACAGGAAGCGGTTGGCTGTTTTCTACGATAAGGGCGGGGTGGAGGATATCAGGCTGCGGGGATAGGCGCTGCCGGTAGAGCTAGTTCTCTGTCACGGACCTCGAAAGCTCGTGATAGGGTGAAAATCATAATGCATCTAACGTCAAATCTAGTAAGCTCCTCCCGTTCGAAACTAACGTTATACCAGAGGTATAGCGTACGGTTCAATATTCTTGTGTTGAATCTATTCTTGGTACCACACGAGAGGGTCGTGCTTGGGAAGGAAGCAACTTAAGGTGTGTAGTAAACGTAACCAACTTGGCCATGAATGATCAGTTCACTACCACCTTTCTACCAACTCCACACGTCCATTCAGCAGTGACTAGTTAATTTGAAACCAATCGACCCATTTGATTGCAAATTAACTACATCACCACCAAACTTCCATGCGGAATTGACGATGGACGTCCATGTAGAAAACGATACCTTCGAACCACCTGTCCAACAGTTATCCTAAATTAAGTCCCACCACACAAACCATCCATCTTCCATTTCACTTCTTCCTCTACGGGTCTTTGTTGTGCAGTTACCGAATGCCTAGTGTATTTACTATCTCTGACGTTGAGATGGTGGAATTTCCACCACTCTTCACGGTTACTCTCTTGACTAAAACAGCTCCTCGGAGGCTATATATACAATCATTTTGTTGTAATGGCATATTACCCATATGCTTTTAGTGAATTGAAACATAATATTTATTTAAGTTATAATTAAAAATTATAAAATAATTTCACTTCAGCTAATTAATAGTCCAAATGAAAAATTTATTTAGTATAAAGGATAATTTATAAGATATTTAAGATTTATATTTCACGTATTCTTTTTTTTTTTTTTTAATCGGGAAGTCATATCGAGAATAAATGTTTTTTATCTCATTTTAATTGGTTTATCAAAAATTATGTTTTTTTTAAATAAATTATTTTTAAAATTAAACTAAATATTTGTGGAATCTAGTCCTAAAGATTCTCCCTTCTTGAAATTGATGTTAACTTGATTCAACTCACTCTTTGGTAGTGGTATATATTTGACTTATTTTTTGATCTTATATTAATTGGTTTATCAACATCTTATATTTTTTTTAGATTAAAATAAATTCATAATTTAGGAAATATTTGAAGACTCTAGTTCTTAACAGGTTGACCAGACTTCCTATATTTCTTATTTTTTCCTATATTTTCAATGCCTTCCTATAAATTCCTATAATTGAAGGTTTCTCCTATATTTTCCTATTTTTTCGGTTGTCAGGTTATTCATTTTCAAATAAAAGTATAATTTCAAATTTCTCAAAAATAAAAAAATTACACCACCAAAGGCTTTATAAAGTCAAAAACAGAAGAGATTAAGATTTTAAAGAAAATCAAAAAGCGATAAATATGTGGTAAAAATGTTAAATCAACAGATATTGATAGATATCATATCATATAAATTCGCTGTTATTAATCCTATTTTTCTTATAATTTTAAATTTTCAATCCTATAATTCGCCTTTAAATTTCCTATTTTTCCTATAAAATTTCAATTTTTTCCCCAGGTGGTCACCCTTGCGTAATCTTACGATTAGACTATTAAGCGCAGTTAGTACATTTTTACACTCCATTAATAAATCACTATCCAAATTGCCCCAAAATAGCTTGAAGAAAAATGTCGTAACTCGAAATTTCTACAGTTCTTTCTCGATTTAACCCGAATTTTAAATCTCTAGTATTTCTCCTAAATTAATATCGTAATATTCTCGTCGATTTTTTAGATTTCCCGTAAAAACAGTTCAATTCATTAATAGAACTTTTCTAAAATAAATCGTGAGTTACGTCGTTTTGCGTTTAGAGCGCGCGCCAGTGAAAAGTGGCAATTTTTTTCCCCACCCCGGGTCGGCGGGCGGCGGGCCGTTTCTCCTCAGTTTGTTTTGAATTTTCGGGAAGTTGGCTCTCGTGAATTTTTGCTAATTCTTTAAATCGTGATTAAATTGTGAAAAATGGATAAAACCCTTTGATTTTGTGATCCGAAGATTACCCGGAATGTGGACCAAACGAAAATAACAAAATTGAGTCGGTGTAAATAACTTAAGTTTACGGTTTGAGATGATTTTGAATTTTTCATCCTGGGCTCCTTGGCGGGGTGACGCGAAAGTTAGGCCTAACACCGTCCCAACTCCGGACATCGTTTCATTATCGCGAAGTCGGCTGGCGTGAATTTTTGATAATTGTTTAAATCGTCTTTAAACTGAGACAAAATAGATAAAAACCCGTGAATTTTGTGATCGAAAGAATGCCAGCAATGTGGACGGAAGGAAAATAACAAAATCGAGCCGGAATAAATAACGTAAGTTGCCGTTTTCAGATGATTTATTTAATACAGGGTTATTCGGCGGGGTGAGAGAATCTAAGGGTTAATGCCCAACGTCGTTCGGGGGGGGGGGGGGGGGAACATGTCTAGAAAAGTTTGACGCCGTTACATTTAGGCGGAATTGTGAAAGACCTATTTCAAACATTGCCTTATTATATTTTGGGGGTGATTCATTTCGCGATTATTAATTAAAAGTCATATGATGCTATGATAACTTAATTATTTTAATCAAATCGATAATTTAATTTAATCAAATGATACTACAATAATTTAGTTTAATCAAATGATACTACAATAATTTAGTTTAATCAAATGATACTACAATAGTTTAGTTTAATCAAATGATACTACAATAGTTTAGTTTAATCAAATGATACTACAATAATTTAGTTTAATCAAATGATACTACAATAATTTAGTTTAATCAAATGATACTACAATAGTTTAGTTTAATCAAATGATACTACAATAATTTAGTTTAATCAAATGATACTACAATAATTTAGTTTAATCAAATGATTCTACAATAATTTAATTTAATCAAATGATTCTACAATAATTTAATTTAATCAAATGATACTACAATAATTTAATCAAATGATACTAAAATAATTTTATTTAATCAAATGATACTAAAATAATTTTATTTAATCAAATGATACTACAATAATTTTATTTAATCACATGATACTACAATAATTTTATTTAATCAAATGATACTACAATAATTTTATTTAACCAAATGATACTACAATAATTTTATTTAATCAAATGATACTACAATAATTTAATTTAATCAAATGATACTATACAATAATTTAATTTAATCAAATGATACTATACAATAATTTAATTTAATCAAATGATACTATACAATAATTTAATTTAATCAAATGATACTATACAATAATTTAATTTAATCAAATGATACTATACAATAATTTAATTTAATCAAATGATACTATACAATAATTTAATTTAATCAAATGATACTATACAATAATTTAATTTAATCAAATGATACTATACAATAATTTAATTTAATCAAATGATACTATACAATAATTTAATTTAATCAAATGATACTATACAATAATTTAATTTAATCAAATGATACTATACAATAATTTAATTTAATCAAATGATACTATACAATAATTTAATTTAATCAAATGATACTATACAATAATTTAATTTAATCAAATGATACTATACAATAATTTAATTTAATCAAATGATACTATACAATAATTTAATTTAATCAAATGATACTATACAATAATTTAATTTAATCAAATGATACTATACAATAATTTAATTTAATCAAATGATACTATACAATAATTTAATTTAATCAAATGATACTATACAATAATTTAATTTAATCAAATGATACTATACAATAATTTAATTTAATCAAATGATACTATACAATAATTTAATTTAATCAAATGATACAAATTAAATTTTTCTAATTGAATGATACTACGAAAATATTAACTCTTGGCAAGGCACACTAAGCTCTTTAGTTACCCTTTAAATAATTATTTTCCACCAAAGGCATAAAGTCAAAAACAGAAGAGATTAGGATTTTAAAGAAAATCAAAAAGCATTAAATATGTGGTAAAAATGTTAAATCAACGGATCATATTGTTGCGGTATTTTTAGTCGAGATAGCTTTGGGAGAGCTCTTAAAGAGTTGCATTAACTTTAACGGACTGAAACTTCAAAGTTAATAGTAGAATTTGTTTGGGCTCCGTGGACGCGTGAAATAAATCAGACACTATTTTCATTCTTCCAATAATTGGGCACTTGTATATTTATTTTACTATTTTTACTCGCTTCAAACCATTTTGCAATAATTAAATCTTTACATTGCTTTAAAATGACCTGAGTCTGACTCGCTCCTCCTATTTTCTAGCTCAATCTTTATCTCTCTGACCCAGCAGTCATGCTCGCTCTTAACTATTTCTTTCTGACCAAGAGGTCAGGCGCGCTTCAGTATTGTTTCTCTGACCCAGCGGTCAGGCTAGCTCATTATTATTTAATTTCCAGACCCATTGGTCAGATTCGCTTATTCTCATATTGCACCGGTCAGACTCCTTCATTTCATTTACTCAGACCCAGCGGTCTTACTCGCACGAGATTTTGTCTAATTTTAGGTTTTAGGGAGAATACAAAATATTCCCTAGCACGTCTATATTCTTCTCCTCCAATGAGAAAATTGGTTGCAGCTTCGGTTGTGCTCTTTCTGTTACTAAACAGTTAATTTCACAATACGCTTGAATTACTCTTATTTATTTTTAACAGTTTTATATGGTTAGTATATTGTAAACCTGCAGAACTCCTCGTCTTAACTTGAAAGAGGTTAGCCAACGTAGCCTAAGCCAATGTTATAATGTGTTATAGCTGCATCGTATTAGCGATACAAGGGGACATTTCTTAACCTTTGTTCATTTCAATATATTTTTTACGACTTTTTTCTCGCGATTTTCGGGCCAGCTTTTAAAGTCGATTCGCTATATGTTACACTATCAAGCCAGAGTTCTAATTTTTCTTGCTTATCCTCTGTTAAAGGGTTAGCACCGTATATACTAATTCAAAGTGCTAATAACACAGAACAAACTAACTATGCTGATAATTCGAACTACAAAAACCCACATCTTTGTTTGGGAAAGTAGTTCAGGAAAAACCCGTTATATAAATACAGGAAAACCTTATTTTCTTTAACACAAATATTGTTTATATATATTTTTATAATCCAAATTAACAATTTGAGATTTTGCGCAATATTTAACACATTGAAAGATATCAAATATTTTCCTATATATTCGCTGTTATTAACTTATATTTTCCTATATTTTCGTCATTATTTATCCTATATTTCCTATAATTTAAAAATTTCAATCCTATTTCCTTCTATAATTCGCCTTTAAATTGCCTATTTTTCCTATAAAATTTCAAGTTTTTTTTTCCCTCGTCACCCTGTCTTAAGATTTCCCGTGTTGAAAATTTAAATTCACTGATATTATTTTGACTCGCATGTATTCAACTCACTTTGGTAGTGGTAAGAGGAATATTTTTTACTCGAATTGACTCTTTTTGGGTTTATTTGATATTTAATTTTGATAATTGTTGCGCAATCAAATTGTTTTGTGTAAAGGGTAATTTTACACATTACTGAAGATTTCTAGTTTCAATTGTCAAAACTCATTCGCTTTATTCCATAAAATAAACAACGCCCCGTAGCTTATCAGCAAAGGGATATGTAAATGTACTATTGTCTCCCAACTCCGAAAAGGTGGCGCTTCCTCCGTTCACAATTTACACGGCGACTGCGGCCACTAGAGTGTCTCCATTTAGAGTGCACCATTTATCAAACAGTAAAATTTTATCCAAGCGCCGAATCCTTGAACCACAGTCTACGATAGTCACGTAAAAAATTGAAGCTGATTGTGCAGAAACATAAAATTATTTTTCTTAAAACGACTATTTTTTATCGATGACTTGAAATATATTTAACTTTTCAAATTATTTAAGATATAAAATTGCAATATTAAAAATATATCACAGGATAGATAATGTTTTCCGATATTCGTCAAATTCTAGGTTGTATAATTTTTGACGAGTATTCCAAAGGATCAATTCCTTGGAAGATTTCCCCCGTACATTCGCACGCTTTTTCTTTTAGTTTTTGTTCAATGGTTCTGTTTTTCTCTATGGCTCTTAGATGGTGATGAATAAGTAATCTCCATTTCAGTAGTGCCGGGTGAGGTTCGGAGCAGCGCGGCGAAATCAATTACGATTCCTAAATAACGAAACACAGCATATAACAAAAATGTTGACAAACACCACGTGCTAGGGGCAGTGAGTGCTTGAAAGAGGCTTTTTTACGTTGGCAACCAGGCTCAATTTGCTTCCTAATAAGAGGCGGTAAAAGAATTTGCTTATAAAGGTGCGGTTGAATAGTTGGATATATGAATTTCGTAAATGATTCAAACATATGCCTCTCGAAAACACCTAAAAGAATGCGTTTAAAAGATTTATATAAAGAGATTCATTCACGATTGAAGGGCGAAAAATAGTGTGCGTATAAGATTATTTAAAAACCCTTGTACAACTATTAGCTCGGAATTTATTCATCATGGTGAATAATTTTAAATTTAAATAAAATAATAAACAAGACCGTAACTCCGAAGTTGAGAGAACAGTTTAATAAATGTTTTCGGATAAATCCAGTTCACAACTAACAAAGAAAATATTCGCCCGAGAGAAGCTCAAAACGATATCCAAAATATTTTCTACGTAACACCAACCACGGAATTATGCAAAGTTCTTTAAAATCAAATTTAATTTAGTCGACTTAAATCGTAACTTCTCTTTTATGGTCTTTGATTACGAATACGTTTTTGATATATTACGAAATTGGAATATATATTTTTGTCAATTTGTAGAAAGTTTATTTTGATTTGATTTTTCCACCAATAGAATTTTCAGTTTGCGCGAGTATTTGAAGCGCCATTTCAAAGAATAAGAGTAGGTGATTAGGATTGAAATTCTATTTTTAAGAAGGAAGTACAAGGGTTCGCGTTTTATGAAAAAAGAAATACTAGATGACGTTGAAACACGTATATTTAAAAATATTTTTATTCGTTAAACAAATAGAAAGTGAGAGATAGGGTGTAAAAACACGCGAGATGACGTAAAGTAGCCTTTAAAAATACCTAATTATTTTTTACTTTTGTGACGTGGATTTCCCGTAACCGCGATTATTTAATAGTAGCGACATCTCTCTTTCCTCGTAAGTCTACCGATAATACGCTTTCTTCTAATTATAAAATAGGTCAATCAATATATACGTTAACTTTTATAAAAATTTTAATTTCAACCATTATTTTTCTACGGATATATAAGCGTAAGAAACTGATATATACCAATTTTCAGACTCCAAAAAAAAAAATATTTCTCAAGTTATAATTTTTTTAATTTTTTTTTGGATAAATTTGGATTTTAAATTCTCAAATTGGGTTTTCTTTAATAACTTTAGAATTAATAGACTTAAATGAATGAAAGTTCATATGATAGACGCAAATGAGGTGCTGAATGCGAAATTTAAGCCAAAAACACTGAGAAAAAATTACAGAACGAGATAATTTTAATTTTTGGGGGTCCCATAGGGGCCAAATTTGAGACTTGAACACCACCAGCATCTGTTATTCCTAGCTCTAGTTTTCCGTAGACGGCTATCAGCTCCTCTGTTTGGGCTGTATTAACTCCAATGGGGAAATAACATGGGCTGCCAAGATCCGAGATTCTTATACATTATCTAAGCTCAAATATCATGGGATTACCCATGACGCTTTTTTTGGTACACGTTAAAGTTCAGTGTGTCTGTACCTAGAGTCGTCGATCGGAAAGGCCTATCTATAATTTGGAAGCTCTTTGTTTTCCTTTTTTGAGTGATTTAGTTTAATTTTATGTCGATATATGTGATTTTGACTTTTTTTTTCCCCAAATCAGACTTTAATATAAAGTCAAATTAATTTTAAATCTATGTTATACAGAATGGTCGCTCGCTTTGCACGCGTTGAAATTACGGTTGCCTCTAGCTAATGCATAAACGGCCATAGAGTATTTGCATAGCCCGCTTTGACAGCCCGCTTAGGCAAAAAAGGCTGTAGCTTCAAGCTCTATCATTGCTATGATGCTAAGTTCGTACGCGTTGAAATTCCGTATGGTTCCACCTCTAGCCAATGCACACGCCGTCAGGCGGTTAACCATCCCGCTTATAAATTCCCTACGCGCTGCTGCAAAGCGACCGTTCTCTATATTTATTCTGGGATAGAGAAAACACACCCCTTTACCTTTACACCCGCTGAATTTAGTTTCGTAAAACTACTATATCTTTAACAAAAGACTTGAATATGGTAATTATTTTTCTTTATTTCATTTTTTAAATGTCTTAATTGAATTTTTATAAGTTTTATTTTCCATTTGGACTTAAATATTAACTAAATGAGTTGTTATAAATTACAATCCAAGGCTTAGTGGGACAATCTCTTCGACGTAGACCTTTTGGTCAGGTTTTACTAGATAGATGTCAGTACTTTCTCCGCCGATTTCAATGAGATCCCGAGTTCCTCTCGTATAAGGTCTAGAGACCACTCGATTGCAATTGCAAGTCTCGTGGAGATCTCGCGTGAACGACGGGCACATTGGTCTCTTGACCTACATGGAGGCATTTCATGATCTCGCTAAGCCTATTTTCCGGGTAAGTTTATTTTTGTAAACTTTTTATTGGTGGATTATGCGTATTTAAACGATAAGGAGTCGATAAAAAAACACTTCTCCCTTTAAGCCTTGAAAAAGACGTATTTGTGGCCGATTACCCATTTTGGTACGCTGGCCAACTTCCAGTATTATTGACGTCGTCAGAATTATAAAACCTTTTATGGGGAATTCCGGGTCTTTCCACCGACTATCCCCATGTGTCGCGTGGTTGCCCCATCCCCTTACCTGGTCGTACGCAGGGATATGGGGTGGTGTTACTTGTCTTGTGGTGGGGAGGGGGGCGGATTTGTCTGCCTTCCGATAAATAGTAACACACCGTCTCGCCCCAGCCCTGTCGGCTCTGGATAACCTACACCTGGCGGTTCCCCCTGTCCTTGCTCTAAAAGACTGCACCCTACCCGGACTCGGGCCGACGAACCCGGGCACCGTTTTCCCTCTAAAGGTGGGAGCCCGGGGCTGCGGCGTCCCGTTATTGGGTGGTACTGTCCCCGGTACCGGCCTCAGCGTCATCCTTGTCGGTTCTTGGCGTCACGGATAAATTGACGGGGCCGTATGGTAGAGATGTGCGGGTTGGGGTGGCCTGCCTGCTTCCAGTTTTACGCTACCTTAGTCCTGAAGCGTGTGTGCGGTAGCACTGGTTCTCCATACCTTTGTCTCCCATTCCGGGCGTGGTTTCGCGTGCCACAATTACCGGACAAGTGATGATGCCGCACGATTAGGCGGGGCTGTTATTTTCTTAACAAACAAAACTGATGTCTCACAGATGGTGCCACCCTTCTCTAGAAGTCACTTTCCCCCAAACCAAAACTATTCCTTTACATATTTCTATATTGATTTTTTTCTGCTCAATCTTTTGAGAAAATCAGTTTTTTTGGAAGGGATTACGTTTCGTGTCACCCTTTAAATTTGACTCTAAGCAAGATGTGGAACACTGGCATATGTATGATTAGAGTTCGGGCTCTATCCATTACACTGTTCTTTCCCGCTTCTCGCGTACTCGGACGTGGTAAAATTCTCAAAAGGTTCTATAGCTCTTATACGCGTATATTCTTAAGTGGACGTGCTCGCGAGCTTGGACTATCCTTTTCATAACTCCTCCGCCGTGTTAAGTGCGTATACCCAAGTCTCTTTTAGAACTTCGTTCTTACGTTATACGACATCGAATTGCCCTTCAGTTCTCTTTGCCTAAGGCTCCTTTATTAAGTTTTCTCTCAGATTTCTTTTTTTGACGGAATCTATTCTTGAGCTGCCAAAAACTTATCTTAAAGGGATAACGTGGTCGTCAAACTACCTTGAGACTCGCGAATGCACATTGGATGAAGGAATCTGAGAGACGCCTTTACAAAGCGAAGGTCAAGAACCTCAAACATCCCCTGCCCATTTTTCTCTCCCCCCCCCCAACCCCCGTCGAAGTATTACCTTCGTGCGCAACTATAGATTCAATCGTTACACTGGGTGTGATTCAAAACAAAACACTAATATATTATAGGAAATATTAAAACATTGAAGCAATTTTATGTCTTGGAAATTTAGACATTTCCAGAAATTAAAGTTGCCCTTTTCTATTAAAAATTCCTAGGTTTAGTAACTTCATATTCACAGAGTTTGCCTATTATAGGGCGAAATTAAAATGTTTAACAAACCCATCAAATATATACTAATTTAAAAGGAATGAACAACAAAATGACGTTCCCTAAAATGCGCGCATAGTAAATTTCATATTAATTGGTTCCTTCAAACTAGGTGTAAGCATGGATTAATTATACGTGCCTAAGGATAGACAGCAGGCAGATAAAGTTCAAAATTGTTCAGCCCTAACCCAACCTAGCGGCAGCAATTGGTAAACCGGATATAGGGCCTATGTTTGCTGTATCAAAATTAATGTAGAAGGACCGCAATCCGCGATCGAATCCAAGCTTCCTCGTAAATTCCTGCAATTTCACTCGAATTCTAGATAATGGACATACTTTTCATCAAGGGGAAATTGCCGGACTCTTCGCGTTTAAACATTGTTTATCAGTCCGCCACAGCTATTCTCATTTTGCAAACTTCTCTCGAACTTAGGGAAGGCCAGCTGTGCAGCTATATTTTATTTACTGATAAAAAAATCTTATGTATTCATTTTATGGGGCGACACCCCCTTTTCTCTCTCGCTCCAAGCCGTCCGTCGTAGAAGTTTGATCCACTAAAAAGGGGAGTAATAAGGGGGCTGAAGCCTAAACCCCCGGGCCGACTGGTTTAGCGTCCTTACTGAAAAAATGTTCCTCTACTGTCTATCCTTAGGGCACGTATAATTAATCCATGGTGTACCAAACTTTTGAACATTTTGAATTGAGTTTTATTCTGAAAGACGCGAGCGAATATTCTTTATCTATCAACATACTACATTGGTAAAGGTTCAAACGTGATAATTCTAAAATAATTGAGATTTCTTTCAGGGCTTTTCAACCAATTTAAATTACAAAATATGTAAATCATACGAGTATGAATTTCCGCATCTAAGTGTACGATTTAAATATCCCTGTAACAATGAAATCTTTTAGGGAAAAAAGAATTAAATCCCTAAAAAAAGAGTCCCTCTACTTCCGCCCCTTGTTCTTCCCTTATTCTCCTTTTTCCGCCACTTATCCTCCTACTTCCGTTACTTTCACATTTTGGCTCATTGTCTTACGTGAATAACGTTTATTTAGTAAAAACATTAATTAAATAAGTGAACACATCCATTCCGCTGAATGTTTTTTTTTTTTTTTTTTTTTTTTTTTTTTTCTCTCTCGAACGAATTCGAAGCAGGATTTGATTTGTTTCATTAATATTTTGGTACAATTTAGTCGGACGATGCTCTCTGACTGCTGAGCCACACCACTAATTGCTAAAATTACCCAAAGGTTCTATAAATTATTTTCAAACCAAGAAACAAGTAGTCACCTCTTAATCCCTACTCCCGCCCCTTAATCTCCTACTCCCGCCCCTTAATCTCCTACTCCCGCCCCTTAATCTCCTACTCCCGCCCCTTAATCTCCTTCTCCCGCCCCTTAATCTCCTACTCCCGCCCCTTAATCTCCTACTCCCGCCCCTTAATCTCCTACTCCCGCCCCTTAATCTCCTACTCCCGCCCCTTAATCTCCTACTCCCGCCCCTTAATCTCCTACTCCCGCCCCTTAATCTCCTACTCCCGCCCCTTAATCTCCTACTCCCGCCCCTTAATCTCCTACTCCCGCCCCTTAATCTCCTACTCCCGCCCCTTAATCTCCTACTCTCGCCCCTTAATCTCCTACTCCCGCCCCTTAATCTCCTACTCCCGCCCCTTAATCTCCTACTCCCGCCCCTTAATCTCCTACTCCCGCCCCTTAATCTCCTACTCCCGCCCCTTAATCTCCTACTCCCGCCCCTTAATCTCCTACTCCCGCCCCTTAATCTCCTACTCCCGCCCCTTAATCTCCTACTCCCGCCCCTTAATCTCCTACTCCCGCCCCTTAATCTCCTACTCCCGCCCCTAGTTTCGCCCCTTAATCCCCTAGTTTCGCCCCTTAATCCCCCTAGTTTCGCCCCTTAATCCCCCTAGTTTCGCCCCTTAATCCCCCTAGTTTCGCCCCTTAATCCCCCTAGTTTCGCCCCTTAATCCCCCTAGTTTCGCCCCTTAATCCCCCTAGTTTCGCCCCTTAATCCCCCTAGTTTCGCCCCTTAATCCCCCTAGTTTCGCCCCTTAATCCCCCTAGTTTCGCCCCTTAATCCCCCTAGTTTCGCCCCTTAATCCCCCTAGTTTCGCCCCTTAATCCCCCTAGTTTCGCCCCTTAATCCCCCTAGTTTCGCCCCTTAATCCCCCTAGTTTCGCCCCTTAATCCCCCTAGTTTCGCCCCTTAATCCCCCTAGTTTCGCCCCTTAATCCCCCTAGTTTCGCCCCTTAATCCCCCTAGTTTCGCCCCTTAATCCCCCTAGTTTCGCCCCTTAATCCCCCTAGTTTCGCCCCTTAATCCCCCTAGTTTCGCCCCTTAATCCCCCTAGTTTCGCCCCTTAATCCCCCTAGTTTCGCCCCTTAATCCCCCTAGTTTCGCCCCTTAATCCCCCTAGTTTCGCCCCTTAATCCCCCTAGTTTCGCCCCTTAATCCCCCTAGTTTCGCCCCTTAATCCCCCTAGTTTCGCCCCTTAATCCCCCTAGTTTCGCCCCTTAATCCCCCTAGTTTTGGCCCTTAATCCCCCTAGTTTCGCCCCTTAATCCCACTTCCCCGCTCGCCCTTTAATCCCTACTTTCGCCCCTTTTAAATTTTCGCTCATTGGCCTATGAAGATCACGTGCATTTCTTTGAAGAGTAAAGACGCCGGTTTTGGAAGAATAAGTTAGATATATTAGAAATATTTTTTGTACCAAAGAAAGAGTTTACTTTCCCGTTTCGGAGAGTTATAAGTTCAACAATGCGGTTCGCCTTTTATTGCTGTTGTGTACTTGGTGTAAATCTCGTCTAAGAGGTTTGCCGACGTCCAATGGTTTTGATTGTTTTTCTGGGGCTCGTAGTTTAGTATATAGTTTTAATGTCTAAGGAAACCTATATACCATGTAATGATGGTAAAAAATTAAGTATTCTATAACCATTTTTATATAAAGTTCCTTCTCATACGCTCTGCATTAGAGAATATATTTTTATTGGTTTTCAAAATGTGGAATAAAAAAATATAAATGGAAACCTTATTGCCTACATTTCGTTCTATACTTACCTGAATCTCTTAATTGTATTGTCTACAAGCTAGTGGACGGATCAAGAGATTGTACAAGGTGCTATTAGGCCTAAAGGTAGAATTAATGAAAATCGCGTTTGGAACATATTAATTCTACTTATAAGTTTTTCCTCCCTCTGATCTTTATCGCTTCTAAGCCAGTGAATGGATTTTAAGATTGGAGCCTATACGCGTTAAAGGTGGAGAAAAAAATTGAAATCGGTATAGTCGTCATATCTGGGAGGAACTATATCTAGGGAGTTTCCGAATGCTTTGAAGTGTTTAGTCTGCGTTGGCGTTACCATTTTCGTATTCCTACGTGCGTAAGTGGAAGACTGTTTGCTCCCCTTTACAAATATTTTAAGCACCCAATTTGGTGGGGAATAGCGGTCTGGCTCAGGTTGATAGTTTAAAAAAAGTGGTTTATCCTAGAAAAAAGGAACCTCCGTTATTACGCTGTATTTCGAACTTGTCACCCTCTTTTGTATACAGTTTTTTTTTCAAACCCAAGAACATAAACGGGTTTTGATAAAAATAATGCTTTGCCGTCAAAACCGCTATTTTCACTATTAAAGATAACGGTTGGATAGTTTATAGTTTCAAAACTTGAAAGTTACCCAAATCACCGAGTGGCTCGACATTCCCAATAAAATTGTACGGGATTTCGTGATTTCACAATTTCGCCAAAGATTTCTAGATTTCTTCTTTCATTTCGTGTTTTCGCGATTTCGCCAATGATTTCGGTATTTCGCTTCCAGGTTTCGTCAAAGATTTCGCGATTTCGTCAGAGGTTTCGCGATTTCTTCAAATATTTCGTGGTTTTTCCGTGAAAGATTTCAAGAGAAGTGTGCGGAATTTCATGTAAAAGTCAGACCCTCGCGAAACACCCATTTCATGCCCACGGTTTTTTTGGTGGCTCTATTCGAGCTCTGTCAGTACTTCCTCTATGGTTCCTCCAAGGTCATATTAGCGCTACGTTTATCTTTCTTCCCGCCTTTGTTCTCTATTGGCTCTAAGGCAATCGAAACCTGACTAAGGGCACCCCCTAGCCATATATGGAGATTCCCGCTTTTATACCAAGATTTAAAACCCATCGTGGTCCCTATATAAGGAAAGAGAAAAAGATGGTGCCACGAGAGGGGGGTTATATTTGAGGAAGATGTCGGCTGCGTGGGTGGGTGGGTTCGGGGTGAACTAGGTAATGAATAATTCATGCTTTTCGTTTCCCGTCTACGCTCCAATTAGGCTTTAAAATTTGCGCCGCTTGGACAAACACATCTCGAGGCAGCAACCGTATTACCAAATCCACTCCCTCGACCCATCAGCCCCGCGAGCCGCTCCCGACCTAACCCCGAGCCCGCACTCTTAAAGGGATACTATCAGACAAAATGTTTCATTTTTCCGAGACTAAATATCCGATTTTACCATCGACGTATGTTAATTGACATTGGATTCCACTATTAATTTCCAGAAGTGAAGCTATAAATCTAGTGTCCAAATCGCGTCATCGACGAGCTGCTTTATAAGACACTATTATACGACATTTGTTAAATGACTGATGTTTCACGTAACAGAGTGTCAATAGTGATAGAACCTGATACGAAATTCTGAGTATTTCCGACAGTTATCCCCGTGTCTCGCGAATAACGCCACCCATCTCTAGAAGTCACTATAACTATAAAATATACTATATTGCTAATGTTTTATTAAATTCGGCATATATATCCCAATTTGACTCTAAACATTCAACTAGTAACAATATTTCGAGATTCATTGCAAAAATCTTACAACACAGCGTTATAGAGATATAACTCCTAATTTGGGGAAACAGTGACTTCTAGAGACGTATGGTGTCCTCCTCGGTAGAAAGACCTGGAATTTCATATAAAGGTTCTATCACTCTGACAATGTCGCGAAGCTGACCTACCAAAATGGCTAATCAAAGCCACAAATACGTCTGTTTCAAGGCTAAAGAAATTTAAAATTCGCGCCTTTTGCAAATATGCGCGTAACATGTCATAATTTAACAAATTTGATCACAACTTTTGATTATAAAGAATACAATCAGACAAATTTATGGTTCGCAAATGATTTGGATATTTTTTTGCGCGAGCGACGGGACTTATTCCATAATAGTAAACAACGCCCCGTAGCTGAATACTATCAGCAAAGGCCCAGGTAAATGTACCGGCAGAATCGGATTCGAGACACTCCAGCGGCCGCAGTCGCCGTGTAAATAGTAAACGAGGGAAGCGCCACTCTGCGGATAAATTTCTGGGAAACAAATATAGCCAAGCACGGCCCCTTAAATTCCGTCCCTCTTTCCCGACTCAAAATATGGAGGAAGAGTCCAAACCACTCGTACCAGACAGGGGTGATGACTTTTTTGGGTAGTTAGAATGATGGGCTATGACGTAAAACTGGGCCTTTGCTGATAGTATCAAGCTACGGGGCAGTGTTGCCAATGTTTGAGAGTCGAAAATCCCACAGTCGCTTACTAAATTTCCCCTCCCAACCCTCACGCTCTTTTAACTCCGCCCCCTCCCAAAACTCAACGGAAAACATATCAAATATTTTGTGGTTTAAATTTTCGCAGCGAAAAAAGAAAAAAAAAAAAAAATCAAGAAAGGCAATATGATTTTGCGTATCTCCCTAGCTTCAAAGCTTGACCTCGCTACCCAAACCCAATATGAATTTAAACTTTCGTTACTTATTTTATTTCTTGGAAACGAGGCATAACAGATGCTACCCCAGAACAACAAATAGAGCTAAGGAATAAAAACTAGAAAAATAGGCATGTGTTTGCTTTTACACACTGAAAACTAAATCCATGGCCATGTAATATCATCAGTCTAAGTCTCCAGGAGAAAGAAAGAGTCCCCTAGACTTTGGTAGTGGTATCAAGTGACTATAGGTAAACCTATTTATTCCCTAAAGGCCTAAACCACCCCCTGATGGGCTGGGCCTTTCGCCGCGTTTGTACAATTAAAGAATTTAAAGAAAGTATTGTTGGTGAAATACCGTAGTGATAATATAATAAACATTTGAAAACCCTCCCCGATCCTCGTTCATGTCCACCTGATATTTGGTAGCACGCGCGAAGGAAGGCTCCCTATATCTCTGAGTAAAAAATGCTTAAAACTAACGGATATCGTAGCTTTGAACACGCTGCAAATTATGGTGAACTTGTTAAAAAATTTTGGTTACTGGGAATGGGAAAAACTTGGAAAATATAAATATTCTCAGAAAAATCAATTTTTTTTTCTATGCTCTGGCTAAAGAGTCAAGCTTGATTATATTTTTGGTAAGAAAGGGGTCGTTAAATCCGGTCAGAGTAGAAAATCCCACAAAATCGGCCAATTTGGTTGAAAAATCCCTTTCTCCCACACAGCCCAAAAATCGTGCAAAAATCCCACAATGTGGGATTTATCCCACACATTGGCAACACTGCTACGGGGCTTTGTTCACTTTTATGTAATAAAGTGACAGACTTTTGATTACATTTATTAGAAAAAATCAGTTTTCGTATACTGATTCAGTTAGGTCCACTTTTTACGACGTGGGTGAAAGAGCAGTCTCGCCTCCCATTCGACCAAAAAACCATGTTTGCCTTCAGACTCGAGATATTCCCAGGGAAAGAATACTTCGTAAAAATAGATTTTTTAATGGCTGTCTGTATCACGTTTGTCTTTAAGAATGTTTTCTACGGCTGAAAAGGCAGGTTGGTAAAGGTTGTTTTTTTGACTGAATCCTATCGAAGTTCGAGACAAATTTGTTAGCAAAATAAGCATCAAGCAATATAATGTGACTATCCTGAATTTAATTGGATCATTTCAAATTTCCCTCCATGGCTTAACGAAACGTATAACAAGCAATTAATTTGTAAGAGATAGATCGAAGAATTATCTAACTTATAATAATATATTACCAGAAAGATGGACTAGTCTAAGGGATTATCTAAGCTTACCTATTCTTGTCTAAAGTTGTGCACGAGGAATGGGCAAGTCCGAGGGAACAACCATTCTAACCAACGCGAGTGGTATGGATACACTCGTCTGACGGATGAACTAACTAAACCAAACAGTATTTTAATATAAACAAGCTCGTATAATAGCTACACCTCTTGCAAACGCCTAAAGACAATGAGGTCCTAAGTTCCTAAATTTCATTGGAAAATGGTGGCATTATTTTTAATATTAACTGTTTTACTCGGTTTAACACCAATAAAAATAATACAACGAAATTTTAGAGAAACACGCATTCCCTTTGTCACATTCAAATGTTTCAAAGTTAAGTTGTTTTCTCATATTCGAAATTAACTTTATGATTAACTAATGATTTTTTTCAATCATTTTTGTTGGAGCTGTAAAGAAAAAGAGTTATACACGTTCAATTTTAATTAATTATAATTAATTATATTTAGTGCTACCTATCTTAATAGATACTTAGATAAATAAAAACCTGGTATCATTCATTAGCGTCCTCTAACGAGCGGCAAACAGTGCAATCACCTCCACATTCCATAAACTCTTCAATATAACCATATGAAAAACAGTTTTTTCTGGATATAAAATATAAAGAAAATAAGTTGGAAGGCTTTTTAAACTTTTTAAAGGCTTATCGACTAATATTATTATCTTTTGTAAAATCCCACCTCATGAACTTTACCATAAAAAAGCTGTGAAATATTAATATCCCATCCGCGCGATAGTCTTCCTTTAATACTTTTATTCTATCTTTATCAATCGATTCGAAAAGAGTTGGGCGGAGAGAGGGAGGGAGGGGGGGGGGGCGAGCACCCTTTCCAAAAAATAAGAAAAAACCATTTTTCGCTTCCGTCTTTAAAAGAAAATATGGGTAACGTCGGTTTCACGGCTTGGCCATTCGTTTTACACGAGTCAAAACGCGACAGAGCTACACGAGTAGAATTTTCAAAGCGATAGCTTGAATGGGATCTTAAACTTTCTTTGACTATCATTTCATTACCTTAAAAACCTCGTACTAGAACTTGGAGGAACTATAGAGGGACTAACCGACTGGTCAACAGCTCTCGAATAAAAAAAAACAGGTACAGGGGTCACTCAGTTCGACATTTATAGAGCGCTATACCGTTTGCACACACCAGCGCTTATCCGCCGTCATTTCATCATCGCGTCTAGGACCGAGAAGGTCAATACTAGCGGAGCCGCAGCCATGGACAGCGGGCCACAAAGTACAGACTCGTAAGGTACAGGGGTCAAGGGTACTAAAAGGAAATGTTAAACAAACTCTGCCAAGTAACGTACGTGACTGTTTGGAATACTGGATTTGAGTTCCAGAGCGTGGCCATTTTAATTTCTACTGATAACTAAATAGGTGTTGCCACTTCTAACAGTCGGTGACTCCCTCTATACTTCCTCTGAGGTACTTTTCACTCAAGTAATACGGTATTGGGTTGCTTCCCGCCGAGCTGATATTGTAAAATTCAGTACGAGGGCGATCTATCTTCTCCACATTGTTTTACAACGAGAAAGAGGTATAGGCAAGGGCTACAGTTACGAGGGAGATGATATCATCCCAAAAACAATTATTTATCGATTGGATAAATATTGTTTTCTCATAAACACGGTGAGGTTACGATGGATTGGGAAGCCTGGCATCGAGGCGAGAAAATGACAATCCATCTATTCTATGAACTCGCGACCTTTCACGAGAGGATAGCATCTTCGCGGAGAAACGTTCACCACAAATCTGATTTGTTAATTATTTATAAAACAATTACAATATTTCTCTATTTTCCGACGATATATTTCTAAACATTCCTAACGATTTTCAACACATTTCTATAGATTTTTAGATATTTGCTATGGATTTCTAGATGTTTGCTATTGATTTCAAAAGACTAATGAAAGATTTCTAAAGATTTTCAACGTATTTCTAAAGATTTTCGACGTATTTATATAAATGTTTTCGAGCTATTTCTTAAGGTGCCCTCCATCTAAAATTGAACGGAACAATAGGCCTGTAACCCATTCCATCTCGAATTGAAAGCGTGTACAGAACAAGTATATCCGTTATATGCACGATTTGTTTAGTTCGAAATGAAGGGGACCAAGCGTTAGGAGAGTTGCAAATTCGAGGTGTAATAAACTATCAACGGAGCTAGGAAGTCTAATGCCAGAGCTGAAAACTGTGGTTGGGATGTAGTACCATTATATTGGAGAAAGCTTTCCCCTTCAAAATGCGTTTATATCACGAACTCGACGAGATGATATCCCTTGTATATATATATACATGCATGTTTCACCAAAAATGCAATTCCGCTGCGCATCGATATAAAAAAGCTTATTCCGTCTTGTTTTATGGAATTACTCTTTCGAAAGGTCGTTGAAGCGTTTATTGCCATACCTGCGCCTATCTACTAAATTTAAGTTGGAGCCGAGTGGTTGAGTTATTTCATAATTTCTAGCCAATGTCTTGTTTATAGTTGATTCGTACCTAGACCATGGTTTTTACCACTCACAGGGAGCTGTTGCGTGATGAGAACAACTGTAAGGGAAGGCATTTGTGTGGATGTCTACGTGAGGGTGTGTCTGTGTTCTCATTTCAACGGTTACCCCATGAAATTATAGAAAAAATTCATCCCGAAATAATATATCCAATGACTAAAATATTTTTTCTCCCTCCTCGCCAAAAATTACCTCATAAAATATACCCTTTAAAAATCACCATGTATGATACCAAAAAATCATCATTTATTCCATAAATGTAATTCACGTCTGCAGTAGGGTAACGACTAAAGCAAACAGCGAGCGCGACGTCATAGCCCACCTTTTGAAAATGGCGTTACAAATTCACCCGCACCCTGTCTGGCTCTTGAGTGATTTGGACTCTTCTGTTACGTTCAGTAACACTCAACGGACTCAGCGCTGAGCTCATCGGAGAGCATTTTTTCATTGAATGGTATTTTTGCATTTCCGGTTTCAACGTCACGTTGTTCATCGGACAGTCTACGATTAAATCCGCTGGAAGAGCGGGTTTTTTGTTGAGCAACGGAATGATGACGTAGAAATGGCGGGGAACTCTGATATATTTATCTTAAATTCAATTAATTATATTTAAGTGGGATAGATTATAACCGAAATTATAGCATATTTTCCCGAGCGCAATTTATTTATTTTAAATTAGTGATGTTGATAGCTTGAATCATATACTTTGGTTAGATTCGATCGCTATTAGCTATAATTACTTAGGCCTTTGCCACGAGGTTGAAACCGTCTTTTTAAAACGTATAAAAAACTCGTTAAACAACTTCTGACGTAGCGTTGCCAAAAATGCTAAACGGAAACTTATTTTTTAAAAACCTGATTACTGGACGTAGTCTTCATCTCGATATTTTGAGTATCGGAAGAAATGTGGTTTAGTTTATCACGTGAATCTCGAATTTCTTCGCGTATTTTTTTCGCCACGGAATGTGACTCGAAAGTGTCGCTGCCTTAAATCCAAGAGTGTGAAACTTCGCTTCAAATTTTGGGAAAAACCAAATCCGCTGCAAGCGTATATCATGGCTCGTCGCTTTAACTATAGTTGGTCCAGTACATCCAGCAAAGAGCTCGACGACGGGTAAATACATTAAATTAAAATTAATTTGGACCAAAAGGGAAATTGGGAAGTCCTGAAAGGTTGGACCTGGGTAAAATAGTAGTTATTGATTCGACTGGACCAAAGTAGAAGACCATGAAACACTTCATTGAAGATTTTCCCGTAGAAAACTTGATTGAATCTTGTATATTAATTACGTAATGGCAAACAGCTGAATTTTGTGTCATAACTACTTTAATATCGTGAAATGTACGCCAATTACCATGTACCAAAACAATTAAGGCTTAACACTCTTCTAGTATACTCCGAGAGGAGAAATGATCAAATTTTTGGTAGTGGAGTATTTTATTTGTGGGTAAGCTCAGCCCTTTCCAGCGGGTGTCAGAGAAGCGAGCTGCTGTCAATTACAACAGCGCCTTTTCCAATAAAATCTTTCCTTAACCTAACCTAATCTGCTCTTATGAACGCTGTTTTGCATAAACGCCCCCTTTAGTTTTGAATAAACGCCCGCTAATATAGGAGAGCGCCATAATACAGAGCTACGTACCGAAGAGATTCCATAGTTTTTCTCAATTACATAATGGCACGCGGAAAGAGTAACCGGGCCATTGCTGTCCTACAAGTATTATCCTTTGTATTAGCGAACATTTAGGAAGAATTTTCAGTTGGCAAAGTATGACAAGTACAACGGATGTCCAAGAATATTCAAACCAATATATCGCTGTTATATAAATCAACTATCAAATTTGAACTTTTTATTATTATTATTATTATTTTTTTTTTTTTTCAATATGTTTGAAACAAAAGCGACAATTTGAACGCGAGACTGGCCCTTTGAGAATAGCGCGCTACAAGAAACTCTGATAATGACTTTAAGGCAGTGAACTTTGAATTTTCTTAGTAGAAAAATTTTACGCGAGAGAAGGGATGATAATGGGAGTTTGTGTTAACCTTTGGAGATTCGGAACGGGATTTCTTCGAACCATCAAGCGTTGAATCGAGTTTCTTATACTTCCTTTTTACTCTGTTAAGATTGCTTTCACGCGGTAACCTCGAAAAAATGCAACTATAGTGTATTCCACGTTGAATTCGTGTGATGTACAAAGCTAACGTAAACATTATCTCGGTGAATTTCTTAAACTCTAAGTTAAACGCGGCCCCGTATCTATGTCAGTTATGCCAATTCAAAGTGGAATAGTGAGTATGCGTAGTTTAGTTTCCAGCACACGCAAAACGCGAGTTAGATTGTCTGCTTACACGTAGAGGTTGAACAAGCTTGTTGGGTAAAATCTATATCAGCCAATTCTCGTATTTATACTTATAAATAATTCAGCAATCTTGTAAAATAGATTACGTTACTCTAATTAGATTAAGTTCAATTATAATTTAAATTAATATTACATTTCAATTCACGAAAGGCGTGATCACGTAAGGCTAAATTGATTGTTCTTGTTTATAACTCGATACACGATCTTTCTCTGCTGGGCAAGAAACCATAGAAGTGGGCTGAAAGGCTTCTCCAGACGTTTACCCTAACCGTAGGCACTTGGTAGCTACACCACACTGACCAGTAGATGGAGGAGTTTAGTGGAAGATGGATGATGTATTTCGTGGAAGTCAACTCGCGAACAATCTGGCCATTTAGTTCGAAGTTCTCATCATCGATTCCGCAAGGAAATGTATTAGTGTTTAGTTAGCTAGGGACCAATCTGGTCTATTGATCACGAGTTAACTTGGCACGGATGCCCGTGTGATATTGACAGTATGGTGGAAGTTAGCCATTGATCAAATTGGTACAAAGTTAAAGTTTTCTAGGCACTGTAGATTGTGGCGGTTGCGTTGAAATCGATTTGTTTAATTTCTTGATATCTCGCAGTGTATTTGAGAAGTTCAATCAAGAATTCATTCAGGTTTCATAAGAATATGGGAGGGCCGAGATTCAATAACCATCCTCCCAAACTTTGTCGCAAAAGTTCGTCCGCTTCGAATCGATTTTTCAAGTAAATCGCTCCTGACATCTATTATTAACCCGCGCCACTAACGACCTTGACATAATATTTTGGGTAATAAAAATGGAGCCGACCGAAAAAAGATCTAAGCGTACAAATGTTGCGAAAATTGCAGACGAACTTTTGTTACAAAGTTTGGGAGGATGGTACCAGAGGCTAAAGCTATGCTCCCATATTCTTATGGAACCTGAATGGATTCTTGGTGTTACCATTTTGCGTGTGTCTCTTCACCGCTTCAATCGTAGTCGGATACAGTTCAACTATATCCGACTACGATTGAAGCGGTGAACAGACACACACAAAATGGTAAAAAAAATAAAAAAAAGACCACGCGTGGAGTCGGGGAGGTAATGAAAAGAGACTGGAAATGTTCGTTCAGTTAAAAATCTTTAGACCAATTATTTCCCAAAAAATATTTATACCAACAACAATAATTTTTTATAACAGCGGTAGATTTTAAAACTAAAGGTTTTTTGAGACTAACAATTCGATAAAATTTATTTGAATAGTATCCCTCGCTAATTTTGTTGTCCACCGAAGGCAGACACCAGGACCTATGGCTTTGGAAATTTTTGGCGTTATTTAGTGGGCACGAATAAATTTATCGGGAAAACAATATATATATATTAGTGGTTTTATTCCCTTTAATTGCATGTCGAAAAATAAAATAATGATTTATTTTCATCGATTAATTGAGAAGCCCTGACGATTTTGGCCTCTTGGACATACGGGTTCTCCTAGCTTTTTTATTACATGATATTTTGCTTAGTTTTTGTTGACAATTTACGCGATTCTGCTGATTGTTGTAAGCTTTTGAATGCGCGAATCTATTTCCTCAACCAAGTATCGAGGTTTTTTTTTTATCAGGCACCAAGTTGTACCAGTACCAAGCGCAATTACCCGTACAATTTGTTTATAGACAGGAGACTTTTTACGAGCTAAAAGCTAAAACGGCGTGGGACTATACCACCAGATACGTGTATTGAATTTTCCTTCATATTACAGGAAAACGGGAAAAGTCGCTAACCCCAATTTCCAAGCATCTGAGCGAAATTCTCAGTCTTAACTCTTTGATTGTAAGCCGCTTACTCAATTTCAGCCCTCGTATAAAAGTCTTTGGAGCGAAGTCCAATCTTCCTACGAACCTAGATAAACCGATAATGTATTAAACGAAATCAAAATTTGCTTCGCGCTTCTAAAATATGCGCATATACGTAATGAAAGTAAACCCATGGAAGGACAGAAATTGTAATTACCAGTAAAAGAAATTAGAAAGAAAATAAATTTAAATGTAAAAGAAATGATAAGTTATCAGGTGAAGAAACTATAAATTATCAGGTGAAGAAACTATAAATTATCGGGTGAAGAAACTATTTATTACCGGGTGAAGAAACTATAAATTACCGGGTGAAGAAACTATAAATTACCGGGTGAAGAAACTATAAATTACCGGGTGAAGAAACTATAAATTACCGGGTGAAGAAACTATAAATTACCGGGTGAAGAAACTATAAATTACCGGGTGAAGAAACTATAAATTACCGGGTGAAGAAACTATAAATTACCGGGTGAAGAAACTATAAATTACCGGGTGAAGAAACTATAAATTACCGGGTGAAGAAACTATAAATTACCGGGTGAAGAAACTATAAATTACCGGGTGAAGAAACTATAAATTACCGGGTGAAGAAACTATAAATTACCGGGTGAAGAAACTATAAACTACCGGGTGAAGAAACTATAAATTACCGGGTGAAGAAACTATAAATTACCGGGTGAAGAAACTATAAATTACCGGGTGAAGAAACTATAAATTACCGGGTGAAGAAACTATAAATTATCGGGTGAAGAAACTATAAATTATCGGGTGAAGAAACTATAAATTATCGGGTGAAGAAACTATAAATTATCGGGTGAAGAAACTATAAATTATCGGGTGAAGAAACTATAAATTATCGGGTGAAGAAACTATAAATTATCGGGTGAAGAAACTATAAATTATCGGGTGAAGAAACTATAAATTACCGGGTGAAGAAACTATAAATTACGGGGTGAAGAAAAATTATTAGATGAAGAAATTATACATTACCAGTTGAAGAAACTCTACATTACCAGTTGAAGAAAAGATACATTACCAGTTGAAGAAAAGATACATTACCAGTTGAAGAAAAGATACATTACCAGTTGAAGAAAAGATACATTACCAGGCGAAGAAACGATACATTACCAGGCGAAGAAACGATACATTACCAGGCGAAGAAACGATACATTACCAGGCGAAGAAACGATACATTACCAGGCGAAGAAACGATACATTACCAGGCGAAGAAACGATACATTACCAGGCGAAGAAACGGTACATTACCAGGCGAAGAAACGATACATTACCAGGCGAAGAAACGATACATTACCAGGCGAAGAAACGATACATTACCAGGCGAAGAAACGATACATTACCAGGCGAAGAAACGATACATTACCAGGCGAAGAAACGATACATTACCAGGCGAAGAAACGATACATTACCAGGCGAAGAAACGATACATTACCAGGCGAAGAAACGATACATTACCAGGCGAAGAAACTATGCATTACCAGGCGAAGAAACTATGCATTACCAGGCGAAGAAACTATGCATTACCAGGCGAAGAAACTATGCATTACCAGGCGAAGAAACTATGCATTACCAGGCGAAGAAACTATGCATTACCAGGCGAAGAAACTATGCATTACCAGGCGAAGAAACTATGCATTACCAGGCGAAGAAACTATGCATTACCAGGCGAAGAAACTATGCATTACCAGGCGAAGAAACTATGCATTACCAGGCGAAGAAACTATGCATTACCAGGCGAAGAAACTATGCATTACCAGGCGAAGAAACTATGCATTACCAGGCGAAGAAACTATGCATTACCAGGCGAAGAAACTATGCATTACCAGGCGAAGAAACTATGCATTACCAGGCGAAGAAACTATGCATTACCAGGCGAAGAAACTATACATTACCAGGCGAAGAAACTATACATTACCAGGCGAAGAAACTATACATTACCAGGCGAAGAAACTATACATTACCAGGCGAAGAAACTATACATTACCAGGCGAAGAAACTATACATTACCAGGCGAAGAAACTATACATTACCAGGCGAAGAAACTATAAATTAGCAGAAAACATCTACCGTACTTTTAGAAATCTAATTGCCAAGGCAGTTAAAAAATAATATTTTACCCAAAATAGATTTAAACAGTTTTAGGCGTGGGAAAATTATCAAACCATTTATCTCTGGCATTTTGAAATCAAATTTCCATCGGATATTGGCCATGTCTACTTATTTCGCCGCCTTCAAAGTCAATCAAATCTAACGTTACATTTCATATCGATGTTAAATGCTTATTGTGAAAATAATGGGGCGTAGGTAATAATAACCCAAACCCCGAGGTTGTCAAGAGGGTAAAGTAAACAATGAGGTGGTAAAGATCTCCAGAGAGTTAAGGGAGAAGTTAGCTTTGATGACATAAAATTATATAAAAAGTTGAGAACAGACTTAGGTACGGACATCGGATTTTATTACGTTTTGACTAGTAATATTTAATTAAAAATCAACAATTTTCCTGAACTTGAATCTTAAGTTCTATTCGTTCGAATTTTAAAATTCCATCTGTCAGCCTGTGCCATATACATAAAGATTCTTAATCAGGCTCCAGTTATAATTTAGACTTCAGATAATTTTATGGCGACAGTAATAATATATACATTTTTTTTTTTTTTTTTGGTTTTGTAGCGTCCCTACTCCCACTTTTCAATCAAATTGAAGTTTAACGTAAAATCCACCAAAAGCAACCTAATTCCAACGGTCCCACTTAAAGGGACGGTGAAGAAGAAAATCATGTGATTTTTTTTCATCGATTCTTGTACTAGCATAATTCTAAGACCTATCCGCGTAGTTAATCATTCGGGAAATAAAAATAGATCCAGATTTCACTGCTCTTTAAAATTGACCCCCTCCAACAAATCTTATTGCCTTCCAGAGAACATAATGCTCGTCGCACACGTTATAGCGCGAGATGTGATGTTTGTTTAATGACAAACGTGGCCCGCGACATGTAGCGTGCCACGAGTGTTTTGTTCGCTGGAAGGCAGGGAGAACAGTATAATTTGGATCTATTTTGATTTTTAAAATCATTTTGATATATTTCACGAATGATTAACCACGTGGGTATGTCCTTTAATTAGTAGAAGCATCGACCAAATTTTACTTGAATTTCCTCTTCATCTTTCCCTTTAAAAGTAGTACATTCCTTCAATTGTCCAGTCCTCGTCTTCGCAAATTGAATTCGATACTAAAATTTACATTCGGGTCATTGGCAATCAAATATAAATGCATTCTTACAAGAGATGCGGAGATTGATATAGCGAGGTTTGACCTTTAATGTCATCGCGGCTGGTCTAACTAAAAACTATCGCTTTTACTCTCGTTAATGATTTTCGATTTTTAATTGCCTAGTTAGTAGAATTAAATGATCATCGAGTAGTGCCGTAGGTTCAGTCAATTGAGGTTTTTCGGGACTCTTAATGATTCTTCCCTGCTTAAAAACTTAACGGCCCAAATCTCACCCCCCCCCCCCCCAAAAAAAAAAGGTTTTTATTTCGGATCGTATATAATTTTGTTTCAAATTATTAAAGCTAATCAAGTTGATATATATACAAAGTGATACGCATTGGGTCTCATGATAATATGGAGTCGGTACTACCTTTTCAATTGATCTCGCGCGAAGACAACGCTGCCATATAGAGATATGTCTCTTCTCATACCTCTGCCGTCGACAAAACCAAGGGTTCATTCCAGCGCCATCTCCGAGTACACTGGGATAATACTGGTCTCCACTATTTCCAACCCCATAGCTTAAGACTGTGGAATGCGTGCGTATTTGGTTCCTAAAAAACCTAAATTGACCTAATTTTCTAAAATATGACGTGTTCCCATTTTTGGTAGATCACGCTGGCCAGTTTCGCGAAGAATTGACGGTCAATGTGATATAGAATCTTTATATGGAATTGCGAGTCTTTCCACCTATTATCCCCGTGTCTCGTAGATGCCGCCACCCAAAGAGAAGTATCTCTGTAGGGTAGCATTGTAAGATCTCTGCGCGAAGTTCGCGAATTTATTCACAAAAAAATGTTTTTTACATTTACGCGTGACGTTGTTTTTACTTTTCATTATGAAGAGTAACCAATCGGTCAGAAATGTTTCAAATTGGATATTTCTAAACGAATTCGGCAAAGTATATGAAACAAAAAGACCTGGATTTAACAAGAGAGGAAAGACATATTTTGGTCCAATTTTTTTTTTTTTTTTTTTAATTTGGGGTATTTGGTCAAATTATCTTAGAGTTTTCTAATTTTTAGAATTTTTGACCAAATTAGAAGATTTTTACTGATTGGATCGTTATTGTGGGTAAGCTTAAAAATGTACTAGATTATCAGTTCAGTATTATGGCCGATGGTAAAATACAAATAATACTCGTATCCGAATTTAACCGAAAATGGCAAATTATCCGAGTTATACGTTCGAATAAGAAATTTTTAAAATATATTTTCGTTAAAAATAATGAAATAAATATAAACCAATTAAAGCTTGGATTTATTTTTTTCTTCGAATTGTAATTGCGAATTTGAATTATATTTCTTTATTTTACAACGAATTCTAAAGCCTCTTTTTCAATCAACGTTTTTCAAGCATCCGTTTTCGCTTCATACCAAGATAATTAGATATCCGCTTCTCTGTTACTTAAAGCAAGAATCCATTCAGGTTCCATAAGAATATGGGAGGGCCGCGATTCAATAACGATCCTCCCAAACTTTGTAGCAAAAGTTCGTCCGCTTCGAATCGATTTTTCAAGCAAATCGCTCCTGACATTATTTTATTAATCCGCGCCACTAACGACCTTGACATAATATTTTGGGTAATAAAAATGGAGCCGACCGAAAAAAGATCTAAGCGTACAAATGTTGCGAAAATTGCAGACGAACTTTTGTTGCAGAGTTTGGGAGGATGGTACCAGAGGCTAAAGCTATGCTCCCATATTCTTATGGAACCTAAATGGATTCTTGCTTAAAGGTACAGACCGGGATAAAAAAAAGTGTGTCTTAAATTATAGAGCATATATTAAAACGACTAATATCATATCGCAAAAAATTTAATAGTTAGTAGATATTAAGATATTTACGTTTATTATAAGCAAAAAGTGATCTCTAGTGAACGCCATTTTAGTTTTTTCATACCCTTTCGATGCCTGCTGAGGATCGGCTTCGCCGATTGGTTTATTTCTCACCTAAAGTCACTTGACTCTAGCTGAAAATAGATGCGGGTATAAGCGCGCTCAATTTCTTTAGAGTCAAATAAGATATGCCGGGCCGAAACATAGGCTACTTCCGAAGGATCCCGCGCGCGAACGCTAACCCGAAGGTCGGTCGGCCAGCTGAGCTAGTAGTAGTATTAACCGAGTCTTAAGTTGATTTGAAGAATTAGAAGGTAAGAACTAAACTGCATTCATTAATTACGCAATTAGTCATGTTTTCGTAGAAAGTTAGAAATCACAAAATTACGGGTCTTCTTACGAAGTTACGAACAGACGATCCGACTGCAGCGACTCGAATGGCCTTCGTTTCGCGAATCTTTATTGGGTGACTTAAAGGCCAATCATTGAAGCGGATCCTTATTTTTAAAACTCGAAATGCCGGGAAGCAAATATGGCGTTCTTCTAGGAACGTCAATTTCGGTTTTAAAATGATATTTATAAATTAACCAAGACTTAAATCACTATAATGTGTTTTGATTTGTAGGTTTTTAAGCATGCTCTTTCCAATGGAAGTACTTTTAAAGTTGGGTTGCCTTTCCCTTTAAAGCCCATGAACATGCGGGTTTAAACGAAGAGCTGGATTTAAGCTTCAACTTGAATTTGACACGAAAGCTCTATTCTTGACCAAAACAAATCTTGATTTTTTTTTTTAACTTTCTTATCCTATGATATTCGTTTTAATACGAATATAGTTCCATTTTCAACCATAATTTTTTGGTCCAAAAAGTAAATTATTCGTCCTAATTATAGAAATATACCTTAGTTTTGATGTTAATTTTTATGCCAAAAAAAACTCGATTGAAAACGTGTTTTAACTCGTTAACAAATAATGCTCGAAACCTTTATCTTTTATAAACCAACAGCCTAACTTTTATCTGAAATTAAAATTGTATTTTTTAATCTGAATATGAATAACAGATGATAATGGTTCGTTGGGAATTCTAGCCCAAGTTCTCATTTAGCCCTTTTGAAACTTCTTGGGTTTACAAAAAGATATATATTTGCGCGCGCGAGTTTCGTGAGACTTATCCTTGAACTAGAAAACCACTCTTTGAGATAAAATGGAATGGAACTTTGATTGTACCAAATGGTAATGAACGGCGATAAGAAGGCTTCAGTCGAGCGTCGGAGTCTAAATTACTTCACTTTTTCGATTCTTAAAAAATCGTTAGAACGGGAAAACAATTTATTTGTGAGAAGAACGACTATAGAGAAACGAGTTAGATCTCTTAAAGTGAGGTTGAAGCGATGGTTTTTCATCAACTTCGAATGGAAATTGAGTATCGTTTTCGGAAAGATCGTTAAATAACGATTCAAAATATACATATGCGGAATAGAACAAAATTACCGCGACTGTAAAAATACCTATTTTATAATCGACATTTTTTAAATAAAAATTCCTAGAGCTCGGAATTCGTATAATTTTCATTAATTGGATAAAATCTACTAAATTCTGATGTATATTATCTGTTTGATTAAAAACAGACTATTTTTCATTCGAGTTAACTTTACCAAAAAAGCCCTTTATTAATATTATCCGCGTTATACGTTCGGATAAAAAAATTCAAAATTTATTTTCGTGAAAAATAATGAATACAAAGATGATTTAAAGTCTTAGTTTCGTTGTTTTATATTCTTCAAATTAAAAGTCAATTTGAAATATTTTTCTTGCATTTTAGACTAATTCTGGAAACGCGAATTTTCTTATCCATCATTTTACGTTTGAATGAGAGTAGTTTTTTCGTAAATAAAGCGCCAAACGCTTATCTTCGGGTAAACCTTATACATTTAACAATTATACGAATACAAATTTCATTGTTTTAGTTCCAAACAATTTACCCGAAAATAAAATATCTCAAAATATACTAATAACAGAAGATAATGGATACCTGATTCCGAGCTCTAAAACTTCTCCGCAGTACTACGTCATCGAACTATGGTCGCAGTTCCTACAGTTGATTCTCGCTCGTTCTGGCATCAGTGATAAGGTCACTTTCACTCGGTCTCTTTCTTAAAAGTACATAATCAGGATCAAGTCAACTACCTTTCGTATCAGAATTATCGTTAATTTTGTTTCGGAATAAACTACTTCATATATCGGAAAAAAATTACCTATATATTAAGTGTCTCAAGAACGTGTCAGCCCAGATATATAAAATAAAAATAGTTGTTAAACAGAACCTGTTTCTGTTGAAAATGATCGCTTTTTTCAAGGTTAGGACAAAGTAAAGTTTTATAATACCTTCTAGGTACTCTTGAAATGAAAATTTACGTGTTTGGCACTACTACTTGGAAATCTCGATGTTGATTATTTTCACGCGCGCAATATTCACTCTGAACATTTCTAACTTTAAATAATTTTTCTTAAATAATTTAGTTTGAATTTATTAGTAGAGTTAGAATCGATAGAAAATTTACTTATTTGCCTATAGACCCTCCCTTCAAGTTTCTTTTTAAGACCGACCATCTCCATTTTCCACACGAAACCGGAACAAGACAATAATTGTATATCCAAAAAATTAAACTACAATAGAAATGATCGAGGCAAGGAAAAGCTGTTCCGCGCCGCTATGCCTCAAACATCTAGCTGCAACATTAAAATATCAAGAACTTAAGCCTCGTTCACACTTGAAGGCAAAATCGGTTCCAAAACCAGTTCGAAGCGTTTTCCATTTTCTCTGGTTCACACGCTGACAAGACGGTTCGCGGCCGTTCGCCCCAGTTCGACCTAAGCCAAGGCTTAGCGTCGTTTTAAAAAATGCCCAGAATTTAAAATTTTTAAATAGTTATCTCAAACTAATTAGTAAATCGTGTTTGTAACTCGTTGGTTAATAATATTTGACAGAAAGTATAATTTTAATCGCGTTATTTTTCTCCCCGCCTCGCTATTTTCAAAGCGGATTGAACCGAAGCGACTTGGCCAAGCTGCTTCCCGAACCAACACGAACTGATTTCTCACGTTGGTTTGATAACCAGTGATAAAAATCGAACCGGAACGAAGCGCATTTAGGCCTATGTATGAACGTGGCTTTAATGTGGTCTTTGTCGATGGTCAAACTATTGTCTTTTTTCGCTTAAAATTTCTCCTCACGGAGTCGCTGGAAACAGGGCCGGATTAAGGGGAGCAGAGGGGGCATCTGCCCCCGGGCGCTACCGAAATGGGGAGGGGCGGCCCAAAAAATCTGGTGATACCCAAATCCGAGCGATTATTTTACTAAAATTTTGAAAAACTTGACAGCATTTATTGAATTTGAAATGATTTCAGGGCGAGAAGCTGTTGACGGGTGTAACCGTTTTAAATATGATGAAATGGTGTGGGACATTATTCTTTTTCCCCTTTCGCTATCTCAACTACTTGGGGAGGGAGTCCTAAATAAAAATTTAAATCTAGGCGCATTCCTCCTAAAACATAGTTTTGTAACACCCGTCCAGATCGTCTTGCCTCAGGGTTCGCTAACGGAATTAGTGTACTGATCTGCTTGATCAAATTACCTTCCAAATAAGAACTCCCTGGTTACAAAAACATTAACTAAAATAAAACTAAAGGGAATAAATAATAAATAATAAATAATAAATCAAATTAAATTCAGGATCCTCAGTAAAGATATTGAAATATCAAGACAAGGATGGTAGTAAACGGAAAGGAACTCATTTACAATTTAAAAATTATCTTTTTCAATAACTACTTACATGTATCCCTGGAGGAGATATATGGGATTAACGAAATATTACATTCAATGAATCTCTCTTAAGGAGAGATTCCTATAATTCTAAATTTAGAATATTTACAAAAATTGAAGCATTCCTTGTCGAGGAAACTGACATATCCACAGTCCTAGGCCTACAGCCGGTTTGCCCAATGTCCATTATCACAATGGTTAACGTCAATGTAACCCAGCCTTCGCGAATGACGTAGTAGATAGCCTTTTTTGACCAATCTTTGCCACCAGAAACGTACCAAGCTCAATCCCTAGTAACCCCCGAATTCAAGATTATCAAATTCAAAGCAATTTAATATATTTTACAGCCTTGAAGGTTTGAAATGTTCCATAGGGTAGGCCGAAGTGAGTTACCCTCATTAAAGCACTTCCAAACGAGCGCTTCACCTAAAAAAAATTATTTGAGTTGTTTTTTGTAAAATTAGCGCTCTTTTTGGAAATTGCTCTTTTGGGAAAGAAACCGTTTGGGAATGTGCTCTTCTGGGAAAGCGTAGTTTACGAAATTTGTTCAATGGGTTGAGTGTATCTGAGTGGGGTAGTTTAATACAGGGTATTCCTGTTTACTGAAACAGTTTGGAAGCATTTAATTTTATATGCCTATCAAATGGTTAGGTTAGGTTAAGTTACTAGTATAGTGCTTTCATTTTTTCTGAAGCGGCGATTTTATTAAATGTTTTTTGGGAAAGCGCTTTTTTTGGAAAGTGCTCTTATTGAAAGCAGCGCTGCGCTCTTTAGGGAAACCGCTCGTACTAAGAACACCCGGCTGAAGTAAACTATAGCATTACCAACTTTAATGAGCTCCTCCGTCGCGTGTACAGTGTAACAATAAAAATATTCTATATTATACATATATAGAATATCCAACAAAAATCATACTCTATATATTATTAGTTCAAGGTCTTCCCAATTTCCCCAGAATTCACATTTCCAAATATCCCATCGCGATGAAAACTCCATTGTATAGAATTAGAACTCTGGTAGTGGTATTCTGGCAATAACTGGTTTTGACACTCTTGGTACTTTTCCTAACATTCTATTAACAATGGGCTTAGCCCCGAAATATGTAGTGACGTCAATGAGCACGTTGCCGATGTTGGTTTTTAGCAAAAGATGTAAAAACTAAGAGTTAAAAATATAAGTGTCTCTCTCTCGAACTCTGGCTCTGGAACGGACTGGTACCTTCTCTCCTTAAAAGCGGTCATCTTAGCCCGTAGGCTACGGACGGGACTATGTATAATGTCGGGTCGACTCGCCGCGAATACTCAACCGCGCTAAACACGATTAACTAAAGGCCTCGGCCAATTATCGTAAATACATTCAACGCGCCGGTTATAATTAAATAACGCCAAGGATGTTAGGTTGTCACACCTCTCCAAAATTTAGAAAACGCGCCTACTAAAGTGTTCGTCGATCATCTCCGAGAATCACCGCAAAAGAATAAATGGGTACCGTATAAACCTCTTTAAAAGCGCTATATAAATATTTAAGCCAGAGTACCATGTCAGCCAGTTATAGTAATTAAGCGTATAACTTTTGTATATTTAATTATCATTATGCTTCTCACTTTTAACATTAATTATAATCCTTATAAATATTTTAATGGCGACAATTGATTTATATTAATAAACATACCCATTCAATTTAACAACGAGTACTATTACTTAACCTTACCATTTTATTAACTACTTAATTTATCAAATGTCGCATTTTGGGGGCCCCGTCCGAGAATATATGGACCAAATAGTTAAAATTGAAGACTAAAGAAATTGATGACGAGAGTGATAAGCATAATGGGACTTGGAATTGTGAATTTTTTCCCCGAATATTTTTAATGCCGTAACTCTAATGATTTTATGCCACTCTACGTTATTAGTTTGATTAAATATTCGTGGTTTTAGCGTAATATTTTTATATATTGTTTGGGAATAATTGCGTGGTTAGCGTAAATTAATGTTTGTTTGAATTTCGTATCAATTTGATTGGCATAAATATTATTAGAGTGGAAAGCGAAAGTATAAAATTAGGATTAATCAAGATAAAATTATAGTCGGTCACTATCGTCCCAAATTGTTTTTAAGAAAAATAGCAACGTGGTTATGGTTCAAGTGCATACTTTTAAGCCTACCAATATTTTATTATTATATATTATGGGTTATGTCCGATTTACGGGACGATCATAAAATATGCAAACCTAGTTTAGGTCAATATTATTCTTGCGAAGAGTGTTATCAGGTTCTAGTAGCCAAACAAAATAGTGCCCGTGAATTAAGAAGGCAGAACCGTAATTTACCCCAAATTCAAACTGATAGGCCTAACGAAATGGACCCAGTTATTAATGGAGCGGCGTTTTTAGCCATGCAAGAGCAGATAAATCAGTTAACCGCCCAATTAGCTTTACAAGCCCAAAATGCTGGGAATGGCGCAAACGGGTACGCGGGGAACGGGAACGGCCAAGGCCGCGGCGAAGGTGAACCACATGCTCTTCCGACATCTTGGACTCCTCCCATTTCTCCCCCCACGTTCTCGGGTAGCTTTAACGAAAATACTAAGGAATTTCTTACCAAGGCTAAGCAGATTCTCATATCACGTGGTTGTCCGGAGGAATTATTTATCAAGCGTTGGATACCAACAATGCTTACAGGTGCAGCTTTAGAGTGGTTAGAGGAACAAGCCCCCTTTGAGGATTTTAACGAATTTTCGGGAGCTCTTAAGGACGAATTTAATGCCTACGCGAATGATGATGTGTTATTAGAACGCTTGGATTATCGTTTCCAAAAACCAGGAGAAACAGCCACTAATTATGTCGAGGCTATGCAGGCTATTATTAGGAAATTAACGGACCCTCTTCCCGTGTTAGCGCAGATAAGATTAATTCGTAAAAATTTATGTGATGAACTTAGGGTTGCCCTAGCTACCACGAAGTTTAATTCAGTTAGGGCTTTGCTTGCCGATGCCGTATTACTTGAACAGGCCAAAACTTCCCGTAGAGATAAACAAGCCGCGGAAAAATCCAAATACGATTCCGCCTCCAACTACCCTAATAATGACAGACGAAACGGTACCCTAGAATGTTTCAAATGTGGTGGTCCGCATTACCAAGACAAATGCGATCGTTATAACAGAAATTCACCAAATTTTAATAACTATAATGGAAATAATTTTAGGCCTAATACGTCACGTCAAAATTTCGCGCCCCGTCAAAATTTCACCCCTCGCCCATTTAGCTCTAGGCCAGGTATAGTTTGCCACGGTTGCGGTGTTGCCGGTCACATTAGACCCGACTGCCCTAACCGTCGTGATCAAACCAATCAGGGCTCCCAGCGAATTCAGACTCCTTCGGGAAACTCCCAAGCGGGGGGGAACAACACCAATCCTCCCCTAACACGCCACTAACTGATTTAGCCTGTAGCGTTGGGTCCACGAGAGGAATTACATCAAATCAAAAGTCTAATTATTTTAAAAACTTAAACTCAGTTAAAAATATAACTCCTCAGGCTACGCCTTGTTTAGCCAAAATAAAAATTAAGATTAATAATTCAGAGTGTATAGCGCTCGTGGATCCAGGCTCGAACTATACACTTGTAGATGAGAAATTTCGAGATGGTATGACCAACATAATTAACAAAAATAACAGAATAAAATTAGGAATAAAGTTAGCAAATAAGACTAGAGTAACCACAACTGGAAGCGGTAGTGCAGTTTTAAATCTCCCGGGAAAGACTACGTCAAATATCGTTTATTTTGTCAAGAATTTAATTTTTCCTTGTATCCTGGGTATGGATGTTTTGAACCTAAATGGTATGATAATTGACTGTGGTGATATGAGTTATTGTTGGAGTAGTTCCCCTTCGGAAAGATTTTCATTCTTACGTAATTTTCCTACCCATAAACCCCCTCCAGTTACGGTTAGCGCCCCATCCATTGAAATTGATGAATCCGAGTTAAAACAAGCCCTTTCGTTAGCTAAAGTTTCCCACTCTGAACGAGTACATTTAGAAAGCTTAGTCTATGATTATAAACATCTTTTCGCAACCAAACCTGGCATAACATCCATTGCTAGTCATTTTATAGATACTGGTGACGCCCTACCTATAGCTTGTGCTCCCTACAGGTATTCTCCCTTTAAACGTGGACAAATAGATAATTTAATTAACGAAATGCTAGAGGATGACCTTATAGAACCTTGTTTTTCCCCATGGTCTTCGCCATGCATTTTAGTTGGTAAAAAGGATGGATCCTTACGACTTTGTATCGATTACAGACCTTTAAATCGCGTAACGAAAAAAGATAGTTATCCCTTGCCCCGAATAGACGATATCCTTGAATCCCTAAAATCGCCAAAATTTATAACCACACTTGATATGAAAGCCGGCTATTGGCAAGTTCCACTAGACGAAGCTAGCAGAGACAAGGCTGCTTTTGTAACGCACCGCGGTCTCTTTCGACCGAAAGTACTTATGTTTGGTCTGACCTCGGCACCCAGTACCTTTCAGAGGCTTGTAGACAACCTTCTAGCCCCTTTACGACATCTTGGAGTTTCCGCGTACCTTGATGACATCATCATTATATCTTCGACTTTCAAGGAGCACATGGAAACCCTAAGACAAGTATTTTCTACCCTAAATGAAGCCAATCTTACTATTAAAGCCTCCAAAACAAAATTCTGCCAAAAAGAAGCCAAAATTTTAGGTCACGTAGTTTCAGAAGATGGCGTTAAAGTAGATCCCGAGAAAACCTCCGCAATTAGTGATTTCCCCATTCCAACCACTGTTAAAAAGCTACGTAGTTTTCTCGGCATGGCTTCTTACTATCGTAGATTTATTGAAGGATTCTCGAAAATTGCCGAACCCCTGAATTACCTTACCCGTAACGAAATACCCTGGCAATGGACTGCCGCCCAACAGGAATCTTTTGACAAACTTAAAGTAGCTCTCATTTCTGCCCCTATTATTGCCACCCCAGATTATTCAAAACCATTCTTAGTTCATACGGATGCCAGTAATACAGGGATGGGAGCGGTTCTTAGTCAAGTAGTTGATAACAAACCCGTAGTAATTCAATACGCAAGTAGTTCCCTAACAGATACAGAACGTAGATATTCAGTTACGGAACGCGAATGCTTAGCGGTCGTTTGGGCCATTAATAAGTTTCGCCCTTATATCGAAGGTGGACAGGTAGAGGTGTACACGGATCACTCCGCCTTACAGTGGTTGCGTACTGCTAGAGACCCCACTGGAAAGTTAGCCAGATGGCGTTTAACTATAGAACCTTATGTTTCGGCCATACGTCACGTACCCGGTAAGCTGAACGAGGTAGCCGACGGGCTTTCTCGTGCTTTTTCGGACGAAGAGACAGACTCGCTGGTCGAGAATGAATCTAACTCCAAAGATGAAGCTGCCGTTACGTCAGTCGTGTGTAATAATGAAGCTAGCATTGAGTTTGATGAAGACGTCGTCATTAAATCTCAATCGGCCGACTTGAAACTTAAAGCCATCAAAGAATTTATAGAAAATAAAACCGTACCCTCTGACCACAAGCTGAAAGTATTTGTAGAAGCCAACGCGCCTAAAAGTAAAATTATAGACGGCATTCTTTATCGTGACATTTTAAAATCTAAACCGTCTTTTAATTCGTATCGTATCTGGGTACCACCCTCTTTAGTTCCCACCATTCTTAATTTAAATCACGACATACCGATCTCGGGTCACTTAGGCATTTTTAAGACTTTACGTCGAGTTCAATCACGCTATTATTTTGAAAACATGACACACTCAGTAACGAAGTACGTAAAATCTTGCACTTCATGTCAGGCCAACAAGAACTCTCAGCAAGCCCCCGCGGGTCTAATGAAATCTGCCGAGCCTACCGATCCATGGCAGGTGGTCTCGATTGATTTAAAAGGCCCATTTCCGGCTAGTAAGAAAGGTCACACTCAGCTTCTCGTGGTCTCAGATATCATGACAAAATGGGTAGAATTATTCCCCTTAAGGCGTGCTACAACCAAAGCCATTGTTTCTAAATTAGTTGATGATGTTTTCACGAGGTTTGGAATTCCTTCTACGCTCGTAAGCGATAATGGAAGCCAATTCGCGAGTAAAATCATGGCTTTGGTATGTAAGCAATTAGGTATAAATCATCGTTTTACTTCCTTTTATAGTCCTCGTGGAAACCAGGTCGAGCGTTTCAATCGCACCTTGGGAACTATGTTAGCCACCTACGTTAAAGACAATCATAGGGACTGGGATGTGGGCTTATCTCAATTTGCGATGGCACTTCGGACTGCCCCACAAGAAACTACTAAGTATACCCCGGCATATTTAAATTTTGGTCGTGAGCTTCGCACGCCCTTTGACATCACGCCGTCAGTCTGCCCCGAAACAAATATTTCTGTAACCAATATTGTTAAGCAAGCCCACAGCATTAAGGCACGTGTAACGTCCGCTCTCGAAAAGGCCACCGATAACATTATTGCGCAACAAACTAGGCAGGCTGGGTATTTTAATGTAAAACGTAGAGATGTAGAGTTTTCTGAAGGACAATTAGTTTGGAGACGCACGCATCATCAGTCGTCTGCTGCCGAAAGGATAGCGGCTAAGTTAAAAGCTAATTGGGATGGTCCATTTAAAATTTGTAGGAAATTAAGCCCCCTCACTTACAAATTAGTCACTATTCGCACGAATAAAATTTTGAAAGGTACATATCACATTTCGCAACTGAAACCGCACGTATCTCGTGATAACGAGAATGAACCATGCCATTCTGCTAGCGGTAACGACAATACTGTCGAGGTTTCCGATATTCTAGTTCGTAATGTTTCTTCCCCCGTTCCTAGCATTTCCAATTCAATTGATAGTGACCAACTATCGTATCGAAAGCGGCTTAGGCCAAGGGACAATAAAACTAATAGGGTGGTTAACCCTAATCGTACTTGAACATTTTCTTTGTATAATTTGAATAAGTTAGTTTAGTTTTGAGTGGTTAACTCGATGTGTATGTATTCTTGAAGAGCGGTTAGCTCATTGTTTGGTTGTTTTAATTTGGTCAACATGTTTTTGTGTATTACTGCAGTTTTGTATAATTTTAATAGGATCCTTGTATATAGTTATAACCATGGTTAATATTTTGTTTAGTGTTTAATGTTTATATTCATTAGTCGTCGAACGAGGTCGTTCGAAAATTAGCGGTGGGGAGTGTAACAATAAAAATATTCTATATTATACATATATAGAATATCCAACAAAAATCATACTCTATATATTATTAGTTCAAGGTCTTCCCAATTTCCCCAGAATTCACATTTCCAAATATCCCATCGCGATGAAAACTCCATTGTATAGAATTAGAACTCTGGTAGTGGTATTCTGGCAATAACTGGTTTTGACACTCTTGGTACTTTTCCTAACATTCTATTAACAATGGGCTTAGCCCCGAAATATGTAGTGACGTCAATGAGCACGTTGCCGATGTTGGTTTTTAGCAAAAGATGTAAAAACTAAGAGTTAAAAATATAAGTGTCTCTCTCTCGAACTCTGGCTCTGGAACGGACTGGTACCTTCTCTCCTTAAAAGCGGTCATCTTAGCCCGTAGGCTACGGACGGGACTATGTATAATGTCGGGTCGACTCGCCGCGAATACTCAACCGCGCTAAACACGATTAACTAAAGGCCTCGGCCAATTATCGTAAATACATTCAACGCGCCGGTTATAATTAAATAACGCCAAGGATGTTAGGTTGTCACACCTCTCCAAAATTTAGAAAACGCGCCTACTAAAGTGTTCGTCGATCATCTCCGAGAATCACCGCAAAAGAATAAATGGGTACCGTATAAACCTCTTTAAAAGCGCTATATAAATATTTAAGCCAGAGTACCATGTCAGCCAGTTATAGTAATTAAGCGTATAACTTTTGTATATTTAATTATCATTATGCTTCTCACTTTTAACATTAATTATAATCCTTATAAATATTTTAATGGCGACAATTGATTTATATTAATAAACATACCCATTCAATTTAACAACGAGTACTATTACTTAACCTTACCATTTTATTAACTACTTAATTTATCAAATGTCGCAACAGGCTCCTAGCTTCCTTCGGCGATAAAAATCGTATATTATCATATAGTTTGTTAGTGCCGAAGAAGAGTGACCAACGGTTAAGCCAGGTTTAACATCGCGTATCACTCCGCGTTAGGTATTACTCCGTCGCTTACTAACCTAATTATTAGTACCAATTTTCGTCACTAGTAACGCTGTCGTATGTACTTTTGTATTCCATCGTATTTGGTTTGATGACCTTTCAGATTTATTTTCAAATACTTAAAGATATATATCAACTTTGAATTTTTAGGGAGATAATAAGTGAGATTGAAGCTCAATTTTAAGAACAATTTCATAATTTTCCATTAATTTGTTCGTTCACTATCTTTTTTAAAAAATGTGTTAATTTAAAGGCTGGGAAATTGCTTCGGACTCCATTTTACCATTTGACGTAAAAGTTGACTTCGCCCTTCTTTACATCTCTAAACCTAGACTCATTTTACATTTTACATTTATTTCAAACGCTAGATGGCGTCTTTAACAAATAAACTCCAGCAGAGAGATGTCCTTGGTATAGTTTGTCCATGGTGAAGAAATATGTTTAAAACAATACGTAGCTAATTTCTTGGCTGTATTATACGTTTCGGGTATTGTTTAAACGGATGTACTTAAAATAGCGAAGTAGAACGTCCGATTCCATCGCGTGATTCCAAGTTTTCTTCGTCACGGAATTTTCCAATCAAGCTCTCGCATGATGGAGCTACTTTTAGGCCTACATTTTGAGGAACACCTATTTGAAACAACAAATCGATGTTTGCCCGAGCCTAGGGCCTTAGGTACTACATACTGGTCTAGTTTCTTGGGCTCGTAACAACTATAACTACATTTTGGAGAAAAAAGATGATCAGTTTTCGCGCACGATTCATCGCTCTTCTTTGTTACGAGGCGATTTCAACTTTTTTTTTTTTTTATTTCTTAAACTGCGAGTTGAACCGCGGAAACAAAATTATGGAAAAAATGGTTTACAATAACGGAGGAAATAAAACTAGTTTCTCTCGCGAGGTTTTTTGGTTAGAAATTTCGCTTCTTTTTTATACCTATATTAATGGCTAATTTTCACCAACGTAAACTATTTATTTCCGCTAGCTTTCATTTGATGTAAAATGATATATAAAGTGGTATTTATAGGTAGGTTGAACATATAGCGGTTGGTTTTAAAAATTAACTTAATTATTCAAAATAATAGATTGTTTCGCACCCTTGAAAAGGATTCTTTCTCTGATTCGGGTCAAACCCGTGAAGGGACAGAAATTAATTCTTGGGGAAATTAAGAACAATTTGATATCTTTAATGTTTTATTTTCATTAGGATTAAATATTATAAAAAATACGGATAAAGTCAACCGTTCTATCTTTTTGATGTTATTTTTAAATTCTTCCTGTATCTGTAATAAAAATAGTTAAAAGTTCAGAGTTCTTTTAATATTATCAGTAGGTATAGGCGAGGTTATATTTCAAAGTTCTTTAAATTTCGATGATTTCCAAATGCATGTCACCATGAAACGCTAAATTAGATAGGAAATGTTTTTTTTACGTTATACAGGAAGGTAAGCCTTTCCAATATATAATAAGGGTCTGTCTGGAAATTATTTAACTCGCGGAGTAGGATTCGAACACTCTTTCGTTTGAATACGAACAATTCAGGAGATCACGCTTATCGGGGTTATTTTATGAAATTATTGTAGATTATAAGAACTAGATGATGGGTTAGATGAATTTGAACAGAAAAAATAGATATTGTTCGTCATTTGGGATTCTATTAAATAGGACCCTACGACTTGTAGACAGTTCACGAATTGATTTAAAAGAAACAAAGAAATAATGTTTTATCCATTTGTTATTCTCAAAATACGACTAGCTTACTAAAAAATATATTTAGAAGCTTAATAATACTCGGAAAATTCGCTTAGTATTAAATCCCTCGCCTCAGGGACAGAAGTTGCGCTTCTGCGTGAAATATTTCATGATACGCCATCTTTTATAATTAATTTGGCCGGCAGGAATATAAAATTAGAAATTCTAATTCTCTTAAAGTCAGCAAATAACACTCGCTCTAAATTTTAAAACGCAATTTGTTTAAGATTATCAATTTTTGTTTAGTTAAATTCGAACCATTTCGCAAATTCCTCAATATAATATCACGATAAAAATTATGATTAATTTAATTTAACATAATTTGAAACATTATCTGGCTAAAGACCATAATTGTAGTTTTTGATACTAAAGTCGTTCCGGTTCCTCCGAACCTTTTCAAACCGACTTTAAAGGGAGACTGAAGGAAATCGTATGTAATACCCGAGAACTAAATTTTTAGATTTCTTAGATCGTAAAATATGTTGTTTAGTACAAAAACAAAATATCTAAAATAGTTAAAAAACGGTATTTAAATAAGTTCTTTTAAATTTTGAATTTACAGGACCACTATTTTTGACAGAAGGGGATACGAGCTAATCAAATCTCGTCCTTTTATTCCAATATTACATATATACAAACTACAAGCCCCCAATCGGTGGCGCCACATTTCCAATAAAAATCGATATCAATTCGAGAGAAAATACATTTTTCGGGACCCCATTTGAGGCTTATCCAATGAAACAAGTAATAATATTTTCTGATTGGCTGGTATCCCCTTTTCTACGTGGAAAAATCTACTAATTTGGTCATGAAAATGGTCCAAATTCAAAAAATAATTTCAGACTACTTAAGTGAAAAAATCGGAATTTAATAAAAGTAGGCTAAAGAGATTTTACATTTTGGTTCACCTCAGGTTAAATTCGGGTTATTTAATTTGGCCCATTTGGTCGAATTCAGTGGTAATTTTAAGATTTGTACATTTTTGACCAAGCCAGTAGATTTTTCCTCATTGGGTAAGCCGATTTCTTTCGTTATTCTACGGGAGCTTATTGAATTGATAGTAAAACTGACGTCACACAATTTAGGCAATAAAACCTCGGCAATTTTTCCAATTTCTCAAGGTAAAACTTGCGAGCTTGGCGTGAAATCAATTAGACGAGCTGCCCGAATCGATTCGAGCTTTTCGCGTGCCTACTTAAATATATTAATAAATAATATTTTTAAAATACTGGTTAGCGATTCTACCTTATTAAAATCACTGTTTGCCTAAGAAACAAAATGAAGCGCGGGGGAATTTAGCGGAACCCTATGGTTGTCTTATTCATTCATAAATTCATAGCGCCAATGCTTTGTTCTAGGTATATTCTTTCTCGAAGAAAATCGTGAAAATCATCCTTTCGCTGTTCCTCTAAGCGTAGTTGAATTATAGATCAAGGCGAAGCGTACTAACATATGGCGAATTCTCACCATCATTTTGCTCCGAATTCTTTTCTTATTTTTTCCGCGCTTAGACTCATCATTCAACCAGGTTTTCTTGGTTTTCTTGGCGGTACTATATGTATAGTGCCCGCATTATGAACCCGAGAGATGTTTTTTTAACAGTCTCCCTTATTGTACGCGTAGAAAGCACTTTCGCCCAAAATATGCCCACCTCATTTGTGCTACCTCGAAGAGCGAGTCTCGCAGGAACACGCCATATATTTCCAAATCATCAGCGTATAATAATATACAATGTGCGTACGTGCGTCCGTTGCTTTTTTTTAGAAAGGGCCCTTTCTCGCCATCTAGCGGCGATATAAGAAAACATGCATTATGAAGGCCCGCTCGCTCTCGCCATCTAGCGGCAAGTCGAATACAGATACGAATTTAGAGGGACCGCTCTTGCCATCTATCGGCGAAGTACGAAAACAGATACGAATTTAGAGTGCCCTCTCTCGCTATCCAGCGGAAAGGTACAAAAACAGATATGAATTTAGAAGGCCCGCCCTCGCCATCTAGCGGCGTATCACGTGATTTATCTTTGGTGTTTGCTAGTTTCACAGTAATATTCAGAATCACTAGCTAACAGTTATTGTATTTTCAATTCGTGGCATACGCTTGTTTTTTAAAGGGAGAATAAAAGGCCAAAACAACCTATTTTTAATAGATTAAAATTAATGAGAAAAACAATAATATAACTCACCAAAAATATTTCGTTATTTTATAATCAATTTCCAAAGTTCCGAAACAATTTCCAAAGTTCGGCGAATTAGGCGAGCACGAGTCGTTTTTTTTTTTTTTTTTTTTTTTTTTTTTTAATATTTCCGTCTGAACTAGTCGCCAATCACGAGCGAGTACGCGTATTTTTAAAATACGCGTACTCGCTCGTGATTGGCGACAAGAACAGCCGCGAATATTAAAAAAAATACAGGTCGTGCTAGTTTACTTCACCGAGCTACGCAGCCTAGGCTTGGTATCGGAACTTTGGAAATTGATTATAAAATAACGAAATATTTATGGTGAGTTATATTATTGTTTTTCTCATTATTTAAGCATTCTTAATCGATTAAAAATAGGTGGTTTCGGCCTTTCATTCTCCCTTTAATATGTTAAAAATTAAGAAAAATTATCTTTGATAAAAACGACCACATGTGCTGTTCGAAACGTTGTTTCATTCACATCGTAAGAAACGTTGCAATATCACTCTTAAAACTTTAAGCCTAAATCAGTAATCATTAAAGTATAAAAACTTGATTTCGCTTTTTTATAAATCGACGTTATCGAAAACCAGGTAAAAATAAGTTTTATTTTTATAAATTTCCAAAATATGATAAATAAGGTTTTAATGTTCAAACATTGTCGTCCGCTCTAAAATAGCACGGGCTGTCTGTGTTTAATGCATCCGGCCAGTAAGCGCTCGTGCGTGAACGTGACTCTAAACTGTCCAATTGCGAAGATTGCCTGTCAAAGCCCCGAGGCAAGCCCCCGCCATCTAGCAGTTTTATATTTATGTTTAATTCGCGTTGATTACTTTCTTCCAGTGAGGTTTATCATTGTGTATCAATTCGCTGCATTTTAAGTTTAGTGTTTTTTGTGGCCAACAGACAGTCAGACAGATATTGTAACACATATAAAGGGGAATATACGTTTTTGTTCAGGCCCAACAAGCAAAATGATCCGTGTTCTTTTTTACAAGAAAAGTGAAAAGGAAATTCCGTTCGCGTGTACCGAGGAGGCAGACACTTGAGAATTCAGGCTTACAAAATTGTTGAACTCTTTGCACTTGGCAAACCTGAACTCTGGTGCGCAGCGTTATCGAAAGTGATGTCCCCCTCGGCGTGTACTTCAATTCGCCATTTCTGCCGCCTTAAATAAACTGTATTTTATCCAATTATTTTTTCTCGTCGAGGAAGCCACAAAGACCTATACTTGGAAGAACCAAAGAGAATATGCTGACCTATTAGATTATAGAGAAAGTCTAGATGTGCCTGCTCGTAAACGTCGTGAAATTCAATTAGTTTCTAGTATCACGGTACTCTCCATCAAATATGTTATAGACCTTGTTTATATTCGCTGTTTTTTGGAGGACGTAAATTTTTTGTTCAAAAAGGACCAGACATTGATAATTTTAACCAAATTATTTTTGTCTGATTTCATTTTTTTTTTTGTAATTCGTATAACTTATTATAAAGATAAACCAATGTTTATTTAAGTTAGCAAATATGCCTTGGTATTGCCATGAACTCCGGCTAAGTCTACTTCCCGACTCCAGAGAAAGTATATATAAATTTGATTTGTAATTAAATATTTGCCCGTAAATGTTTTTCTTAAACAATAATAAGCCAACTTTTAGGAAATGGCGAAATGGGAAACTTAAATAAATCCAGATTCTGAATTTTAAACAAATGAGTTAAGTATAGTGCTCTAGCCCATTCCACATTCGCGACAAAGAAAGAATGCGAATCAGAAGAAAGCTTTATTAGGTTTAGCTATTTAATATAAATTAGATTAAATCATTCATGTATATTAAAAAATTTTCGTAAAATTTCTGTAAAACGACTCATTTTTACCTACTTCTTTGTTAAAGTTTTTACTTTTTATTTCCACTGCATTTAAGGCAAACTTTGAGTATCAACACTGAGCATCGCCACAACGTAGAAATCTAGCAAAAGTCCAAAAATGAGCCCGATATTAAAATGAAAATGGCCGTGACCTTTCTCTTTAATCACCTAGGCCTAAACCGATTGCACCATTAGAAAGTAGACATTCCTAAGATTTGTTTTAAAATAAAAAATCTCGCTTCGCCACTCGAAAAAGGTACCTTTCCTCTAATATAATTCGAGAAAAAATTCCAAAAATGACCTACATCTTAAAATGGCCTAAACTTTTCTCTACAATCTCCTAGACATAAACCGATTGCTCCTATAGAAAGTAGGCGTTCCCTAGATTTTAGTTGGGAAATAAGGTTCTACGGACTTGCGAAAAACCCCACGTTGTAGTAAGAGACTTACACGCAAAAGCCGGAATCTCCGCTACAAAATGAGCGTTTCAAAACCTGAAATTTACACAGTATTCATAGCGAAAGGTAAATTTGAATTTACCCATACGGTACTATAAGCGCAAAGCGAAATAATATATCGAAAACTTCCAAAATTCACGAAAGGAACCACTTCCACACCTCGAATCAATAAACGAGTGTCACCAATGGAGGTCTTGGCCGAATTTACTCTGGTAACGGTTGAATTAGCGCGCGCGAACCAGTATTTGCAAGGTTATCGACGATTTCCTTTGAAATGAGGATTCAGCCTTTACGGATTCATGCCAAAGCAATGCCGATTTTTTAAATCCTGAATGCTGGCTCGCACGCGCTAATTCCACCTTTGACACAGTAAATTCAGCCAAGGAATCAATTGGTGACCCTCGTTCTCGATTCGAGGTGCGTATGTGGTTCCTTTTGCAAATTTTGGGAGTTTTTCATATCGTTTAATGTGTTTCCCAAGTTAGATGCACGGAACCAAGTTCTATTTCCCAGTACCAAGCTAGAAGACCCTAGGGGTAGTGTTGTAACCGCGACTACGCAAAAAGTTTTGGTACAAGATGGTGAGTGGCTGCGTGATGAATCAATCTTCACGATACAATCTTAATTTTTCCAATATCAATTCTAAAGCCCTCCTAATAAACCTCTTTTTAAAAAATGTAACAAGTTAAATGTCGTACCTTACATGTCAACATACATTATTGCAATTCTGTGATTAATTCTGTTCATTAAATTAATTTCATAAAATTTACGCAAAGGGCTAATTTTTAGTTGCTATTTAGTTACTTTTGTCAAAGAATTTGGTTACTATTTTCACTAAAATAAGGCGCACTTTGAAAATCACCTCTGATGTTAGATTAATTAGAAAACGAACCAAAAATAGCAGGAATAAATAATTATAGTTAATGGAAGTTTCTACGGAGGCAAATCTAAGTTTGACGGATGAACCGTAAAAAACGAATTTGAGGAAATCCAGCCAGAATAAATTAAAGATTTTTCAGTTTCTCTTATTTAACTTTAGTTTCCGATTAATCTTACCAGGAGACGTCAAGCTGTGCCAAGATAAATGGTTACTGTACCGTAAAGAAAAATGTTCTACATTCTAAAATCCCTTTGACTCGTAGTCAGAAATTAATTGGAAACCAAAAATTCGGAATAGTTTAGAAGTTACTAAACTGGTCGCGCGTATTAGGAAACGCCTTTACAATATTACACTCTTGGATCATAGCTATAGAGTTCTAAAATTACCGTAATTTTTGGAAATTGGTTAATTACGCGGTAATTTACCTGTTTTTTCAATATGTTTTCTGCGTGGTACTTTAAATGCTGAATTACTCTTTCTTACTCTACAAATTTATTATTTCTGACTTAAACAACCCATTCCAGAGTGGGAAATAATTCATGCCAGAGGGCTAATTATCACTTTAAAAATTGCCTGGACCACTTCAAAAATTCAATCGGAGGGGTTTAGTGGTCCACGGGACCACTAAGAAAACTCAAGGATTTTTGTGTAGTAAGAAATAAGTAGTAAACTAGCAAGTAACGAGATTTAGCTGAGTAACCAGAGTTAACAGATATTAACTCAAATATTTAAAAAATATCAATTTAGCCTAGCAGACGATCTGACGTCGTCAATGGTTATGGTCCTCAATGGACCACTTTATTTATTTAAAGGGCAGGGGGTCAGTGATCATAGGTCCACTTAAAAAAAACACTTATTTCCCCACCCTGACCCCTTCATTCGTGAAAAACGCAATGTTGCGCTTGACATGAAAAATTAAATTTGCTTGTCCTTAACGACGCCAAACACGCATAACAATTGAGAAGTAGTTTCGTAGATTTAAAATGCTAAACTTTGACCTCAAAAATCAATATGTTGAATTTTAATGTAAAAGTTTTTAAATTATAAATTACTATTTTGATCATTTTAACAGAGTCAACCGTAAATTACCATTAACCAGGTAAATTACCGCGTTAATTACTAGAGTAAATTACGGGTTTAAAACTTTAATCATAACTACAAGGCTCGAGCGACGCTGTTTCCTTAATCTAACCAAATGAAGGTAATTGCCTAAAAATGCTTTCCAAAATTAAAGCTTGGCTTCAGGTCCTCGCACTGCTGGTTAGCGTTCTCTGTGCTGATGGTAATTCCATGACTAATTGACGCAGCTTATCAACCCTCTCCCTACAAAATTGAACCAAATTTCGTTTCTAGGGTTTATTACTTCGCTGAAACCGATTATCTCTATTTCTTTTAATTGGTCAAGCAGAGGGTATTTAGGATTGGGTATGTAGATTTCATGGTGTTATGCTTGATGGACGAATGCTGGAGGACACCCATAGTCGCGCAGCTTCTGCCCGTGGGATGCGTGCTCTATATGTTTTAAGGCTCATCAGTTTAGTGTCAAGTCCTTCCGGGTCCTATACCAGGCGTACATTCGACCCAATCTGGACTATTGCTTTAGTATTTGGTCTCCACATCTTGTTAAGGACATCGAGAAGCTTGAAAGGGTCCAAGCCACGAAGCTTGAATAGGGGCTACGCGCACTCTACCTTATTCAGACCGCCTAAAGCGCCTGGCCCTCATGTCCAGGCGTCTTAGGACTGACCTAGTCGAAAAGTTTAAACTAATTTATGGTCATAATGACTTGTCGGTTGAGGCCTTTTTTAGGGTTAGGTGGACGGGCCGCAAGGCGCCCACCCTTTTTAAAGAGAGGGGTCGAACCACGAGTCGCCGAGTCTTTTTTACCCAACGCGTGGTGTAACTCCCTTCCTAGCGACGTTAAAGCGGGTTCGACGGTTTCGGCCTTTAGAAGTCGCTTAGACAAGTGTCGTGGGTGGCGTTAACTTCTGGGTTTCGTGTTTTATTTTGATGTTTGTTTTTATTTATTTATTATATTTTTCTTATGTGTTTATTTTGATTTGTATTAATTTTTTATGATAATTTGAACGTGCTGTTTTTTACTGTGTTTTACTTTGTATTTCTGAAACTGATACGGGGCACAGTAAGTGAATTTCACTTTCTCCTCTCGTTCAATACACATTATTATAATTATTATGGAATTAACCACGAAGTAGATGAACGGAGGCTGAGTAGAAGAATCGAGTAGTTTTTGTATTGTTCTTTACGATTTTACATCTGTAAAAGTGATTCTCCAAAAACAACAAAAATTCCCGGAATACGACGACATCACCATGGGCGCCCGCATCGTGGGCCAAGACCATTGCAACCCCCCTCCCCCCCCTTTTTTTTAAATGTACAATAACTTTGAATTTGTGAAGGGGAGTTACTTGGACAATTGTCCAATAAGAAAATATTATTACTTGCGTCTCTGCAAGGATTACCTTCCTTCGTTTCACATTCATAATAACGCACTTTTTCTTAAAAGAAAAAATATAGACATATGCCTTAGGCTTTATGCCTTCAATTATTTCGATAATTTGCTGGTTAATTCAATTCAAAGTGTAAGTTAATTTCAGTTCATGAAAGTTTTGTTAAAAGAATAAAAATTTGAAATATGCAAAAAACCTCAGGAGCGACTGGGAATTTCACCCATTTAGGTCTTCGCTCCCGCTCTATTACTTGCCACCCCCTTGCCCCCTTACGAAACTCTCCGCGGGTGCCAATTTATATCACTATATGGTTCATTTTGATGCCAAATGAAAACTGGGGTTCGATTCTACAACTGTCCTTACGAGGTGTATGGATAATTTTTTATCCTTAAAACACGGATTAGTCCTTAGACCTCAATGTCGGTATTCTAGGAGCGTCCTTAGCAAAAATTATCCTGACTAAGGACAAAATAAAGTCCTTATGATAAGGTGAGGGTTAGACCTCACCTTAGAGGTCTAAGGACCGAAAATCATCCTTATTTTTAAACATTTTAAAGATGGCCGCCATCGTAGCTCAGTGGAAATTTTTCGTTTAGCCGCTTAAGCCGACGGAGAAGAATTAGACGAGATTTAAGGCGTCGAAGAGTCGTAAGGGATCGATTACGAGCTTCTGAATTAAATAATTATCAATTTAAGCAATAATTTAGGGCTAAAAATGATAGCGCGTACCTATTATGGGATAGGTTAGCCGATCGCCTATCACGCTCTAGCTATTCCCGTAGACATTGAAGTAGGTTTGTTGCGTGGTTTGTTAATATATTTTTACTAATTTTGCGTGCTTATTTATTTTTTGATAGCCTTAAGATTTAGGTTTTGTTTCTTTCGATTTCCAGCTAGTCCAATTCTAAGAACTAAGTTGTCTATCATGTCAATGCCTGCGTAACAATAACATAGGCATAGATCACGTACTTAATTGTTTGGTGAAAGTGGCCGTATAAAGCGTCCACTTACCAATTTCGATTGCATTTATAAAAAATCTACTACTTTTTTCCATTTTTCTGTTGGAAACGTTTCCTAATCTTTTGGCCATAATTATAGTTAAAATCTCTATAAACTGCTATTTCAAAAACAGTCAAAAACTTGTATCGATAACCCCCGAACGACTAACCCTAAGCCTCGGCCTAACAAATTATTACACGAAACTCGGTGCTCCTCGCTCGAGAGGCGAATTTTATTCCTCAAAGTTTCATTGGGTAAGATGTCCGGAAATACGTCACTAGAGAAAATAAGGAGAATTTTTTCTCCTGTCCTTAAATGTAAGGAGTTTTCGTACGGATAGGTGGTGTAGAATACCGTTATTTTTGAAAAACTGAATTTGTCCTTAGACAATCCTTAGGCGGGAAATACGGATTTATCCTTATTGTTTAAATCCTTATATTTAAGGACAGTTGTAGAATCGAACCCCTGTATTGGCTTCATTCTGATATTGTACACAGGGACGGAAATATTTTTTATTGGACAATTATCCATTAACTCTCCTTGACAAATTCAAATTTATCGGACTAGCGCTTATTTCCGTCCCTCACTGTAGAATGTATTTCTGCTAAAACGCATTTTTTTTAGAGGGCTGACGAACGGAACTTCTACCGCGCCTTCGCTTTGCATTTACTCGTATAAACTGATGGTAGCGGAATCGCGGGAAGCCTCGAAGATAATTCGAGCGAAGTGGCCGCGCAAGCGTCCTATTTTCAAATCCCATCAATCACCGACTCGCGAGAATGAGACGAGCGAGAAACGCGTTATAAAGAGCATATAATCAAAATACGAAAATCGAATGCTCAAGAACGGACATCAAATTAAATTAGGATAAAGGTTAAATAATTCCGGAAGCACGTTGAAAATATAGAAAAAGCATGAATAGAAGCTTCAGGACTCGTTTCGTCGATATGAGGTATTCAACTTCCGGTAGCTCGATCCTATTAGACCCGAGTGACCGAACAGACATAGAGAACAGTCGACAAAAACAGTAACAGATTAAATAGACTTTGCGTTTATAGTCCAAGCTAGACGGATAATATGAATCACTATATCGATTGGAAATGTTTTCCGGAAGTTGAGTAGACCCAGTTTGGATTGAGACAGCAATAGCTGAACCTTCTATTCCTTTTTACCTCCCCGACTGAACTTTAGTTCACGGGGAGATATTACACTGGTCGTCTCTGTGTGTGGGTGTGTCCGCGGATATCCTGTATAACCGGATATCACGTGACCTAGCTCGTAGAGGAAAAGTCTAGAGACGTAATCATGCCAGCTTATCGTTCAATTCCGTTTAACGCGAATTACCTCCTTTAAGCGTGGCTGCCACATTGAGTTTCAGGTGTCGTGCAATTATATACAACAGGACGTCTCCAATTGCGTATTATCGCATTTCACCATCCACTTTACGGTCAAACCTCGATGCTGTACAGTTGAAACCGATTATAAGCAATGGCACGTCTCCCACTGTTATAATCTCTTTCGACCATACCTACACCAAGGCCAAACCTCCTGTTTCCGATCTCAGCGGGCCATACTAGCGAAGCTTGGAAGAGAGAAGTTGTATGGAATGGAAAATACGGTACGAATAGTACAGAGAGATTATCCTATGCCTAAAACAGTAAAAACCAGGACGTCCGCTGTAAGTGCCACTTGGTGGGCTAAGAAAGCTTTGAGTTTCAAATTGTATCGTCTGCTCTCGGTCTTAGAAAACATTAGTTTAGGCCTAGGTTTAGGCGTCGCGTGTTTGGACGTATCTGTTAGTCACGAAGTATTGCAGCACAATAAGTACTTTTATACAATCACTAAATATGCCTAACCTTGCCATTTAAGAAATTCGAAACTCCTTCTTATTAAAAACTTAAAATCAGAAAAAATATCTGAAAGAGCAAGAGAAGCAATCTCTCAATATCTGATATCATCACAGTCTTACACGTGGAACTAAGCCTTAACCTCAAGGAGGTCAAGCAGAAGACAATTCAGGCAAAAATGTACAAATAAAACTTAAAATCGCGCGATAGATGGCTCTACAATCTTAGGTCCTGGAAAGTACTGTAACGGGCATGGCCCACCCTGTTTACCACTCCAGAATCACAAGCAATATCCTCCACGAGCGAAGCGTCCCTCACTAATATGGTCCATATCTTCCACTCTTCCCCTCAACGAGTCTTTTTGTGGTGCAGTGACCGAATGCCTAGGGTTACGATAAACGTCTAGACTTTGAGAAAGCGGGGGGTGTCCCACAACTCTTCTCGGACGGTTACTCGCTCGATGAATAAAGGTCCGCGAAAGCTATGTATACCCCTTTTCCATGCCCTAACTATTTTGGCCTTATGCCTCGATATCTTTTAGTGAATTGAAGCGTATTTAAATTTTAAATTTAAAATAATAATATTGTTTAACTTAATCTAATTAATAACGAAGCTGAAAAATCAATTTAAAATTCGAGATAGTTTAAGAAAATGTCCAAAAATTCAAAGAAATTTGACCATTTAATACCGGCTTAAGTTGGCAGCACGCGCTAAGCTATTTTCAATATATCATTTAGTCAAAAAAACAAAGCTGCAAACTCGAGGTGGATTGAAGAATCTTAATATTGTTAGACGTCAATTCCTATACTCTTGTTTTTTATCTATTTTTACCTCCCCGAGTGAACTTGTTCACGGGGAGCTTTTACGTTCGTCGTGTCTGTCTGTCACTTCCGGATATCACGTGACCTAGCACGTGGGACTCAAGACGTAAACATGCCATCTTATCGTTCAATTCCGTTCAACGGGAATTCCTGCAACCGTCTCCAATTGCATATTATCGCCTTCCACCATCCACATCAAACCTCGATGGCACAGCTCGATGCTGGACAGTTGAAGGCGATTATACAATGGGACGTCTCCCACTGTTATAATCACCTCCGACCATTCAAACGCACCAAGGTCCAACCTCCAGTTTCCGATCTCAGCGGGCCATATTAGCGAGGCGTCCACATCAACCATCAACTCGCCCCCTCTACGGGTCAGTTTTGCGTTCGTAGCTACACTGAGCGCCTGGTGTAATAACTACCTCCAGACATTGAACAGGGGGTGGGTTCCCCTTTCTTCACAGCTTTAAGTTACAGATACCTAATAATGTTTTTCGATCGCCTTATATACCACTTTTTTTACACTAACGCGTTGTAGCCTTATGGCGTGGTATCTTTCAGTGAATTGAAACGAAATGTTCATTTAAACTATAATTAAAATTTCTTAAATTACTTAACTTAGTCTAATTAATAATTTCGCTGAAAATTAAATTAAAATTAAATGTTATTTTAGAAGATATTTAAGAAATTGTCTAAGAATTTTGTGAAATTTGTGTGTTCAATACCAGCTCGAGTTGGCAGCACGCGTTAAGCTATTTTCCATGTACCATTTAGTCCAAAAACATAGGTATAAAGGTATTGTAGGCTTAGGCTTGCTGCAAACTCAGGGTGGATTGGAAAACTAATACAGTTCAACTTCTACGCATATGGAAGTAGTCTTGTTTTTTATCTATTTTAATTGATTGATTTAATTTTTTAGCTTAGCCTCAGTTATTAAAATGTGTAGGTGTTTTTTTTTATTTTGTTTATCGCATATATAAAAGCGTGAAATACTATATCGGCCGTCAGAGAAAAAGCTGGGATCGAAGAGCTGGTTACCTTTTCGCACGCCGTACCAATTCACTAGTGTGATGGTAATTCGACAGCGGCTCTTAGCTGCTTCGACTGGCGATTCTCTCCGTGGAGTGATACCTCCTTTACCTCGGTGTCGAGGAGAGCTAATACACGTGTGTTTGGGCTTCGTACTTGTACATAACCTTAAGGCCTGCGTAAAAGCCTCATATAATGTAAGGTCTTATTAGTGATTTGCACTTGACTTTTGGAGCGAATGTACCCGTAAATCTAACTTAAACTTCTCCATTACCTACTTTGATTTTCATGTACTTGAGTTCCGTGACTGGAATGTGCTTTAAACCAAATCTTTAATAATTCGCCATTGAATAACAAACCAACTATTACCACGTAGGATAGGAGACATGATAATTGAGGTCTACATGTTGAATAACCTGGCACAAACTTGTATTTAATAGAATAACCGGCCGAGTACAGGGACTGGAAGTCTGCAACAGACTTCTAGTCCGATATTGGCTACGATTGACTTCATTTACTGATAATCATGTGATTTAAATCTAAGATCGACGACTATAATAACGATAGTCAAATAAATGTGGTCTTCGACCTATTAATCAGTTTAGGTCCTTGATTTGGAACAGCGAATTGGTTTAGGCCTACCGGGATAATGTTAAAAATATTTGCCAATAAAAGTTCATATCCTTTCGCCGATTTAAAGATAATGAAGAAAATATTTGTCAATAAAAATTTTAATTAGAGGAATAGCTGCTACGATCGCTGGAAAAGAACCCGCGCATTCTGGGTGGAAGCCAGATGTCCTTTACCCTAGACCATATCGGACGACGGACTAGCTTATTACAGGAAGATAATAAAGAAAATATTTGTCAATATAATTTTAAAAATTTAAAATTCCTACGCCGATACCAGGAATCGAACCCAGGCATTATGGGTGTAAGCCAGATATCCTTGCCTCTAGACCAAATCGGATGTGATTACTACTCGAAGATAATGAAGAAAATATTTGTCAATACAATTTTAAAAATATTAAAACCCTTCGGGAATCGAACCCGGGCGTTTTGGGTGTAAGCCCGATATCCTTGCCCCTTGACTATATTAGCTGTGCCCACTACTCGTAGATAATTAAGAAAATATTTTTTAGTAAAAATTTTAATTAGAGGAATAGCTGGACCAATACCGGGAATCGAACCCGCGCGTTCTGGGTGGAAGCCAGATGTCTTTTACCCTAGACCATATCGGACCTGATTATAAGCCGAAGATAATGAAGAGATATTGATTAATAAGATAGACGAGTCACGACACGGTAATTGAGATCCGCAAGTTGAATAAGCGGCCACAAACTTCTGGTCTGCAACTAGAATAACCGGCCGAGTACATGTACTAACAATAATTGAAGACCAATATTGGCTACCATTTAATGATCAAGGGACTTAGAACCCCAATTTGAGTTTTTATCAATCAATTATTTAAGATAGACTCCTATAAGAAGAAAATCACCCAAGGGTTTCTAGCCTTGAAACGATGGATTTGCAGTTTAAGGCGGAGGTGGATGCACTCAGACACATTTTTCGCGCGTTTCAAATTCGTGCGCGAGCTTGAAACAGGCGAATAGTACTTCAATGACCGCACGAGCTTGAAACGCTCGAAAAATGTGTCTGTGTGCAGTCGGCTTAACAATTAACACACGAATTAGAGAGATTGGGGATCGACAATGTTTGCAATTTGTCACGTGAACGCGTATAGCGAGAGTTTCTAGCGAAAAATATAATTGTTTCCGCACGAATAAGAAAATTGTCAGTTTCTGAGAAAGTAAAATACCAGAGCTCGATAATTGGTAATCGTGATTTCAAAATCAGAATTTGCATACATTATATCTTTATTCTTACGCAATGAGAATGTTCACAATTGGCAAAGTAGAGGCGGATCGATACAATATATAGGGAAAATGTAGCAGATTTGCAGTTTAAAATTTTCGCCGACACTGTTTTAAAAAAGTATATTGTCTAGCACTTTTCTAGTCAGCGGCTACCCAACAAAATGTACCCTGCGTCTTATTACTTATTTCCCAAGGTTACAAAAAACTATAACCGTATGATATAATATTTTTATGGATTTTTTTTCAAGCTGATGAATTTTGAAATTCGTTACACTCGGGGAGGTATTATTTTGGTTTCCCAACTTGTTAATTGATTAATTTATATTTTTACATTAACAACCGTGCTTAAAAAGTAAGCCAGCTTTCCTTAATTTTGAGATAGTTTTTTTTTTTTATTTTGTCGGCCTATACATTTTTATCGGTTTAGTTACGAGGAGTAATTCGCGGTGGAGTTTACGCTCGTGGAAAACCATCTCGCTTGTTTAAGGTTGTGTTGGTATACTGAAGCCATGCATAGTTTGAACGTGAAATAATATTTGGCCTATTCGCATTACTTGGTCTACAAATACTCTATTCTATAGCACCTTCTAAGTTCTGATATCGTTTCAAAAGAAGAACCTTGACCTTGCTAATTTTACTCCATACGCGTTTATATTAAACTTAATTCATTTTCAACGAATTTTTGCCGGCTCAGGGGTTCGATTCTACAACTGTCCTTACGAGGTGTATGGATAATTTTTTATCCTTAAAACACGGATTAGTCCTTAGACCTCAATGTCGGTATTCTAGGAGCGTCCTTAGCAAAAATTATCCTGACTAAGGACAAAATAAAGTCCTTATGATAAGGTGAGGGTTAGACCTCACCTTAGAGGTCTAAGGACCGAAAATCATCCTTATTTTTTAAACATTTTAAAGATGGCCGCCATCGTAGCTCAGTGGAAATTTTTCGTTTAGCCGCTTAAGCCGACGGAGAAGAATTAGACGAGATTTAAGGCGTCAAAGAGTCGTAAGGGATCGATTACGAGCTTCTGAATTAAATAATTATCAATTTAAGCAATAATTTAGGGCTAAAAATGATAGCGCGTACCTATTATGGGATAGGTTAGCCGATCGCCTATCACGCTCTAGCTATTCCCGCAGACATTGAAGTAGGTTTGTTGCATGGTTTGTTAATATACTTTTACTAATTTTGCGTGCTTATTTATTTTTTGATAGCCTTAAGATTTAGGTTTTGTTTCTTTCGATTTCCAGCTAGTCCAATTCTAAGAACTAAGTTGTCTATCATGTCAATGCCTGCGTAACAATAACATAAGCATAGATCATGTACTTAATTGTTTGGTGAAAGTGGCCGTATAAAGCGTCCACTTACCAATTTCGATTGCATTTCTAAAAAATCTAGCACTTTTTTCCATTTTTCTGTTGGAAACGTTTCCTAATCTTTTGGCCATAATTATAGTTAAAATCTCTATAAACTGCTATTTCAAAAACAGTCAAAAACTTGTATCGATAACCCCCGAACGACTAACCCTAAGCCTCGGCCTAACAAATTATTACACGAAACTCGGTGCTCCTCGCTCGAGAGGCGAATTTTATTCCTCAAAGTTTCATTGGGTAAGATGTCCGGAAATACGTCACTAGAGAAAATAAGGAGAATTTTTTCTCCTGTCCTTAAATGTAAGGAGTTTTCGTACGGATAGGTGGTGTAGAATACCGTTATTTTTGAAAAACTGAATTTGTCCTTAGACAATCCTTAGGCGGGAAATACGGATTTATCCTTATTGTTTAAATCCTTATATTTAAGGACAGTTGTAGAATCGAATCCCTGGTTCACAAAATTTTACCCTCGTTATAATTTTGAATTAAGTGGAAATCTTTTGCATTCAACTTTATCTTGTAAGAAGTAAATTTTTGATTTGAATTAATAGTTTAATATATTTAGTGTTTAATTGAGGTATTATTATTTGATAATTTTTCTGTACCTTTTTTGGAATGTATACTTGATTTTGATTAATTATTATTAATTTCAGGAAAGTATAACGAGATTAATGTCATTTTGGTTTATCAATAGTATATATATATATATATATATATATATATATATATATATATATATATATATATATATATATATATATATATATATATATATATATATATATATATATATATATATATATATATATATATATATATATATATATATATATATATATATATATATATATATATATATATATATATATATATATATATATATATATATATATATATATATATATATATATATATTTATATTTTTAAGATTTTAAGACTTTATTTAGGTCATTTATCTCCCCAACTATCGATTGCTTGGTATAGCGTAGACTCCGACGCCGCCGCCGATCACGGCAGTCGGCGGCTGACCACGCGACGTCATACGCCGATAAACCCCGCAGTTCATGGCTTACGCCGTCACCCGGGAAAAACTCGGCTCGCCGCCGTGTTTTTTTTCGCGGTGTCGGACTCTAGTCTAGCGGCCGTATTTAATTAATGCGCCTCTGCCACCGCATCGGGGCGTTCGAGTTCCTCAGCCCCATTTGAGTGGTTTTTCCCCCTTTTTCCGGTGGTACCTAAATCTCTCACATGGGGGTATATGCGTAAGCGCTCCAAGTTTAGATGGTAAATGCCGTTACTGTAGCTTCTATGGATGAGTCTAACTTATTGTAATTATTTTTCTTATGATTCAACTCACTCTTTGTAAGCGAGGAATATTTTTGATTCGAATTGACTTTTTTGGGTTTTATATATTTATTTTTGATAATTGTGCTGTAATTAAATTGTGTTGTGTAAAGGTTTATTTTACACATAACTGAATTTCTGTTAATTTCAATTGTTTAAATTCTGATCAATTGGTTCTATCCGATTTATTTTTTCTTCTTCTCAAGTTAATTTTTGTTTTGCTTAAACATACGCCATACTTCGTTCCTACGAACAGACACAATTATCAATTTAAATGTTTTAGGTAAGGTTGGGTTACGTCGTGGTCGGGGAGGTATTATTTTGGTTTCCCGAGGGCGTATATAATTCTCTTATTGGTCTGTCTAGGCTGAACAAACACCAATGAACGATAAGTCTCGCATTAACGATCGTAAAGAGAGAACCCGGTTATTATTTCTGCATAGAGTTGTGATGTAACTGGGCAACTCGGCAAGAAATATGTTCTGAAATATATGATTTTCTTCCTTGAGGGGAATTTAACAGAAATGGAAAATACTATCTCTGTAGTAAGGAATCCAATTTGTTTTAGTAATAAGGCAGTTATTTTTTCACTTGGATGCCGTTTCCACGAGTTTGAATAATATATTAAGTCCTTTAAACAACTCAATCAGTTCCAACGTTTTTTCAATTTCAAATGTCCGAATGCCTGCGCGAGACACTTACACATAGTTAGGTGGGTAATTGTGCCAGAAATACTGGCCTATTTATGTCTATTAATATAGACGGCCTTGATAGCAACTACGCGGAGGGAGAGCCATATATTTCCTAGAATATGCGACACAAAGGGAATCTCGTGGAAATCTATAAAAAATGGTCCAATCAAGGGTAGAAATTACGCAGGGGAGGGGGATATTTTTCATTACTAGCTTTGTGATGAAACCGTCTAACCGTTAAAGTTGGTTTTCATTCGGCGTAAAACACGGTGATATTGCCCGACGTCAGGTGACGACCGAAATTATTTGCAGTTACGCTGGGCCGAAATTCAGTCGAGTAGGACGATATTGACTTTCTAATTTTTTGGCCGCGTCCAACGACAACGCTCTGAGCGAACCAATCTGCAATCAGAATTTTTATGAAGACATTGTTTAAAAGATTTTAGCCTTTTGAGGGTTATGCCTTTGTGATATTAATTTATATTTTGAGAATCGAGAGTTCATGCTGTTCAATTAATTTAATACCCATAATGATCTTTCATAATTCATACAGTGTTGAGCCCGATAATTCATATAACATAACTAAATTAATAAAGAGCATTAAAAATCAGATACGTTCTCGCAAACGCGAGAGAAACGTTATATCCACCACTTTTACCGCTTGGCGAGTATCGCCCGCGAACTGCGCCAAGTGAAAACGTTGCATCGCCGGGCGTCGACGTAAAACCAAAATCTGGCTTTTGACGTTAAGCTGAAAAATCCGTTTTTTCGGTCAAATGAAAATCAAGCTAAACGGTTTTTCTTGATTGCTCGCTGTCAACAGAAGCGAATAAACCCTTCTTTAAGGAATCCCGATTCGTACACCTCCCAACGGTAGATATTTTCGGAGCTAGGGTTTATTTCATTCGTAACCGTGAAAGGTGAATACAAAAATGACTTCCTTTATTTTTATTTTTTGTGATGGATAGATACTTGACAGGTGGTTTCACACGGTCTCACCAGGCACACACCTCAAAGTTTAAGGTAGATTTGCCAAAATGAAAAAAGGTGAGGCGGTTGGATGGCCAGGTTTATATTTAAAGATTCACGCAAATTCCGTTTGTATCGTACACGTGGGAAGCTGGAGCTCGGGTTCCTTCTTATATACAGGGTTTTCCGGAAAGAAGTCATGGGCATCCTACATGTCTCGATGCCCCTGGCCCAGAAAAGATAGAATTCCGAATTTTTCGTATAGAGGGGCTATACAGTTGATTCTCTCCGATCTAGTAAAATTTACCCCATCAGACAGGAGCGCTATATGGAATATTAGAGTAATAAACTTCAAAGAAGGTTTCATCGGCTTCTGCTATCATCAACGTCACTCGTGAAAGTTCAGTGGCGTTATAGTTTCTAGGCTTGGAGTGGTTATCAGAACATGACGAAATTAAAGACGTTATCGCGCGAGTAGCTATTTATTACTGGATAGATAAAACAATGAAATATCTTAAAAGACACGTAAGAAAAGAACATATGCGTTATTTGTCTCATTCTAGTTATTTTTGTTAACCCCTTGGCCACAACGAACAAAGTTATAATTTGAGATTATACGACGGGTCACGAAAAACGTCATATCCGGAACTTTATTGATGATCGACGTCGCTAAATGACGTTTCAAAACAATTCCGAGTTGAATACTGCCACCGCGTGACTCTTACGATATCCCAGTGTAACTTCTGTCCCTCTTTCTTGGCCCAATTAATGTAAATTACGAGATAATTTGGGAAATGAATGGACCGATTTAGTCGGTTTAATCATTATAATTCGATACTTAATCGATTTTTACATTTTAATCGCCTTCCGTATAAACCTTTAAGGTTCGCGTTTGGACCAATCCAAGGTATTAAGGCGATTCTTTTTCAAAAACCAGTGCCAGTTTCTTCTCGGCTTCCCGCCAGCCAGTTTCTCGGCTGGTCGACGCGTTGACGGGAATCGGCTGGAAATTATTAACGAGGTTGAGCTCCCTTTTAGACGGGAAAAATTTATCCGTCCTTGCTCGGCCACCGACAGCGCTTATGGTTGGAAACCTATTATTTACTCCGAGTGCGGAATGATTATAGGAGAGCCACCGGAGAAATTGGCAAAGACGTATAGCGTGTAAAGGGCTAGTATTGCGACCAAAATTGACTTTAGAACTGGATATTGATCAATTGATTAGAGACACCATGAAGCCACGAGAGTATCAGATTTGCACCAATCAGAGACGAGTTTAGCCGAGATAACGATCCTAATTGGTTTTTATAGCCTCCAAAAGTGAATTTAATTTAATCAAAAGTCTATCATTTTATTCCTATCATTTTATTCCAATAAAATAAACAACGCTTATTAGCCTAATACTTATAATAAGCAAAGGCCCGGGTAAATGTACAGGCAAATTCTTATTTCAGACATTCTAGCGGCCGCAGTCGCCGTGTAAATAGTGAACGAAGGAAGCGCCGCTCTTTGGAGAAATTCGGGAGTTGGCCAGCCTAAATACCATCCCTCTCTCCCGACTCAAAATATCGAGGAAGAGTCCAAACCACTCGAGCCAGACCGGGGTGATGACCTTTTTGGCTATATTTTAGTGATGGGCAATGACGTCTACCTGGCCCTTTCCTGATAATATTAAGCTACGGGGCGTTGTTTACTTTTATGGGATAAAGTGATAGACTTTCGGTTCAATCAAAATCTATAGATTCGAAAAGTATTAAAGTTATTCAACACCGTGAGCCACAATCTGAGTGGCTGCTATGAATAAAGAATAGGCAGACGCGCTTGTAGATTTTTAAGCTCCTTCTTTTGCCCTTGCACTGTTGGGCCGTTAGAGTGCTTATGAACGCCTAGGTTTTGTTAAAGATAAGTGTCGCAGAGCCTTACTGATTTATTGACTTAAGCGTGCGGGGTAACTCATTTCTGCTTGATGTCTGTGACCCTATTTCTTCTTCTGTAGTGCATATGAAAGTTTAGTAAGATCAAAAACGGGTCCTAACGTAGTATCGCTAGGCTTTGTTTGCCTCTTTATTATCGATTGTGTTTTTTCGGGTTCTCAAATTGAAAAATACTGGATTTTCAAGAAACACGGGACTATATAGAAAGGGCTTTTTTATTTCCTCAAGATTTTTTTATCTTCCTCAAGTTAAGATTCTGGTAACTGGAAACTTCCCTGTGGCGGCAACTAACAGGCTAGAGAGAAAATCGTTGTCAGGTTTTTGAGGAAACCTAGCTACACTGGGCTTTCACGTCAGATTTATTTTAAAGGAACAGGGAAACTTGTTTTTCCAAATCTAATTCGTCTTAATTTTGTGAGAGCGGGTCAATTGCAACAAATCTACAAATATATACTAGATCGAAATATGAATAGTTATCCCTCAAAAGAAAGTAAAAATATTTAAATTTCGAACAATTCAATGGCAAATTACAGTTTTAATCGAACTTGAAGCGAATTAAATATTCTAGCTCACTCTAGTGTAACCGTGGCAACGCTCGCACCAAAATAGCCCGCCTCCAGCCACGTTCCATACCTTCGAACTAAATTTGGCCCGAATTAGGGCAAATGTGAATTATTTTATCGGTAATAGTTACATTGATATTGTTTCGCTTCTAACACATTTTTAAAATGCATAGAAAATGTTGCAAATTTCTAAATTAAACAAGTTTATGCCAATTAATTAAATATGGAAAATATATTTCTTATATCTTTGAAAAAAGGCGATTGGTAGTAATAATTCATCCTTAATTTCTTTCTCTGTCTCTCTTGATTAAATCTCCTGATTTTAAAATCTCTTTCCCATTGTAGGATGATCATTAATAATTAGCTTGTATCGTCAATTTTTTTCCTGGTACGTAGATAAACCATTACGTATCGGTAAAATACATTTTCAACAGCTCAATTACAGCATTTAAAATCCTTATAAATTTAGGAAAAAAGTATAAACTAAACAATTTGGTGCCAGAGTCAAATCAAAATCGAGCAATATGAAACGTTCATAGCATGAGGGTTCGAAACGTTTTAGAGCAGCGTCGTCATTAACGCTTGTTAAAAAGGGGGTAGCTGCCACTCTTCTTCTTTATTTTCTCTGACGGCAATTAAAGAACAATGTGCGCGCCCCGAGACAAGAACCTCCGAATCCGGAAAGAGAAATTTGACTGGAAGTGGAAGGAGTTCCAACAGGCTCACCCCCACTTTTCCGTCTTTCTTTCCTCGATCTAACAACCCTTAAAGGGGTAATAAAACCCACTCGCGCGTCAGGACACGGTTCAAGAGACAATAAATATATTAATTTCCATCTCGCGGAGGCTGAATGTTTTGTGGTATTTGATTTTTGTCATGGTAGTAGAATATTGATAAGGGATACTTGTTTACGAAAAACTCACGACTTTTATTAAATTATTAATTATTATTTTATTAATTATTATTTAATTAATTTAATTCGAAAGCAATTGGCAAATGGTCGCTAATTTAACTAGACACCACTAACTATTTGGGTTACGATGTAAAAAACATATTTTTTCAGGTACGAAAAACCATTTGACTTTCATTGTGTTGGCCCTTTTGCGGATTGTTTCCGTTAACCAATCATAACCAAATAACGATGGTTATAACAATTAAATTTCGGGCCAGAGGTAAAATTAGAAAAAATCTAAATATAATTTTCATATTTCCATAGTAAAATCCTATAGATTAACGACGAATTCCATGAACATAATTTAGAGCGTGTAATATGATGATTATGTAAGAGGCGTGTTAGATATTAGCGTCACGATTTCATCATCTACAAGATTTTCGATGTATTAACTGCATCATGTTATATATTCTTAAGGGTCATATAGCTTCATAGACTAGGTATGATAAAACTTATTCATGAGTAGTACACGTGAAACGAAGATTCTTATTCCCCACTTGATTAACGTACTTATCTATTTTTTAACCCTCTCCATTTTGGTTCACAAAATGATCATATCCACCCAAAAGTCATCCAACCAATTATCGCATCCAACTAATTGACGTTCACCCAATTACGGCATCAACCCAAGGCCCAACCAACTAATTCTCGTTAATCAAATATCGTACCCACTAGACATTTCGTCCAACTGGCTGTAGTCACTCGGCGTATTAGTGGTGTACATTCTGTACCTTTAACTGTACTACAACGGCTACACGCAATCTTTAAAATCCCTGCCTTTGTCAGTGCTAAAATGATTATGCGTAATCAGTAATCGGTGTACGGGGAATCCGTGAGTGATTAGCTCCTCGATTTCTTCCACTCAGTTGCCGTGGAATAGAGCGAGTCTTAGCTCGAGGAGACACCTTAAAACCATTATTTTTTTTTTAAATTTGACTTAATTTTTTCCGTAGTTTTTAAAATGCTTTAAATCTCTTCTATTTTGAAACAAAATCTTGTTTTACGCAACTTTAGTCCAAGGTTTCAAGCTTGTTCATTCGATGACGGTGTCTATTTATTCGGGTTTCGACAGTATGAACTTGGAAAGAATAAATACGATACATAAATACAAAAAAGAAATATAATACTATAAATAAATACGATAAATAAATACGATAAATACTATAAATAAATACTATAAATAAATACTATAAATAAATACTATAAATAAATACTATAAATAAATACTATAAATAAACACTATAAATAAACACTATAAATAAACACTATAAATAAACACTATAAATAAACACTATAAATAAACACTATAAATAAACACTATAAATAAACACTATAAATAAACACTATAAATAAACACTATAAATAAACACTATAAATAAACACTATAAATAAACACTATAAATAAACACTATAAATAAACACTATAAATAAATACTATAAATAAATACCATTATTAAATAAAATAAATAAATACTACAAATAAATTCAATAAATAAATACTACAAATAAATTCAATAAATAAATACTACAGATAAATTCAATAAATAAATACTACAAATAAATTCAATAAATAAATACTACAAATAAATTCAATAAATAAATACTACAAATAAATTCAATAAATAAATACTACAAATAAATTCAATAAATAAATACTACAAATAAATTCAATAAATAAATACTACAAATAAATTCAATAAATAAATACAATAAATAAATACTACAAATAAATTCAATAAATAAATACTACAAATAAATTAAATAAATAAATAAATACTACAAATAAATTCAATAAATAAATAAATACTACAAATAAATTCAATAAATAAATAAATACTACAAATAAATTCAATAAATAAATAAATACTACAAATAAATTCAATAAATAAATAAATACTACAAATAAATTCAATAAATAAATAAATAAATACTACAAATAAATTCAATAAATAAATAAATACTACAAATAAATTCAATAAATAAATAAATACTACAAATAAATTCAATAAATAAATACTACAAATTAATTCAATAAATAAATACTACAAATTAATTCAATAAATAAATAAATACTACAAATTAATTCAATAAATAAATAAATACTACAAATAAATTCAATAAATAAATAAATACTACAAATAAATTCAATAAATAAATAAATACTACAAATAAATTCAATAAATAAATAAATACTACAAATAAATTCAATAAATAAATAAATACTATAAAAACTGTTCTTTCGTTTAAATATCCCTTTAAATTCCACCTTCTTTGACGTAATTCAGGCCCGAAAGACTCGAGGCCGAAACAATATACAAAAAACTTCCATAATACAGCACTGCGTAACCTAGGGAGTCACGGTTTACAAAGCTGTACGCCCTAGCGTACTTCATCTACCCCCTATCATCCCTACGTTACTTCTCCGAGGTAAACCTTCGCGAAAGGAAAGAGGAGATTCCTCATTAGTGGCTGGCTGCTAAAAAAAGGTAGAAAAATCTTTTAAAAATTCCAAAGAGAAAAGAGGGCGTTGGAATAGCGCGAGGCATTAGCAAACATTTTGTGCAGGCCCCGCTTTTCCGCCGTACCTTGTCAATTTCGAAACAACTTAGCCTTCTTAAGCGCCTTTCGCATTAGCTAGCTAGTTTTTACCTCCAAATTGCTGAGCCAACTCGCGTTGTCCCAACTAGTTGGTCCGGGTCAACAAATATTTACGAAGTTGGTGAAATTAAAATTGACTATTGACTTAATTTCTAGGCACGAGCGCTCTTGTGGGAACGGGCCAAATCGGGAAATTGCCCCCTTGGAGTGGCTCAGCCCGTCTTGGATCAGAACTCAATGCGCGCAAATATTAATTCTTTAATCTGTTTACGTGTTCTTTTCTTCCGAAGAATGAAGTTTAATTTTTTGGTAGCCAGTAGGAAAATGTTGCGTAAAGTAGAAACCAAATGAATGCTGGAAGCTTGGAAAGGCTTGGGTTTGATTCTTTCGAACTTTTCAAGGTTGTTTTTGTTCAATCTTGAGTGACAAGAATTAAGTGTGAGAAAGACCGATATTTGTGTCACACACTCGTACTCACGCTGGTTTCCTTAATATATATATATATATATATATATGCGTAGTCTTATTGGTTTTATAAAGGTTCTTAGAAAAATTTTTGATTTTAATTTACCTGACATTTCCAGGTTTTCCCTGACCAATTTTGAAATTTTACACGAATTCATTCTTACAGGCGAGGTCTTGACAATTCCCAATTTTCATTTGAAATAGTTTATCAATCAGGGTCAGAATAGTTTACTCTGTATGAGAAAAATTGAAACCTTAGGCAAATATTTAACTTCAATTACGTTACAATCAATTGGTCAACAATTCGTGAATAGTTTCTTGACACGTATCAAAATATTTAATTTCTTTGACTCTTTGAGCTCATTTTTAAAATCCTTAACTTTTCTTCAATCTTTTGAGTCAAATTCCCTGAGTTTTCCTGGTATACAAGGTCGTATACCAACTGCAGGGCCGGATTAAAGGGGAAGAAGGGGCACCTTCCCCCAGGTTACAGCCAATTAGGGCGCACCATACGATCTAGTGGGTGTCTTGAATTAGTCTTTCCCCTGAGTAAAGGCGCGATGAATGTTGCATTTTCAAATTAGGAGCTGCGTATAATTTTTCCCCTGGCGCCAAATAGCTTACTACGGCCCTGGTACAGTACTAACCCTGTTTATAAATTTTTCAACCGCGTACTGGTTTATTCAGTCCAAGTTCCACGTTAATTTCGGTTCGGTAAAACGTTAGTTTTGAAGTTTCCAATAGGAGAAAGTGACAGAATTGTCACTTTCCACCCCTAAATTCTACACGGAAGTAAGAATTTATATCTTAGATTGTCTGGACTAAAACATAGCAGAAAATTGTGCTTTAAATTAATGTTTATTAAATAACGCCGGACTTGCATATACTTTTGAAACTCCCGTTACATTGATTTAATTAAGCGCGTGAAATTGGTAAATTTCAAAAAGTTTTAAAAGAAAGTAAATTTATTCTAGTTTTAGCCAGTGTGAAAGGACCTTTACTTGATAAACCGAGATAAATCCTTTCTGTACAGAAACCTTATTTTATTTCAAAGCATTTTTTATATTCTTATCTTCTCCTCCAATCAAAAGCGACAAAGATGCAATTAGAAGATTAAAATTACTAGCACTTTTTTTGCGATTTATATAAGAAGTATAACCCTTCACCTCGGGCTTTCCCACGCTAAACTAATTTCAGAGTTTCTAGATAAATACGTAATCTTTTCAAAACGTTCCATTTTTTTTCATTATTAAGACTTAACTCAATCAAAATATGTAAATTATTTTGTTAAAATAACGCGTTCCTATGCGTCATGATTTTTCTAATAATGTTGCAATGTAATGTGAATATTTCACCCGATCTCTTAAACCAGAAATTGAATGAAGTAATTAAGAGTTCAAATTCGAATAAGCATCGTTCTCCATTGGAGGAAGTGTAGAGGTAATAGTCGACATACAATTCAGTACAGGGAACGCGGGTGGATGATTTTTGGTAACTTTCAAGTGTCGAAATGTTACCCGCCAATTACACGAAAATATTTCCCCAAATCTATTCTTACCCAGGTGAAACGCGAAATACATTTTTGATGGCTTACAGATAACAATTGGGAAATCTCATTTTTAATGAATTGGGGAGGGGGGAGAGACGCTATAAAATAAAGACTCCCCTTATATAAATAAATTGCTGAACCTTCACCACGATCCCCGTCAAAATCATGTAGGTAAAAAGCACATAATTAATAAGTAAATAAGTTGAAAGTTAAAATAAATAAATACCGAATTTCTCGAGCCCTTGTCCAAAGATTTTGAATCCATTCCGGGCATCTTTTTTGGTTAGGTGAAAATATGTTTTTGAGTGACTATTGCGCTTTTCGTTTTAGCCGTCGCCGCTGTTGGCTCCACTGTCAAAGGCAGGGAAGGTTACGCGAAAAGTCAGAGATCATTTCCCAATCGGCCTCACGAGAGATCTTCACGGGGATGAGTCTTTAATAGGCTAGGATGATAAAGTTAGTCAGAAAGAAAATCAAGGAGTGAAACAGTCTGATACAAATCAGCCGCGGCCCTAATTAAGCTCGTTAGCTACTCAGGGCGAAAACCACTTAAAGTAGAAAATCTTAAAAAATTAATTCTTTGCCCTCGGTTTTATTTACCAATTTATCGTCGGCCGGGAAAACGTAGTCTCCTCGCATAACTACTACATTCATATTGACCATCTTGTTTAACATTTGGTTGTGAAACTTTTTGAATCTTTATAAGTTGTATATATATATATATTTTTTTGGATGCTCTGTACTGCTCCGAAATCGGTATCTCCGTAGCCTTAGGGTTTGTACGAGTCACTGTCGTAAAAATGCGCCCTTACAACAATGTCTTTCCTTAGGAATTCAGTTGCTAGGCTAAAATTAAGGTACGCTTTGCTCGCAACACCATAATCTTATAGAGTATACCAAGGTATATAAGTTACGATTTCCTACACACTACGAGAGAAAATGGTGGAGAAAATCGCCAATGAAAAAACTTAAAACTTTCAAATATTTGTCTTTGGACATCGTTTATGTTCCTAATAATTTATATAAAATTGTATAAAATTATTTGCGCTAGGATAGCATGTTTCAGTCAGTTCTATAACCCATATATATATTACCTCTCCTGGCACCTACAACACTTGTTCCACCAAACGAGTCACCCATTCGAACGACAGAAAATAAGTTATTTCTTAGTTAGCAGAATTCCGCTGATTATCTCTTAATCATGTTGTTTTTTTTTTTTTCTTATTTTTGCACCACCTTATCAAACGGTAAAATTTTATTGGAACTACAACCCCTAATTTCACCAATTCGAAGTAGTTGTTCTTTTTTTTTTTTTTTTTTTTTTTTTTTTTTTTATGTAGGCATAGGCTGGGCCATTTGAATACCGAAATTGCGTATTTAATATTTTCTTATATTTTCAGCGTTGGGTGAAGAACACGCTACCGATAAGCCTGATTTTGTGGAAGCAATCACGAACGTGACGACATCAGTCGGAAGGGAAGCCATTCTCCAATGCACCGTCAAAAATATAGCTTCGTACAAGGTAATATATATATTGCAATAGCTCGCATTTTGTTTTTGTTCCAACCCTACAACTTTATTTCTGTCATTTTTATTTTCGTGCACGGTACATTTATGATAAATCACGTACAAGATGAAATATTCTTTTGAATATAAAATAGGCTATTTATTTCTAGTGGCGGCCGGCCGGCTTTCAATTTTCCAGAACTTTATATATATTTTTTGTTCGATTGTAAGAATTTCAAAACTGATTATAAAATTGAAAATGATTTGCGTGAATGGTTTTTAAAAAGTAAAATAAACCATCAACGTAAATATACATATGGATATGTATATACATATATATACATATACATATACATATATATACATATACATATACATATACATATACATATACATATACATATACATATACATATACATATACATATACATATACATATACATATACATATACATATACATATACATATACATATACATATACATATACATATGTATACATATATGTACATATATATATCGTAGTTTTTTTCGGTTAGTAACGGAAGAAAAGCTGGAACGAATTGATACGCAATGTTAAACAACATTGAGTAATAGTAGTATTGAGTATAGAAGCCGCATATTTTTATTAAATAGTGTAATGTATTTTCTACGGGACGCCGGTAGAAGCTTTTAAACATTTGTATTTCACTGCCTTCCAAGCTTAGCGGAATTTCGCTCTTGTTACTTAAACAGCTACATTATCAACCATGAAAATAAATTTTTACCCTTGTTATTAAAAACAGGCCAGCTGGCCTGTTTTATTTATAGGTGTCTCAAAATTTCATTAGAAAAGTCTATGGAGATTTGTCTTATGAGGTGGAATCTTTTTTGTCAATGATAACTGAGGTTTTCTCCTTCTTCTTCTTCTTCTTCTTCTTCTTCGTCCGACCGCGAGTCCGTTTCATTGAGTGTTTGCATTCGAGAGAGAAAAATGTGTTAGGCTCGTGGGGGTACTCTATATTTTTCTATACGTTTCGGATGAATACTAAGACTGAGATAACAAAAGCTGTAGATAAGGCTGAAACACCGTGAAAGACGGCGTTTCATTGGGAGTTTGCATTAGAAAGAGAGAAATGTGTTAGATTTACAAGGGTGTTCTATTATATTTTTATTATACTTTTATTATGTTGAATACTAAGACTGAATAACAATAGCTTTGATTACGTTGAATAGAAAGACGGATAAAAAGATAACGTTGGTGTATGCAGTTGAATAAAAAACTTGTGTCTAATTAAATATAAATAATAAAGCAGAACGCGAGAGATACAAACGATATATGTTTTGGTTTAAAAGATATAGGACGATGCCTAGAATTCTACGTATTGAGTCAAATGCAAAACAGTGTTTTTAACGTTTATAGTGCGTATTGAATTTTTTTTTATCAATGATTATAAGCCGCAGGGTACATAAACTTGGGTATTATACATTAGCCCAAATGGTATATAACGGTGAGATTTTGAAATGTCTTAGAAAATGGACTCTGAGACAGACGTACAATAAATTGATTTAGTTATAAAAGTTGGCGGGAAATTTAAATGATGCTGCAGAATTTAAAGGAGTCTAGAAAGGATACGGATATAAGAACAAAATTGGACACACGCGTGATAGGACACAATATCGATGGGATATAATCTCGATGGGACGCAATCTCGACAGAACACAATCTTGATAGACCGTAATCTTCATGTACATAATCTCAAGTGGAATCTTTATCGATAGTTCACAACCTCGAAAGGACATTTTGTTTCCTTGCCCTTCTTGTAATATTTTAGGTAAGGTTACGTTAGTTAATCACTCGAACTACGTCATCCCTCCAACTAGTTAAACACTTGCTCTAACCCATTCTTCTTATAATATTATAGGTAAGGTTACGTTAGTAGAGTGCAATAGTCTCAGTCTAATTCAGTTGCAGTCGACGCGAAGTCAGCCCCTTTTGAGTATTCGAACTTTCGGTACTATCATGTGTTCGACATAACGAACTTTCGGACTCGTCGTCCAATTCTTACAATGGGATGTAAATACGTTTTTCAGTTGGCCTATCGCCAGTAGGCCAAATCCGTTTTTTAAGGGAAGTCGACGTAGTTTTTCGAGAGATAAAAGTCATTTGCGCCTATGGATAGAACACATTCTCTCTCTCTCATTCATGCGTTCAACATCGTGTAAAAAAAAAGTTAACGTCTCTAGCCTGCTGCAGAGGTGGGAGTTCCGTGGTGACGCCTAGAATGTCTTAGCCTTCAAGGATTTGGATAGGCCAAGTAGAGTACAGGGCCATCATCCTGTACATCTCTTGGACAGCAGAGTAAAGGAAGACTTACGTTTCTTTAGGAACAGTGCGGAGGACTTGGCATAGTTTTTTGCAAATATGTTCTTTAACGCGATGTTGTTTTTACGACTTCGTTTGCTTTTTTTTGCAGGGCTCTTTGAATTTATGAGAATTATACTTGTAATAATAAAGTTTAATGTTTATTCTGGTCTCGATCGTCTCGTTAATTCTCGAGTAGATATTTTAGTATCTTAGTGGATGTTCATGGTAATCACTTTTCGTTATCTTTAAGTTAGCAGATTAAAACAACGCTAGTAAGGTCACGTCAGGCTAGTATATTTTATCACTCGAGTTAGCCAATATCCCTTTAGCTAGTAATCCCTTGGTATCACCCTTCTCTCTTATAATTGACGAGTTCGGAATTGAAGCGAATCTTCCAGAGCCATGGCGCGATTGAGGTATAACATCGTTATGCCGCTTTCGTCGTTCTTATTCTAAACTAAGCGTAGTGGATGAATACATGGATGGAAACAAAGAAAGAGTCATCATATTATATGTAACGGCAAATTCGGACTTTATTTATATTTTCTTATATAACCTTTAAAATCTTTGACTCCTACCCTTTAATTCGTAAATACTTTTATTTGTAAACGGCAGAGACTCCCCCCCCCCAGAACAATTACAGTCGTAGGGTGTTTTTTCTTTTAGGTCTTCGTACGCGTATCTAGCTAGCGCGAGGTCGGAGGTTAGAGTTGTAATGGTTTTTCTTGCACATGGACTTCCTTTTTTTTATAAATCGGTCCCATGTGTACTCAATTTTAAGAAAACTTTAAATTCCTTTTAGTTGCCATGCCCGCGTATGCCGCGTCATGGTACCAGTTATATATTTTCCTACTTACTGGTATCCTGAGGTTGGACTGGAGACTTAAAAGCGAGAGGTCATAATTTTTAAATTGAGTTTAAATCTACGGAGTAAGAAAAAGGCTTGATCGCCATGTACAAAATAAAATCTAACCGGGCAATCAGATGATTCGAAATCACGCGATGACGAGACGTCAGCGACCAGTATTCTGTATACATTTCAATCTTTAATTGTGCGCGTCCGTCCACCATTATTTGTGCGCGTCGTGTAACGCGTCCTCACAGGAAAACGAGTGAGTTCAAAGCTATTTTAAAAGGGTACCAATTAATTAGGTCAAAACTATTAATCTAATAGCCCATGAGGTGCACCATAGCAGACCAGTATTTATTAAGTGTTGTTAATAATTTTCATTAACCGGCAAATAAACTGAATGGTTTCATTTTAAATCTAAGTGAAAAATGAAAATTAAACGGTATAAACCATCAAAATGAAAACAACGGCTTAAGCGATGTTAATATTCATCTAAATCGAAAGCACTTCTGAATTAAACTGTGTGAAATGAAATTTAAGAACTATAGTTTTATGCTGAGAGTATTGACGTGTTCGTTCTGCGGGAGCTCGAGGGAATATTTTTGAATATGGCAAAAACAAGAACTTAATCAATTTACTTTTAAAAAGATCGAATAACGTGCTGCGATCGAGATTAAAAAAGATGTCGCGTGCACCATAGGATATTTAATCTTAAACCACAGTTATAGGGCCCCATAATTTAGAACAACAATAACCGATTATAAAGTTTGTACAATATAAAATAATCATATATATTAAATCATTTCAATTTAAACTTGTAAATTTGCAATTTTAATTCCTACCACTAAATTAAAAAAAAATGGGTTAATTGATTTACAAGTGTTTAATTTTTCCAAAAGCAAACACAAATTATACAAAAACGTTGTTTTGCTTCGCACTTCAAAAAAGTGCATTTATAGGTAAGAATTTCAAACCCGTGAAGGGACAGAAATTATAAATTCACAGTGAAAGAAATATGAAAGTCACAGTCTAAGAAATCATAAAGCTATAAGTATTATACAAAAACGTTGTTTTTGCTTCGCACTTCAAAAATGTGCATTCAAAGGTTAGAATTTCAAACCCGTGAAGGGACAGAAATTATAAATTCACAGTGAAAGAAATATGAAAGTCACAGTCTAAGAAATCATAAAGCTATAATTATAATAATTAATATGAATAAAAAATTTACAAAAAAATGACGTATAAATTCGGCCTATCGAAACTTTTAATTATGCAGAAATCATTCTGTTGTAGAATTCACTCTTGGTAAGGGTAACTCAAAGCCAACTATGCGTGGAAAGGTAGAATAGCATAATACCAAATAGTTCCTGCCCGCGTTTTTAAAATGTTTAGTTGTTAGGATGGATGGTTGCAGTTTTCAGTTAGTAAAAGGAAACATTCGCCTCTTTATAAAGTTTCTAATCATTAAATCTACATAAGTAAAAGTTTCGATAGGCCGAATTTATACGTCATTTTTTTGTAAATTTTTTATTCATATTAATTATTATAATTATAGCTTTATGATTTCTTAGACTGTGACTTTCATATTTCTTTCACTGTGAATTTATAATTTCTGTCCCTTCACGGGTTTGAAATTCTAACCTTTGAATGCACATTTTTGAAGTGCGAAGCAAAAACAACGTTTTTGTATAATACTTATAGCTTTATGATTTCTTAGACTGTGACTTTCATATTTCTTTCACTGTGAATTTATAATTTCTGTCCCTTCACGGGTTTGAAATTCTTACCTATAAATGCACTTTTTTGAAGTGCGAAGCAAAACAACGTTTTTGTATAATTAAATAGTGTAGTTTTAAAGTTAAACTATTTATTCGTCCGAGAGCGTCGTGATACTTACTATGGCTTCCAGAACGCAAAACTGATAAAAGGGAAACACAATGATATTTTCAATAGACAATTATTACGATAAAAGGCAGTTACGCAAATACCACTTTAGCGCAATTTTAGTTTCACCACACTTCGATCGATTCGTCGTTTCGAACCGAGTGCGCGTTTGCGGAAACTTACGTTGTTATTAATGTATCGAAGTTCTGGCCACAGTTTTTTACCCTGCAGGGTGGCAGCCTTCACGCCTTAGCGGTATTTAATCAAATAAAGAAATAACCTTCCGCGCTGGGCTCGTAACCGTGAAAACAGTAAGAAAATGTTTTTTTTTTTTTTTTTTTTTTTAGTTACGCATCCACGGCCCACGCGAAGAAGCGGTCTCGTAAATTATTTTAATAATATTCACGCGTTTTCTAGGAGTTGCCTAGAGAAAATTACTCGCCAATTTACCAGGGTAATGGTAATTTACGGTTTGCCCTGGTAATTAAATTTGATTCATAATTTAAAACTTTTTAGATTAGAATTGGTCAAATTTCTTCTAGACGTTTAATATGGTTGTTTTTCAGTAATTATTCGTCTTCGGCTTCGTTAAGAACGAGGTTATGTAATTTTCCACGTTTAATACAAACTCGCCATGGTGAAAAACATTGCATTTTTTCCCGAGTTATGAAAGAAGAATTTTCATATTTAATATCGCGTAAATTCAAATACAGCTCATTTTCCGAATAGTGGTAAATCAAATTAAACTGAAAATAGTTAATTCAAATTGAGATTTATTAACCGTATTACAAATGGTAAAGTCCATCATTTGTTATTATTTTTAAAAGCCCTTCAATTAACCTAATTTAACAAATGAGAGGAATGCTGTTTGTATTAGAACTCGCGGACTTGACGAATATAATTTGTACTCGGAATAAGCAAATATAACTAGTACTCGGAATGTACGAAATGTAACTAGGCTTAGCTATAATCGAAATGTACGAAATATGATTTGGCGTAGGTAATACTCGGAATGGACAAATAAAATGGAAGCTCGTATTGTAAAGATAAAATTATTTTCAAATTCAGTGTTATTTTCCAAAATCTTATTAAAATAAATCCAAGTAATATTTTTGTTTAATCAAAAGTTAAGTTTTAACAATTAACGGAACAATACAGGGGAACAAAAATATATTAAAGGCAGAATGCGACCTAATATCGAGTAGGTGCGGGCCAATCATATTATTTGAATATCCTACAGCGCTCGTAATATTCTAACATTAAGAACATAATATGATCGGTCCAAATTTATATTTATTTTTATTCAAATTTAACCAAACTTCAGATATTAATTTAAACACCAAAATAGTGTCTAACAATTATTTTGAAAACTCTCGAATACGTTTTTTGTAGGACTATAAAGATTTGATTATGATATAAAGTTTTGCAAAAAATGGATAATTGAAAGCTGACCTACATCTAGAATCAAGTTGTTCAAATAAATTGGTTAAATTTGTTGATTTTAATTAATAAACTCATTAATGAAAAGCGCTTATTCTAAGATTATTTAAAGGGAAACTTGGAGCTAAAAATCGAACAACTTTTGATTTTATTTTCGGAATCACCTTGCCAAAAAAACCTATTTGAGAATTGTTTCGGAATTTTTGGGCACGTTTCTAGTGTTTAAACTAATTTCCAAAGTTTGGTAAAATTTCTATAAATGTAAATAAACATTTGAGCTAATCATATTATTGCCCATCAAATGTCGTCCTATTTATAGTAATTAACTTTAATTACCATTATCTAAAAAAATCACGCCGTTTTATCGAACGGTTATCTGTTGAAAAGAGGGTCGGTTTTTGGTTAACCATTTATCCATTGGAGAAATGCAAGAATATTGTAAAATATATTTTGGGAAAGGCTCCTAATTAATTTGAACAATACGATGGTGATCATCGATAATTCGGACTTAAGGTGGAAATAATATTTTCTCGAATATCTTTATCTTTAAAATAAATGGAAAATATTACGCAAATTCGATTTAAAAACAACATTTACGGTGTCTTGTATGGATTCCACCATTAAAATAATTCGGAGAAACTCACTTATAAGTCTAAATTATTAAACCTGAATAAGAGTTTAATCGTAAATAATAGATTAAAATTGAAGTAAAATTCTTTATAAACAAACTTTAAATTGCTGGATGTGGTTATATTAATACATAAAAATTCTTTATTGATATTTTTATCGATATAAAATTTTATTCAATACCCTAGCCTTAGACTTCAAGCAAATATCTCGTTCTCTGATAATTATTTTATAATTTATGTCCCTTAAAGAGTTTTGAGGCTTCAAGCATTATATTTTTCATATAATACTTATCTCTCTATTACCTCGAATTGAGTGAACGAAATTCTAGTCGGATATTAAGAATTTTAAATTCTATATCCTTATAATTCTCAACTACATTGGTTTTAATGAAATTTTAGTTTCAAGGTGAGCTTATTATTAATAAATGAATATCCAATTTGGTTTCTTTCGCGACTCCCGAAACGCGCACTCGCGTGGATGAAAGGCTGCCTTATAGTAATCGAGGAACAAAGTGACAAAGGCAATTCATATTCAAATAATTCTTACGCGAGAGTTAGCAAAGACGTCTAATCGATTTTTCGAGCTAGTACCTTGGGGGAACTATAGAGGGGAGAACCGACTGACACATTTCGAATAGAGATTTATTTCTATTCCTTTGTAATTTTTAACTAGTGGATTAGGCCTATTTAAACGATAAGGAAACGATTAAAAAATCGCTCGTTGTTAGGTTGCATGCTCCCTTTAATTTGTGGTATAAATAACTAACGAAGATAAACTATATTTTAAAGGGAAACTTGGAGCTAAAAGTGTCCCAGCTTTTGAATTTATTTTCGAAGTCACCTTGCAAAAAAAAAATATTCCTGGATTTTCATACAATTATTAGACAAGATTTTGGTGTTTAAATCAATTTCTAAATTTTGGTTAAAAAAATAAATATATATTTGGACCAATCATATTATTTCCGCCTTCACAGCGCTCGTAATGTCTTAACATTAAGATAATAGGCCGGCCTTGGACGGCCAAGGTCTTGGGCATCAAACGCCGACCTATTCTTTTAATGTTGGGACATTAAGAGCGCTTTTGAAGCCTGAAATACTATGATTGTCCCGAATTTATATTTACTTTTATTAACCAAACTTTAGATATTAATTTAAACACCAAAACGTGTCTAAAAATTCCGAAAAAAAAATTTAAATTCGTTATTTGGCACGGTGATTTCGAAAATAATTTCAAACGCTGTTCCATTATTAGCTCCAAGTTTGCCTTAAAAGGGAACATGCAACCTATCAATATGTGATTTTTTATCGATCCCTTATTGCTTAAATAGGCTTAATCAGAAGCCAATGAAACGCTCCTTTGAAGTCTACTACTCTAATGTTCCATATAGCGCGCCTCTCTGTATGGGTAAAATTCACGATTTTATGAGATCGGAGGGGTCCTACTTCATGCCCCCTGTCTACGGAAAATTGGAAATTCTCTCTCTCCACAAACGACAACGTTTTTTTGTTTTTTTGACGAACTCCAAGGCTGCTAGAGATATTCGCTCGACTAACTCCCGCTCCGAAAATATCTACCGTTAGAAGGCGTACGAATCGCGCTTTTTGAAACTAACCCATACAGAGAGGGGTAGACAAGACCAGGGAGTAATAGACTTCAAAGGAGGGTTTCATCGGCTTCTGGCTTAATCCACTAGTGAAAAAATTACGAATAAATATTAAACTAGAAATAAATTTAAAACTAACCCGTAAAATAGGCTTAGCGGGATTCGTGGAGATCCTGATTACCTCGCGTATAAGGTCCAGCGACCAATCGAACACTATTATAAATCTTGAGGAGATCTCGCGTGGACGGGCCGTCGCTAGAACTTACACGGAGGCAGTACAGGATCTTCATGAATCACGCTAAGCCTATTTCCCGGGAAAGTTTTAAATTTATTTCTAGTTTAGTATTTGTTTTGTAAACTTTTTATTGGTGGTCTATTTAAACGATAAGGAATCGGTAAAAATTCACTCGTTATTAGGTTGCGTTCTCCCTGTTAATAATCAATCGGAGGCAGAAAACCAATCCACAACAAGTAACGCGGTTCAAAAAGCTGGTTAGAAAGGACTGGATTACGAATATGGTAACGCCAACCATAAAGATTAAAGACTGAAGCAGTCGGCTACCCCCTCTGTAGTTTCCTCCAAGACTGGGTCTGAGGATTAAATTCCATAGCTGATAAATGTGGGAGCGAGTTTCGCTCGGTCCTCTTCCATGCCTTTCACCCCGAAATGAAGAGGAATGTAATAACGCGTGGACGTCGAGGTTACTCGTTATTTGTAAATATTTAAAGAGGCAGCCGCGAGGCCCCTGTTAAAAATGAAATGCTTTTCCGATCGTTGAAATATCGTTAAAATTCCGGGCTCTCAACCTATCACTGCGCGGTAGTGCTTCTTAGAATATATCACAAATATAATCAAAATATGACTCTTTTTACGAACATATTTTTGAGAAGGCAGTTAGATGATTTTATTTAAAGGGACTGATGTAGGAAATATCTCGAATTTCGAGTAGAAAATAGAGGTCGGAGGTTTTGACAAGATATTTTTTCTAGTTATTCTATCTTTATTCGTAATTTGAAATTATCCACGTTGGGAAATCTGTGATAAATCCAACGTAATCGAAATACTTAACTGATATTTATCAAAATATTGTCAGAAGCCGATGAAACCCTCCTTTGAAGTCTATTACTCCCTGGTCTTGTCTACCCCTCTCAGTATGGGTTAGTTTCAAAAAGCGCGATTCATACGCCTCCTAACGGTAGATATTTTCGGAGCGGGAGTTCGTCGAGCGAATATCTCTAGCAGCCTTGGAGTTCGTCAAAAAAACGTCGTCGTTTGTGGAGAGAATTTCTAATTTTCCGTAGACAGGGGGGTATGAAGTAGGACCCCTCCGATCTCTTAAAATTGTGATTTTTTTTACCCATACAGAGAGGAGCGCTATATCGAACATTAGAGTAGTAAACTTCAAAGGAGGGTTTCATCGGCTTCTGATATTGTCTATTAGAAAATACCGTGGAAATTGTATAAAACATAAAATTTGGTCATACATGGATCAATATTCTGTCACGTAGAGTTCGTGTAAAATAAGAGATATAATTCAAATTATTATTTATTACAATTTGAAGAATATAAATAAAACAACAAAACCATGCTTTTATAAGTTTAAATTTTTATTATTTTCGACGAAAATAAATTTTTATATGTTCTTATCCGAATTATAAAACTCGGATAATTTGCTTGGATAAGTTGGATCTCAACATAATATCTCAACGTAATTCAGTCGATTTATCCAAATATTAAAAAATACACAAACTCCTAGCTAGAGCTCGGAAATCGTATAACCTTTGTTAATTGAATAAGAGCATCGTGAACGTCAATTATATGTTATCCGCTCGCGAAAAATATCGGTTTTTATTCGAGTTAACGTATATCCGAATGTAAGGCAAACTTTTTATTCATACCTAATTGCTATACAAAATTGATACGAGTTATTCAATCGCCGATAACAAAATTTTAAACTCGAGTTTCTTCGCGGATTTCAACCCAAATTGAGATCTCGAAGCTATAAAATGTAGTAACTTAGTCGCTGTAATTTGTTTATTAATCGAGCTTAAAATTGTATCTCCTGGCGGTCACTCTTTGGATACATTCCGGAGGGGGGGGGGGGGGGGGAGCCTAAATTCCGTCACTCTTTCACGACTCAAAATATCGAGGTAGACTCAACTTTTGGCTAGTTTTCAGCGATGGGCTATGACGTCTACCTGACGTTTGCTGATACTATTAAGCTACGGGGACAACTGACTTTTAATGGTTTTAATGACTTGCGTAATTTTTAGTTTTTACTAAAACTTTTCAAAGTCAATCGTTCACGTCTTTATTAAAAAGTATTTCCATATTATGCCCTATTTATTATACCCATTCTCAAAACACTATATTTTCTGCCGAGTCACGAGTGTTGTCTGCCTAAGAATAATGCATAAATTTACGAGCGTGAAGCGGCCGTTACTCGAAGAGTTTTCTTTCATTGGTGGATAAAGATTTGATATAGGTAGTCGGTAAAAAATCGTTATAAATACTTCGCTGATTGGCTGACTGAGCAGCTAGTGTGAATAAGTTTAACCAGAGGTATATAATAACCCCCTTCGGGGGGAAGTATGAAAGCCCCTATACTACCAATGGTAAAAATCAAGAACAACAAGAGCCCGCTGCTGACTATCTAGGCCACTAGCTCGCGCTGGACTTCTCAATGTCGCTACTCTAGTAAATGGTCTTTGTATAAACAAGACGGCTCGATTTGTGTTTAGAACTTCCTGTCTCAGGAGTCAGGCTGTCTGTTAAAATGGAGTCGAAGGTTGACTTCAGCTCGCGAGTTCCGGAAGTGTGTGTAGGGAAAATTTAGTGAGGTTCAAAATGGTGTAACTATTTTTTGGGAGTAAAGCGGTGTGTCGATCCGCCGCGATTTACGCCGGGCACTTGTTGTTCGTCGATTTTGCCTACCTTTCATACTTCCCCCCGAAGGGGGTTATTAATACCTCTGGTTTAACCATTTGGGCTATTTAAGATATATGTCTATTATAATCTATTCAAAAAGTTTCTGATTTTGCTCTTTTTAAGTTTGTCAATCTATTGAAATAAAGAAAGGTTCTAATTAATATAAAACCTGATTTCTTTAGGTTGAAACCTTAATATTTGATTAAAAACACGGCGGCTTTTGGGTCGAAACTTCATCTTTGTAGACACTATATGATTATAGGATTTAAATTAAAATTAGCTCTTGCTTTAAAAATTCATCCGGCCCACTACATATTTGACTCAGTCGCTTGACATACCTTTCCAACAATTCGTAATTTCCAATTAAAGGTTTCGAGACTGCGGGGGCGGGAGGGTTGTTAAGAATAAGGTGTACGATAGCGTGATTTCTTCTTTAAAGCGTAACTGAATCGTATTATGGTATAGGGTGCTTATATTCGAACGAAGTCTTATTAAGAAACCGAAGACAAAGAGAGATAAAACCGAATGGATGTGAACGCCGAAGTTTTCGTTCGTATCCGTATAGGAATGGTTAATCGAATTTTCTAGTTTGAATAATAGAGGATTCTTCTGGGAGACGGGAGCCGGCGGAGAATCTGATAAATTTCGTACCAAGAAACCATTCAGAATAAAACCTCTTTTCCTTCTTCCCCAAGAAGGAATCCAATTTACGGTGAGCTAGAGTGCGGGATATGCCGACGAAGTATAAAAAGAAACTAGCGTCTTTACTCGAAACTCTTTCTTCCCGCCTTTCAATCTATTGCCTCTGAGGAAGTGAACGAAGTTTAGCGTTGAATAGACCCTCGAGGATAAGAGAAAGGTTTTTGGGGAAGCAATAGTGGACCATTTTGCCCATAACGAAAACTTAAAACGAAATAAAAACAGAGAAAAACATTCGTTACAATATAGCAAGGATTTCGAAAAGACTTCGGAATCTTGGCGGTTATACTGACCCATAGACAATACTTGAGTATAATAGTGTTAGGAGTAGAGTTCGAAATCAGTTGACGAATAACTTTGGATATCCATTGATAACTAGGCTTTTTTAAGATATTTTAATCTCGGATAACTAGTTTGTTAATATAAAACCAAAAAATAATATAAACAGACGTGTATTAAATGGATACGAATTAGATCCGGGGATAAAATTTTAACTAGAATTATAAACAAATTACGCGTTTATTCCAACGGTTAACGCGAAGATAAAAATATGACGTTTCTCGAAATCCGCGTAGAATTCAATATAATAAATCGAAAGGAACAGCGACTAAATTACTATATTCTAGCTTCAAGATCTCAATTTCGGTTAAAATCCGCGAAGAAACTGAAGTTTCAGATATCCTTATCAACGAATGAATAACTCGTCAATTTATTTATCACAATGATTACGAGTAAAAAGGTTGCCTTACGTTCGGGTATACGTTACCTCGAATAAGAAATGCATATTGTTTTCGCGAACTGATAATATCCGATTGATATTCACGATGATAATAATTACCGCCTTGAGTTATCCGTCTTTTAATTAACATTAAATAAGGAAGATATATTAATTCTAGCGTTTGAGTTTTCTTAAATGGCTTAAGTCTGCAGCCGGCTTTAATGGCATATTCACTATATGAAGTCGTTTGAGAAACTGCCTACGCTTTAAACTCGAACGTGTTCTCTTATTACGTGCGTTTCAAACGTAATTAATCCACAGCAAAAGTGGGAAATTGCGCGAAACAATGTATTTAAAACAAGTCGTGCCGTCTTGCTATATATACTGTATATAGGTCTCTCAGAATTTCATCAGAAACGTCTATGGAGATTAACCTTGTTGTACAAAAAATTCCAGAGCGAGAGTCCAAACACAAGTGATCTGGTTAAGATAATAAAGCCTGCTTATATACTATGATTAACACCCCCCCATATTTACATTTGGTTTCTTTATCAGTGTAATGTTTTTTATGTACATATACAACACTACCCCATTTTTAATTAAAGTCCTAGTCTATTAACGGGTTTCTTCTGTCGTGCTGATCGTCTTGTCGGCTGAATGGTTTTCACTTTGGACTTCTTCTTTGGTACAAGACTTGGATCTAGAGCTATGCCTTCGTTTGGATTCTGAATATTTATTTCAGGGCGTTCATGACTTGAGCTTTGATCTGTTGTAGTAGATGATGATGGAACACTTGTTTGATCCGTCTGTTTATTTTCTGGAGCTCGATGCGGAATGATTTCTTCTGAGACTGAGGGAAGAGTTTCGATTGGCTTTCGTCGTTGAAATACTAGGATTGGCGTTTCTGTAGAGTTTGGGATTTTCGACGTAGATTGCACATCTGAATGCTTCTCTTCGGAAAGCTTGACATCTATCTCAGGGACATCAGGTTTATGATTCTCGAATTGAACGGCTAACTTCGCTCGTAGTTGATTATCGTGTTTGCGATGGATGCGATCTCCAGATTTAACTTCGTACATGTTGTTGCCTATGATTTTGATGATGTAGCCTGTAGACCATTTAGGACCTCTGTTGAAGTTTCGAACGTGAACTTCTTCGCCAACTTGAAAACGTTGTTGATTCTTCGTAGCATCATGACTATGATTTGTTGATCGTGGATGACATAAGTCAATTGTCGTTGCGATGTTACGACCCATGAGTAACTCGGCAGGTGATTTTCCATTGGATAATGGCGTTCTTCGATATCTCATTAGAATTTTGCTTAGTCTTTCTTCGAGAGTACCAAGTCTGAATACTTTAAGTCCCATTTCGAGGATATCAGTTTCGGTACTTGTTTTGCCGGAGAGCTTCTTTAGAGAACCTTTGACTAAACGAACTGTCCTTTCCGCTTGTCCATTTGATTGAGGGTGAAATGGAGCAATTTTCAAATGATTAATTCCATAATTTCTCGTGAATGCAGCAAATTCTGAACTTGTAAAACAAGTTGCATTATCGGAGACTAGAGTGTTCATGATTCCGAATCTTGCGATCATTGGCCTCAGTGAACGTATTACTGCTTCCGTCGAGGTTGAAGTAACTGCTTCGCATTCTATCCACTTTGAGTGAGCGTCGATGACTATGAACAACATATTTCCTTCAACAGGTCCCGCAAAATCCATATGAACTCTTTGCCACGGCTGGTCTGGAACTGGCCATGGAATGAACGTTTTGCTCGGATCCGGTGCCAAGGCTTGACATGTCTCGCATTCTCGTGCTAGATCTTCTATTTCTTTGTCTAGGTTGGGCCACCAGAACGTTGAACGAGCCAATGCTTTCATTTTAACCATTCCTTGGTGAGTTTCGTGAAGATTTTGAAGCATAGATTTCCGTAAGAATTTTGGAATGATGACTCTTCTTCCTATCATCAAGAGATCTTCAAGGGTAGATAGCTCTAATCGTCGTTTATAATAAGTTTCAAATTCTCCAGTGGTGTAGTGCGACTGCCATCCATTTCTTAATTGATGTAAGACTGTGGTCAGAGTGTAATCATTCTTCGTTTCTTCTCGCAGTTGTTTAGGAGTAATTGGTCCGGATTCCAGTTGTTTGATAAGTAGAACTGACTCTACTGGAAGTGTGATTTCTTTTAGTGGAGCTTCCAATGGTAACCGGCTAAAAGCGTCTGCGTTGCTATGCAATATCCCTTTTTTGTATTCGATGGTATAACGATATGCTGACAGAGTTAAAGCCCATCGTTGAAGTCTTGCTGCAGCCATTTGAGGGATTGGTTTCTTCTCCGATAACAGGTAGATTAGAGGCTGGTGATCAGTGACTAATGTAAATTTTCTTCCTAGTAAGTAATCTCTAAATTTCGTTACTCCAAAAACGAGAGATAACGCTTCACGTTCCAGTTGTGCGTAATTCTTCTCTGCAGGTGCCAACGTTCTTGAGGCAAATGCAATTGGGAACTCTGAACCGTCTATGACGTGTGAAATGACTGCTCCAATTCCTTTCGGTGATGCGTCACAAGCAGGCCTAATATCTTTCGTTGGATCGAAGTGCGTCAAGAATCTTGATTTTGCTAACAAGTTCTTTGCATTGATATAAGCTTGTGCATGTTCTGGAGTCCATTTCCATGCTGATGATTTCTTCATCAAGTCGTAGAGTGGTGATAACGCAATTGCTTGATTAGGAATAAATTTGGAGTAATAGTTTAGTAGTCCGATGAATGATCGTAATTCTTCCAGGTTACATGGTTCAGGTGCTTCCATGATGGCTTTTAGTTTTGATTGTTGAGGGTGTAAACCTTCTTTATCCAGATGATATCCAAGAAAATCCAAGCTTGGTACCATAAATTGACATTTGTCTCTTCGCAATTTGAGTCCAGATTTTAGTAGCGTAGCTAGTAAAAAATCCAATTTCGTGAGATGATCTTTCTCATCCAGGCCGCCAAGAAGAATATCGTCCTGATACGGTGACACAGATTTGTGATCTGTCAACAAGATTTCCATATGTTTTTGAAAAATTGCAGAGGCAGATGATATGCCAAATGGTAGTCTGTTGTATTCGAATAGTCCTTTAGAGGTGTTTATGACAGTGAGCTTCTTTGATTCATCGTCCAGTTGTAGTTGACTATAGGCATCTTTCATGTCGATCCTCGAGAATACTGTGCATCTGGACATCTTCGCAAATATGTCTTCTGCTTTTGGCAAAGGATACTTATCGGCATCGATGATAGTGTTGGTCGTCACGCTAAAGTCTCCACAAATTCGGACCTTTCCATTTGGTTTTAGTACAGGAACTATGGGTGTTGCGAATTTGGCGAAAGGAACTTGTGTGATTATGCCTTGATCTTCCATCCTTTGTAATTCGTCTTAGACTTTATCTCTCAGTGCGTAAGGAACTGATCGTGCTTTGAAGAAAGTGGGCAGGACATTTGACTTTTGATGAAGATGAACTTCCGTATCTTTGAGGCATCCCAGTTGGTCATTAAAGAGATCTTCATATTTGTCCAAAATGACATCCAGTGCTGTCTTCTGAGTAATGTGCGATATTTGTGACGCTTGTGGTACAACTCCGGTTTGCAATATAGGTAATTTTGACGAAGTCCAAGTTCTTCCACATAGTATTGGACCTTGACCACTATAGATGACTAAAGGTAATTCGGCGTGCTCGTTTTTGTAAAATATCTTCGGATATATAACTCCTGCTACGTTTACTTCATGACCAGAGAATGAAGTTAATCTCGTTGCGAATGGTTCCAGTTCGTAAGTCTTCAATAGATCTTGGACTTTACTACTTGGCAAGAGTGAATACGCGGAACCCGTATCAACTTCCATCTCGAAGGCTTGATTGTTCATGGTTACAGTAATCTTGTAAGGAGCTGGTAAATTACTGATTTGACGACTTCGGGCTTCCATCATGTGAAAGGTTCCTGTTGAACTTTGTTCGATGGGAAGTACGGAAGAGTCTTGAAAGTGATTTGACATATTCGTGATATGATTTACGGTTGAATCTTGTGTGGCATACTCTGGAAAAACGTCATATCTTGAACTGGTATGAGTGATCTGATTCGTGTTCGCACTGCTGGGCTTGGAACTACGACATGCTCTCGCTATGTGACCTTGTTTTGAACAATTATGACACTTGGAATCTCGGAATGGACAATCAGCTGCTGAATGTACAGGATCATTGCATCGATTACATTTAGAAGACTGCCTCCCTTGTGGTTTGTAAGGTTGCTTCTTGTTAGGATCTCGCTGTTGCGCTCCCGATTGATAATGATTTTGACTTCCGGATTGATTATGACTTCGAATTCCGTTGGACCGTCTCTTCTTATGAAGAATGGATATAGCGTTGACTTGGTCATTTACTGCTGTTGCTGTCTCGCCTTTGATATCTTGTAAATTTCGATTTGCTGACTCCATGGCTTGAGCGTATTGAATGGCTTTGGCTAACGTTAGTTTTTCCTCAGATAGTAGCTTTTTCTGAAGTGCGTCGTCTCGGCATCCACAGACTAATCTTTCTCGTAGCATGTCGTCGAGAACCGTTCCATAACTACAAAATTCGCTCATCTTGCGTAGCTCGGCTATGTAAGTGGCTATTGACTCGCCTGGTTTTCGCTCTCTGATATTGAACTTGTATCTCTGAATGATTTCGGAAGGGATAGGATTGAAATGCTTCGTAAGTGTATCCGTCAATTCTGGAAACGTCATGTCTTTGGGTGACACTGGTGATACAATACTCCGTAAGATTGCATATGTTTCTGCACCAATGAAAGTCAGTAGTTGAGCTCGTTTCATATTATCTTCAGTGACTTTGGTAACAATGAAGAATTGCTCTAGTCTTTCAGCATACAATGGCCACGACTCTGTTCTACTATTGAAAGATCCAAATTGACTTATAGATTCCATATTGAGATTTCTTACGTCAGGCAGATGTTGTGATAATTCTTGCAGATTGAGATAGCTAGCTAGAACTGTTCACTAGTTTCCTTCCATACGTTTATCTTTTATCTCCGTCGCCAATTTGTTGTGTATCACCATACTAACAAAAGATCGATCCACTTAAATAAAACTTCTTCATTGATGATAGTTAAAATGTTACATTCCAGAGCGAGAGTCCAAACACAAGTGATCTGGTTAAGATAATAAAGCCTGCTTTTATACTATGATTAACGCCCCCCCCATATTTACATTTGGTTTCTTTATCAGTGTAATGTTTTTTATGTACATATACAACAGTTTGCTTTTTGAAAGAGTACCGCAATACCCTCTACTATCGCCCAGTAATAAACTGATACCACCATACACTTCGTGCGCTAGAAAACGGGGGTACTCAACTCACTGAATCAGACGTGCAAAGGGGGATGAACCGTCGCCATCACCGCGCATGAGCTCATGCGCAGAGACTGCGACGTTTCGTCCCCCTTTGCACGTCTCAGTCAGTGGGTTGTCTACCCCTCTTTTCTATCGCAAGAGGTCTCGGATCTGTTAAAAAGAAGATATTCCCTAGATAATAAAATTTTCACGAGTCACCCATTAAATATTATTCCGCCACTGATAGAAATGTAGCAAACGCCAGAAAATAGCCCCTATCTTAAAGTGGCTGTAACCTTTCTCTACAATCACATACTTAGCCAAAAACCGATAGTACCATTACAAAGAAGACATAAACAAGATTAATTTTGAGTCAAAATTAAGGATGACACATTTCCTATATTTTACATTAATGTACATACAGGGCTCCCAGACCACCTATAATACCTATAATTACCTATATTTCTGAAGTGATCCTATAAAAACCTATAATTTCACTTTTTTACCTATAATACCTATTTTTTTGGGTAATTTGTTCAACTTCGCTGATAAAATTCGAAATGTATGATCCATATAACTATAAAAATTATTCTTTTGCTCGAAAAAGTGAAAATGTTCGCAAAAACCAAAGCTGTGGCAGAAAGGTTTCCTCTCCTTGGTCACTGGTTATAATTATTATATTTTATTATAAGTTATGTAGCGTATTGCACTACGTGTCAGCAATACCTACCTATAAAACTCCTATTTTTCGACACTAAAAACCTATAAAAAGTCCTATAAATTGATATTTTTGGACCTATAAATAACCTATATTTTTGGCTTTTGAAACCTATAATACCTATAAATGTTTTTGGGTTGTGCGCTGGGAGCCCTGTACATATATTTTCAAGCGTTAGTACAAGTTATTTTAAGTTGTACCAATATTCCTTTGAAAAACGTAGGTCATAAAACCATATTTGAAACATATATTTTCCTATAATTTCAGAACTAATTATTCTATATATTTCTATATTTCTAACATCATTATTCCTATAATTTCCTTTAAGTTGATGACATATTTCCTTTATTCCTATATTTTTGGCGGTCACCCTGCCTTTGATAGCGATCAAATCTGTCGAAACTATGTTTTCCTTTACTTATATAATATTCAATTCACGAATCTAAACTTATTTTAAAGGTCTAATTCTTCCGCTTGTCACCCAGGAAATAAATTTACCTTTCAGGCTTCACTTCGATTTTATGCTTTCCTCAAAAAGGGTCGTCGTTCGGCCTTCGCCAAAAACTGTTTGACGAAAGCCTAAATGCCAGGTGAAGCCTATAAGGCGAGTTTCTTTCCAGTGTGACATGCGGAAGAAATTATAGGCCTTTAAGTTTTCAAAACGCTTGCTAGACATCTTAAAAAGTTATAACATAGCTCTCTAAAGGTGTTTAGCCTAAATAAATATTTAGGCGGAGTTTGCATTGACTACTTCTTCCCAGTGAAGTTTAAAGGTACAGACCGGGATAAAAAAAGTGTGTCTTAAATTATAGAGCGTATATTAAAACGACTAATATCATATCGCAAAAATTTAATAGTTAGTAGATATTAAGATATTTGCGTTTATTATAAGCAAAAAGTGATCTCTAGTGAACGCCATTTTAGTTTTTTTCATACCCTTTCGATGCCTGCTGAGGATCGGCTTCGTTGATTGGTTTATTTCTCACCTAAAGTCATTTGACTCTAGCTGAAAATAGATGTCTGTATAAGCGCGCTCAATTTCTTTAGAGTCAAATAAGGTATGCCGGGCCGAAACATAGGCTCCCGAACCTAGCCCGAAGGATCCCGAACACTAACCCGTAGGTCGGTCGGCCAGCTGAGCTAGTAGTAGTCAGTACTAGGTATTAACCGAGTCTTAAGTTGATTTGAAGAATTAGAAGGTAAGAACTAACCTGCATTCATTAATTATGCAATTAGGCATGTTTTCGTAGAAAGTTAGAAATCAAAATCACAAAATTACAGGTCTTCTTACGAAGTTACGAACAGACGATCCGACTGCAGCCGACTCGAATGGCCTTCGTTTAGCGAATCTTTATTGGGTCACTTAAAGGCCAATCATTGAAGCAGATCCTTATTTTTAAAACTCGAAATGGCGGGAAGCAAATATGGCGTTCTTCTAGGAACGTAATTAAATTAACCAAGACTTAAATCACTATAATGTGTTTTGATTTGTAGGTTTTTAAGCATGCTCTTTCCAATGGAAGTACTTTTAAAGTTGCCTTTCCCTTTAACATTGAAAATCAATTCGAGTCAGCTTCATTTTCAAATAAGAATTTTAAAACGAAGGAAACACATGGATAAAAAGAAACTTCTTTATTAGTGTAAAATGCCAAAAATAGATGTTTCCTTCGTTTTAAAATTCTTATTATCAATCACCATGGTTCTCCAAAATAAAATTTATATCTTAATTTTTAAAGTTCAGCGTTATTAGTGTCCGACATTAGATAGTAGTGTCCTTTTATTATTTAAAGGCCGAGGTATATATTATAATAGAAGCCAGGCTAAGTCCTCACTTTTTGCAGAAATACTTATTTTATTAGTTAAGTCAAATTCGAAAAGTTTAAAAGTTAATTTTAGTAAATATATAAAGTTTCATTTTCCCTTCGTGAACGTATTTATGGAGTATTTTTACTAATGGCAACGGTTGATAAACGAGAATTTGGAAGGAAGAAGACTAGTTTCCTTCCATAGTTGCTAAATTAAATTAACTTCTCCAGAGCGCGACGGGAAAAGAAGTTTAGCGCCATGGGCCGTCAATAAATGACGTTACGAACCTCTCTGCCAAGCAATCAGTAGGAACAAGATCTTATTCGTGAACGGAGAAACAGTTGGTGATATAGAAAATTTGGGGTGTAGTGGGTATAGATGGCAGGTTTCTTTTCGACCCTTTTTAAAATTTTCACTGTAGTCAAGCTGATAGCGACTCCTATTGAGCGCGATTTTCAAAACATATACCGTAGATCTCGAGTTTGGATTACCAATTTCGCTCCCTTCTGTCGAGTTCTTCAGTTATATCCGCAGTCAATTAGTCACGTAAGCATTAATGTATAGATGGCGCCAGTATACTTATCAAGAAACAAGTCGGGAATGCCACAATAAAAGTTCTCTTTCATAAACAAGCTATCAGTAGGATCAGGGTCAGAGGAACAGGTGTCGCTATGCAAATTAGTTTAAATGTTGATTTCACATTGAATTGCTTTTTGGTTAATTTTTTATTCAGTTTTAGTGGTAAACTTAGATATATTAAAATAACATATACATACCGAAATTTTGAATGTTTAGCCATTTTGAAAGCTGTCTTCTTATTTCTTTTAAAGTCAGTGTAATGCGTAAATATTTCATATACGCATTTTTGTCTTTCCCAAAAATGAATGACGAAAAATGAATAAGAAAATGATCTAATCAAACACTAACAATTTGCAATGTCCGTACCTCTGTAACTTTTCCCACAATGGTTTAGAAGGTTCCAGAAAAGACTGGAGAAGTCTAGAAATTTCTAGAAAGTGCTTGAAAGTTCTAAAAATATCTGGAAAATAATGGAAAATTTCGAAAAGGGCTAGAAAGATCTTCAAAAATCAGGAAAGTTCTGGAAAATTATAGCAAAATCCCGTAATTTTTTTTTTTTTTTTTTTTTTTTTTTTTTTCCAAGTGGTTTTGTTAGTAAAATAGAAATGTACATTTTCTATGAGTTGGTAAGATTTTTGGATTTAAATAAAGCTAAAAGTACGTCTTTACTTCTCAGAAAATAACAACCTTAAAATTTAAAAAAGCTCCCTGAAATTCTAAAAACAATTTTGTTAAACAGTCTAAAATTTGAATATTAATAAACGGAAGTTACATTGATTAGACGTCGATTCCGAGCTCGCTAGTTTCAAGCACTATTGCATTTTGATGAGAATTGTCACCATCATCGTGGCGTCCTTTATGGACGGTCCCCGAGAAAATCCGTTCGGGTTTGAGTAGGAGAAAAGTTGGTCATATAGTGAGGAAAGATTCTGAAGCCAGGCAAGATCTGGTCGTAATGAAACAATATAATTGGGTCCATTTTCCTCTCGTCGTCTATTCCGCCCCGAATCGCGAGTGCGTGCGAAGTACGGCTGATCTCTTATATCTATATTCTTTGTTCTCTTTAAGTGATAAAAGGAGTAGAGCTACGCGCGCGAACATTCAATTTAAGATGAAATGTACTTTAGAGGAGTTGAGATGGTTATTGTGTTGTTCAGATTGAGAACCTAACACTCCATTCTCCCCTCGTTCTCGCATCTACTGCACCATGAATACGATAAAATACTTAAGAATCAAAGAAGAACCCGAAAAATATAGTAAACCAGATGGTCAAGCCCGTTGAAAAGCCACACCACCTTCGCTTGTAAACGACGTAGTTTGATTTTCAATTGACAGGTCACTTAAATCGCGAAATCAACCGAAGAAATTTGAGTTTACGATGGGTCTAAATAGATATTTCGGAGGTTGCGTGATTTTTGGTGTACGCCATCAGTCGGCTTAATCACTGATTTCGGAATTCGGTCATTCTTAAAAAATAAATTAAGTTTCGCAAAATTACGTCATTGATGTATTAAAAATTTCTAATTTACCGCAATAAGAATTTTCCAATTTTTCAAATTAAATATGTTGTAATTACAATTTAAAACTTAAGCGTGAGTGAGATGACGTAGCTCAAAAATCATCCACCGTGAATTGTCTGCACCTATACAAGGCTGCCTTATCTCTTTGATTTTTTCCCTTAGAGGTTTTTTCATTTGTTGTATATAACAAATTTAGTTATTAGTTAAAATGTGGACATTTTGATTAATCAATATTTTTATGATTTGTATTATAAAGACGCGAAGATGAAATGCGATAGATGCATGGGCAAGCAATACTTCTTAAGAATGCCAACAAAACTCTGGCGTTTAACGTCGAGCTGCAGCTTTGGTTTTTTTGGACAAATGAAAACCGCGAAGCTGAAAGTAAATGCTGTTTAGAGCAATTTTGTGGCTTTTTTTTTTTTTTTTTCAGTTTCTCAGCTAAAGTATTTCATGTTCAGAAACATTTTTTATAATCAGTTTTTCGTGTTCAGTTCTTCGTGATAAACCATTTTAAAATTATGTTTTTTAAGATTTTCACGAAATCTGTGACTCAATTACGGAGGATTCTTAATAATATCCTAAAGTCCAATACCGTCTTTAGGATAAAACCCCATAATACCATCATTCGCGCAATTATATTCCCGTGGAAATCTGTCTCGAAAAATTCTGCAAAGACATGTAGAATATATTTTATCTATTAAGATAACTGTCCGTTGCCGGGAGTAGCGGCGCACACCTGTAAACTGGCGTCTCAGTGGCGGAGGTTGGGTGTTGTCCTATTCGACCTGCACGTCCCTTACCTATAGGGACTGTTGCGAATGGTCCGCAACGGTATGGTCCTTCCTCTTCCCACTTCCCCTCTCCATCCGTTGCGTGGGCAATTCCCAGTCCTCTTCTCCTGCGTAGTACCATATCCCACCTGTCCCCCTTTCTTAAGACCGACGGCAAAATTGTAGAGGCTCAAGGCACCCCAAGAGGGCGCCGCCGTAGCTCATTAATCCGATTAAAAAAAAAATAACTGTCCATTGTTACAAGTCTTAGGTTTGGATGGCGAAAAATATTTCCACTCCATTTCAAGCTGTAATAGACAAAATAATAGCCGCCCCACCCCGCGAATCGGGTTGCGTGGCTAAAAACGGTATTTAATATGGAAAAAAGTGGACTTAAAAGACATTTTCCACATGTCTTTCGCTTCATTCGCCCACAATTTTTTAGTACGAACTAGAAATTTAAATATTGTAATGTAATGTAATGTACTTTTATAAAAGAACTTTTTTCATGTAATAGTGAATGCATTTTTCTTACGATGGCTTAAAACCTCTTTTTACGAGATAGGGGCTCAGGGAAAGAAGACTGCGGGAACTTCAACACGCGATCTCTAGCTGCCACTCACACCCATCATACAGAAACTGTTGATTTTTATTAGATCAAAAGTAAATCAAATAACCGAAATTCTAACGCGAGACTAGCCTTCCTGCCTCGTAAAGGACGCGTGATATAGCCAGACAATAAAAATCCATTTCGGTGAGGTAATCTTTCCCCCTGGAATATCTCGTCCTCTAGAATAGGCATAGCGAGCTGAAACTATCGGTCTTCTTTTCGCGCCCACAAACACGAACTATTTTGTAGCTGCTCTGGATACTACTTTTATCTATGGTAGGATCCCCTAACTTGGGAAAGTCCTAACTTGGTATCCAAAGTTAGGGGACAGTTACCGACAGTTAAGTTGAAATTTTCTACTGGAATTTCAAGCCTGGGATATAAACCAAATATCATCTTGTATTTTTTTCAAACCATCTTAAGTTAGTTCCGAAATTGTTAGATTTAATTACGAAGTTTTGCTATTTTTGAATACTAACTACCGTTGGTGAAAAACTGATACGTGATTGGCTATTCTCTCTAGCTCCCGATTATTTCACTAGCCTCGCGGCAGACTATATAGCTATAAACAGTTTCGGACGTAACTAATAACGAAGGGAATGAAGCTGAAAATCGACAGAGCGAGTTTGATTTTATACTTTATGTAATAAAATAATTACGCGTTTTCATGTTTTATTATATGCTAGGACGTAAAAATTATCTAAAGAAGAAACTCAAAATAAAATAAAAACCTGCAATTTTCGACGGATAACACTTAGTATCTACTCCTTTCCGAAATTTTCGAGCTTTTGACAAATATCTTTTATGAAATTTCAATAGCAGACACGATTTCGAACGATAATCTTCCAATTGGTGCGTTAATTTTTTTATCAGCTCACTTAGAACTTTCATCCGAAGGTGTATGATAGAATCCCGAAGCGGCGTCTAACTTAAAGAAATGGCACGTTCCTGTTAATTTAACTCGAGTTTCGTCTCTCATTTGGATATGATAAATGTTCTCTACGTATATTTTGGGTTAACCTTTGCGGATCGATCAATTGTTTTGTGATTTTTACATGTAATTGGAACTTCCTATTTTTTACTTATCGTGATAATCGTTGGAATTTTACACTTTATAAATGTAAAGCCAACTTTTTGTTTTTTTTTTTTGACTTTTTGTAAATAATAACTTGTTAGTTATATTGAATTTGTAAGACTTCTCAAACGAGAAAAAGTTTTTTTTAAATATGTAAATATATGGCTTCCTCTGACAAAACTTTGTTTTAGAGACTTCTTTATTTTCTGATTATACTTTGGTTTTTGGCGTCAAGATTTAATCCCATTAATAGAATAATTCTCACGCAAACTTAGGTTTTAATATTGAAAGGAGATTAAAGCGTGGGCCGAAGTGCTTGGGGTGAGCGGTGGTCCAAAACGAATGCAAATTACGTCATAAATATCAGCGTCGCTATATAGGCAAAATATTCATATACCATTTCAAATGTTTTTAATTCGTCATAAACTCCACGCCTACTCCTCAAAAACTCGCCAAAGAAACGCTACTTGACTGGCAATTACGAAAAATGACTGATAGATACGAGAATGTACACTTCCCTTTTGTAATGCCCCTAAATTATAGCAAGAGCTAAGTTCTCGTAACTGAAAATCACGAGCATTGATTTATAGTTTACGTGTGGTTGTTATATGGATCACTTATTCGCCCTCTCTTAATTCAAAACTAGCTTAAACCTCGGATTAATAATAGAAGCTAACTATTATATTGGCTCAAAATCGTACAACGCCGAGATATGGAAATACGCGTCATTGAGTAAAAATGACTTCTAGAGACGGTGACGCCATCCGCGAGACACGGGCCGATAATCCGTGGTAAAACACCCAAAATTCCATACATCACTCTGACCGTCAATTCTTCGCGAAGCATGTCAGCGCCATCTACCAAAATGGTTAAAGGGAGAATGCAACCTAATAACAAGTGATTCCTTATCGTTTAAATAGGCCTAATCCACCAGTAAAAAGTTTACAAAACAAATATTAAACTAGAAATAAATTTAAAATTCACCGTCAAAATATGCTTAGCTGAATTCATGGTGATCCTAAATTGCCTCCGTGTAAGATCTAGCAACCAATGAGCCAAGGCCCGTCGTTCGCGCGAGATCTCCACGAGACTTACAATCGCGTTCGATTGATTACACGCGAGGAAGTCAGGATCTCCATGAATACCGCTAACCCTATTTTCCGGGTAAGTATTAAATTTTTAGTTTAATATTTGTTTGTAAATTTTTTAAACAGTGGATTAGGCCTATTTAAACAATAAGGAATCGATAAAAAATCACTTGTTAGGTTGCATCCTCCCTTTAATCGGCCACAAATACGCAATTTTTCATGCGTAAGAAATATATTAAATATTGTCGAAGCGCATCACACACGTGACTTCTAGTCTCGAGGTGGAGTGGAAAGGGGTAGTGAGACATATATTTCGTTGGTATAAATTATATTTATACAATAGTAGAGTCTAAATTGTTTGGATTTACACCTCATTTTACCTAACCCACCAAGCTTCTCAAAGCTTCAGTATTTCCATTGAAATAAAAATTCTTCGAGTACCCAGGAGATTGAAAGAGTAAATTCCATACGGTAGTATTAAAGCAAGGTCGAAATGCCGACTGACAGGAAATGACAATGCTCGTCAAACTGATCAGGAGTTCTGGTCGGTATGACTGGTAAAGTCGTAAACTCGCGTAAAATGCGGGTTGCGGGATTTCGATGTAATTAGAGAAAAGCCAATTAGAGGTGCCAAACTGTTTTAAAGCTAAATTACCCTGATACCAAAATATCTCGTTGCCTAAGAAGTCGCCCAAAATATTCAGTTGTATGTGCCCAGATAAGTCGTTGCCTAAATGTCCTTGCGCCTAAGCGGCAGTGCCCAAATGTCCTGACGCTTAAATGTCCCGGCGTCTAAATGTCCAGGCGCCTAAACAGCGGCGCCCAAATGTTCGAAATCTAGGTGGGGGTGCCGAAATGTGGCGGACCGGCTACAATCAACCCGTGGTTTGTTAACGACTTCAAAGTTATGGGATAACACGTATCTCTATAGCGCCATATCGTTATAAGATCTCTGATTTTAAACATGAAGGTGAAGTAAAAAAGTAAAATCGAACTGAACCAACCAAAATTTAATCTTTGTATTTCTTGGAAAGTGAAGGACTGGACAACACTAGTAGTAGTAGAACTTCTCAACATCAATACTGATTTTTAATAGCACGAGTTGAGCAAATAGTTTCCCACTATACGATGTGGGAAGGGTAATCGGGGTGGGGTTGAGGAAACCTCAAAAGGGCCTGGAGACGCCCCTGCCAAAAGTAAACGTCTTCCTTGATGAAATTACAATAGACCAATCTACCTATATATTTCAAAAAATATTGTTTTCTCGAACATATTTGTTGCCTTTTACGTTTTTAATGCCGTTTTTTAACTAACATATCAAACCAACAACCGCGAGTCCAACTTGAGCTTTTTTCCCCATAGATATATATATTTTTGCTTATCGACCAGCATCCACATACCGGATGTAATAACGTTTTTATGATCGAAACGTGTAGGATGTGACAAGGTCATCGGTTTCTCCTCATATTTTTGAATGACATATTTGCAAAGTTGAAGTGCGCGTGTGACGAAGAGAAAACCTTCCTTCACCTATCTTAAAAGATAAGGATGAATAAGAAAATCTGGCATTCATAAGCGCCCTCTAACTAACAAAACCAGTGGACTAACCACTTCCCTAAAATCTGTATACCGATTACGCATATGATTACAGCCTTTGGTAGTACTAAATGAGTAGTCAGTACAGTCAAAGCTACCGGCGTGTAGACCGATTACCGGTCGAGTGCGTGGTAGCCCCTCGAAACAATCGTGTTGCTTTTCAATTGTATTTTCTCTTTGAAGGCGCATTCACAAATTCCTGTCCTTTTGGGCCAATTTCCAAATTCCCAGACTATTTCCTCGACCTTTTGCAGGTCCTGTACGAAGTAGAAGTCGGGGTTTGGACAAGATAATCCACAAATATTTGGTTAATCAGTTATTTATTAATAACAATCAGTTAAACATTTTGATTACGTTGGATTTATCATTGACTTCCCGCGGATAATTTCAAATTACGAATAAAGATAAAATAACGAGATATGTCTTGTCCAAATATATATATATGTATATTTATATTATATTATTATTGTAAGTAGCGAAGGCCGTTTTCGATATTTTGATATTGTAATTCGTTCCGCTTCGCAGGTAGCTTGGATCAAACACGACACTCAGACGCTATTGACGATCCACGAACACGTGATAACGCGTGATCCACGCATCAGGATCAGTCATAATACGCAAAAACAATGGTATCTTCACATCCGTGACGTCACCGTCTGGGACAAGGGCCAGTACATGTGCCAGATCAACACCGAGCCAATGATTTCCCAAATGGGATACCTGGATGTTATGAGTAAGTCGCTTTAATTAAGAACTTTGCCTTTTCGCAACCTGAAACAGTTTTGATGTAGATAATTAAGAACGAATTCCATTTAATATAAGGATTTTAAATAGAGGGCTATTAATTTCCGATTCTATTCACGGAAAGAAGTATAAAACGGATTTAATCCGCATACTGACTCGATTTAAAATTTCAGCACGCGAAGAGTTAGGCTTAGCATATTTGCAAGAGAGAGAGAGAAGTCAGACAACAACAAACAATTAAGGAATTAAGTCGGCTAAACAGCTTTTCTGGAAATATTTCTCCCCCAAACAGTGGTCCCCAAAACTGAATTTTTAAAAAAGCAATCTCCGAAAGAGCACTGTCGAACGATAGAAAATAAGTACCATATATTTACAATATGAACTGTAGCATTGACATCGTTTTCTCTCTCCCTTTCTCTCTCTCTCGGTCGAACCAAAGGTGTTAACTGCGCATTTTTGGTGCGCAGTCACGTGACGTCGTGACATTCCGCACGCGTCTGTATCAGGTCAAATTACAGCAGGCGAATTTCTAGCCGCCATAGCTGCATCTCTATAATTTCAGATTTTCTTGGACAAGAGACAAAGAGAGAGAAAACTTGAATTCGCCGAAAGAGATTCGCGATTGCTCAGTCAGATAAAGGGTTTGGACAAATGGGGCAAAATAAAAACGAGGAATCGGTGGGGATAGCACAGTTATTGGGGCTATGAATGACACTAGTTTTATAACGTGTGACCGCTCTTTCAAAAGTCCTAAAATGGCCGTAACATTTCTTCACAATCACTTAGGCATAAACCGATTGCACCATTAGAAAGAAGACATTCTAAAGATTATTTTATTTTAAAACAATAAAACCCTGTTTCGCCACTCGAAAAATATGTTTCGCTTCTAATAGAAATCGAGAAAAATTTCCAAAAGTTACATTTAGCTTAAAAAGGCCGTAACCTTTCTCTACGATCTCCAAGACATAAACCGATTGCGCCATTTTAAATAATTACAATTAAATAAGTTAAAAACTCTAAATACGAAAATTAAATAAATTCGTCTCCTACTGTGGAAATAACAAATAAGAGCTCGCTTATTCTCACGCTACCGTAGGAATATGCGATTAAATGTTCGGTGAACTCAAAGACGTATATAAATTTTCACAATGAGTAAGAAGTCTACAAATTAGTGTAGCAGTATTGGAATTTTTTTGGTCTGTTCAGGAACGGATCACTTGGAAATAAATAAAATTTCTACAGAAATTTTACCAATTTTTACCCACAGGCTCTCGGTTCTTCTTAAACGCGCAAAATAAAAAAAATTAGTCCTTCATGACTCACAGAGAGACCTAGGCACGCTCACTGAGGAGAAAGATAAATTTCTGAAAGGGGTTAGAGCGGGAGCTGGCGGAAGGGACAATAAAAACTAGTTTTTGATGTGGCCATGATGGAGTCCATTCGCGCGGCATCGGGTGAAAACTCCTAGAGATCCGTTGCTGGTCTGTTCTTTTCTACTTTGTATATTAAATAAGTGGTTTTCAAACTACACTCTCCCTTTAATTTTGGAGTTATAAAAAGGCGGCTAACTTAATTCGTATATACGTGTTGAAAATTCTATTGAAATTTGGTTGTAGCTCCTTACTTCAGAAAAAAAATCAGTCGGGCCTTTAAGAAATGTTCTTGACAGACTCGAGATTTTCTATTTATAGATAGAATTTCATTTCGTTGCTCGAGTCTATCTCTCTAACTCTTACATCCTTTCATCAATGACGCTCGGTTCAAAAGAACGGAAGAATTATTACTCTTTTAAACGTCCCTTACTTTACCCCGCGAGATTGAGAGAATTATATTGTTTGGGAGTTCTAGGAAACTGCTCGTTTTCCCCCATTTAATAAAAATCTAGTGGCCCTAGTCGATCGGATTACTCGCGAAATTGGCCCGGCAAGGACCGAAGATTACTCATCCTGTTCCAACTAGAAGGTCGCGATTGCGAAACGGCACTAACGTCAAAAATAAATAAAACAAATCAGAAAGTCTTTTACTGGTAGAGCACCAATGCACCATTGCAGCCAGATTTCGGTATAAAACTTAAAGAAGTGGCTCCCGTCTTCCATGTTTAATTGTTCGGCTACGAATGATAATACAGTGATATATTTTTTCTGATTATGACAAACATTTATGGCTTTTATTTCATAGAGCACAAATATATATTTGTACCGTCTGGATGCAGGATTTCCATTGACTAGAAGGCTTGATAAAAATGATTCGTGTTCACATGAGCGGTTTCTCATTTGCGCAATTTTCCATTTGCGCAGTTTTCAATTTGCGCTTTTTACCCATTTGCGCGGTTTCTCATTTACGCAATTTTCCATTTGCGCAATCTTACATTTGCGCAATATTCTATTTGCGAAATTTTTCATTTGTGAAATTTGTAAAAACTAACCTATCCGAAATGAAATCTGCCGAACTGGAAAACTGAAAAGTTTAAATGAGCAACGAGGAACTGCGCATTACTGATAACATTACCGAAAACCTTACCGTTAACCTTACAGTTAACATTGGAGGCACCTGTTGCACTCGGAATCGCGTATCTATTAACGTCTTAAATACTCCAATTTTTTCAGATATTTTATTTTCGTATTATTGTTTATGACTAAAAATTCAAATAATAGTTAAATTGATATGATTTTTCCGAAGATTAAAGTTTCGAGTTTGTAGTGAATGACACATCCTAGGTACACATTTTAGCACATCCAAGGCCATGAATAACTCAACTTCGATAGTCCCTCGAAACTTGTAAAATAAATCACAAATACGTTTTTATTATTCGATTTTATTTTGTAAAAGGCTTCGGTATAATTAAATCAACGAGACTGTTTCTTCGTGGCTGCGTAAAAACTGTGTATAGTCCTGGTCGATTTCCAAAACCGGAAGTCTAGAGACCATCGCGAAAATTTTTGGCGGGGAAAACTTTTGTCACGTGATCGTCCACCATCTTTTTGTAGTGTGAAATTTTCGTCTGCTCTAGTGATCTGTTCTAGTGGAGAGCGACAGACTAACAACTTGAATTTGGTTTGTGGGAAATAAAATTAGAAATAGTCTGGCAGCCTGTTACTACAAAAAGATGGCGGCGCGGCTATGAGACAAGCGCCCATTTCCGGCAAATCGACCAGGACTATTACATAATCGTTTTGGAGCTTTTGTACTGCGGTACTAGAACCCAGAAAGCAAACTGGTTGGCTATTGGTGTCTACGTATTGAACCAAAATTCGGAAAATTTTGGGAGAAAAATTCGTTTATTACTCATTGTTCTATACTCACTTGGCATATCTGTTTTGGGAAGTGGCTCTGGTCAGAATTTAATTAGATTATCTACAATTCAAAAACGTGCTCTCAGAATTATAGATAACAAGCCTTGCTTAGCACATACGTTTCCTATTTTCTCGCAATCCTTTTAGTTTTAAAAATTTTCACAAGGAAACTCTGCACTTTGTAACTTAGATAAAGAATCATTTAAGTGAATTGAAGAGTAATACGCATTTAAATTATGAACAAAAATATTAAAATGGATTAACATATTCAAATTAATAATACTGCTGAAAAATTAATTCAATATAAAAGATATTTTAGAAGATATTAGAGATATATACCCAAAATTAAGCAAATGTGTGTTAAAACACCATAAAGATTAGAGGTAAAGGCGCGTTCACACGGGTATAGAGATATTTAAGATGAAAATATGGCGCGTGTAGTATACATGGACATTGGAAATGAATTTTACCCATTTCGACTCATTATTGCGAATTTTACTGAATAATATCAAATGGTGCATTCATTACCTCTGCATAATTCAGATGTAAATATTTATATAATATTGAGGATTGATATACTTTGACCCTGAACGCACTGCCCTTAAGGGGTATTATACCCTCAATTATATACCCTTAGCTGAACTTTCGTCTGCTCTTACATCTCAACTTTCCTCACTTAGTCCCCAGCTCTCCATGAGTTAATAGTTGATTGTTTTACCTTAAATGTTTTATTAAATACTATTAAATACTTTAATGAGCAGTTTTATTTTATACTCAACATATAAAGAATGAAAAATCGTATCAAGGTACGTTAGGCAGTACTAATTAACCAAAACCATTAAAGAAGGTTCTAATTTTTTGTGGAATTCCTCCGAATGTCTAAAATAAATAAATTCATGTAAAAGCCTGTTAGGCATAATAACGACTTTCAAGCAAATGAGGTTACAATATTTTGTGACACGCCTAAATCTGAGTATTCGCGTGCACGCAAGTAATGCTTTGTGTAGATCACGATAAGTGCTAAATAAGTCGAAGTTGGAAACAGTGCCACGGGAATTGGTTTAAAAAAAAAAAAAACAGTTTCTAGCTCGCGCGTTTGCAACGTGCCTTAAGCAGTATGCCCAACTTCGCTAATGAGTTCGATTTTTTGCGCATTTGAGATTTTTGCATGTGTTTCGAGCGAAAAATGACGCTTGGGCGTAGGCGCAGATCGAGTCGGGCATTTCTACGAATGCACGCGAAACGCTGGATTTACAGTATAGGTCCTTAATGTTTCCAATTTGTCGAGCGACTTCCCTGCCTCGACCCTGCATGAGCACCCGCGAAATACTGCGGCCGAACTTTTATTTAATTTCGCCTATTTGCGAAACTCAGTTCACATATTCTTAAAATTGAGGCAAATGGAGTGGTTTGGCTCAAATTATAATTAATAAATTGGAACTGGTTAATAAATTTGATTATACTCGGTGTAACTATAAGCAGTTCAAGGGGAATTGGTAGTAGGTGTCCTGTTTTTAAAAAATTAACAATATATACTAATTTGAATAAAAAAATGGGCATCTGATGTAGAAAAACACAAAAGGAAAATAAAGCAGGCTTCAGTTTTATCCACTATAAAACTGAGAATCATTTCCCTTCAAAGTCATATCAAAAGCTGGCGTGTCAAGTGAAATTTGTTCGAAACCGTATCAGACCAGATGATGAGACGAAAGAGTGCTGTAAAGCCTTATGTGAGATGATATTATTGAATTAGAAGTGTTAGGATTATAAAGATAGACTATAAAGTAATTAACTGCTAATATATTTGACTGTGCATGTAACTATGATTTAGCTAAATTAGTTACATATAAAACGGAGGTTTACAAGTACTGAAGAGCAGTTAAAATTCGTGAAGACCTTGTCAATATAGATCAACCTGAGCAGAATGTAATCATTCAGAATGTTGAAGCAACAGGAAGAGACGGCCTGCCCACGAAGAATTGAAACAAGAGCTATTTATTCAAGTATAAATACTAACGGTATGGTATTTAAGTCTACTTTCAATCTTTCGAGATATTTTTTATCTTGGGATTGGAGAAGAACGTCTTGTCAGCGGGTTTGGAAAATAAGCTCTCACGACCAGCTATATCCTTGGATTCTTCCAATGATTGGGATCACTCGTATGAAGAAAACATCGAAAATTGTTTCTATTAGCACGTCGAAACAATAAATTCAGACAAACTCTATCCGAAGTATTTGCTAATCATCTACCGAGGAAGTGTTGTAAATGGAGCTTTCAGTCTAGAATATTTCTTAGGTTTGTCCAAGAGAAACTGGCTACTGTCGTCGTTTTATTTCTTCTCTTCCGTGCCACCCTAGACTGAATCATTAGTTTTTATCAAATCAGTGAATTATCAAAGATAATCGCACATTACACCATAATGATTCAGATGCATTTATTTTTATTGCGAGAATTTGTATTTCACATATTTATATTGAAAATAAACCATTTATTTTACTAAGCGTACGACTTTACACATAAAATAATGATTAGGTCATGCCATCCTCTAGGCTTCTCTAATTGTAGTAAATGGGAGAAATACTTGTACATTAAAACAAAGAGGGGAAGTATAAAAGTGTGAAATCTATTCCTTTATATTTTACGGTTGAGTTAGGTTAGCGTCGTTGTGGAGGTAATATTTTGTTTCCCAACTTGTTAAGGGTGCGAAGCAACCTCTTTTTTGTATATTTCTGTTCCTTTTTCAGAAAAAATATACATCTCTTCCTACAATATTAAACATTTCATTAGATTTACCCAATTTAGCATCAAGGTTCTTTTGAATCTTAATTCTTGAAAATTAATGCTGAATAAAGCATAAAGCTTTTAATTTAAGTTTCAAATTATACGTAATTAAGAACCTGGTATATAATCTCGTAAGTCACCCTCGAAAGACAAAGATTAAAACTAACCTAATCTTACCTATAGTATACAAGACTAGGTAAAGTGGTTAACTAGTCTAACCTAAATATAACAGAAGGTATGGGCCGATGGATAAACTACAAACTAGAAATTGATTGGTCAGTTTTTACCGCAATTCCTTTCGTCGCTACCATCGCCGCAATCGTTATCACCGTCGCATCGCCATTTCGTTGATGCACATCTGACAATAATAAGCGAGGATGAAATCGAAACCAATAATATGAAAGAGAGCGGTTGTCAGCATTTTTTTTTTTTTTTCAATTCCAATATTTGTTATATTATTAGTTTAACGTAATATTAAAACGGCGTACTCAAAATTTGAGGGGTTGCCAGTTGAGGAGTTAGAAAGAAATATCAATATGAAATTGTCAAAAATTAAAAATTAAAGGAAACGTGTATAACAATTGTTTGAAAATTCTGTAATACGTTTTTTGACCCGCTCTGAATCGATAGTTTTCAGTCTAAAGGTAGTTATCCGGATTAAGAATTTTTTCAAATAAGTCCTCGCGACGTGGTATCACGAGGAAATTTTATTTTCAAAAATTTCTAAAACGGCGATTGAAAAATATATATTGTTACTGTCGCTTTTTTTCTGTCCACTTATTTATGTATATATATTTTGAATAGTTTTTAACGATCTTTCCTCAAATGCTACTCAATTTATTTTGAGTTCGTGAAAAATTACTGACAGCCGCTCGCTTTAGGTATAAAAAAAAGGGAAACAAATATCGTGTAGTGGAAAGGGTGGTACCCCTTGCCATTTCATAATTTTTGCCGCAGTTATTTTGATTTTTCCTCAATAATAAAGGGTAAATAAAAACTAGCGAATCATTTTCTTGATTTTTATTTTTTCCGAATCTACGATATCGATGACCAAAGAAAAAAATAAACTCTTATTTTTAAGCATTACCTAAATATGATAGAAAAGATCGGCCGCTACAAATAAGCGTGTTTGAATTTCCAAGGCAAACACCCGACCAATTGGCGCCGTTTAGACAATGTGACCCCAGTGAAACCATAGATATCAGATATATAATCATGCTAAATAACTTTGATAGCGACCTAGACTGTTTGAAACGGTGTTTTTCTTCATTTAAAAAATATTAATTCACCTGAAAAATTCATTTAAGCGTCGTAAAAAAAATAAATGAAATATAAAGTTGCGCGTTTGTAATATCGTAGCCTCCTAATGGCGCTTGATGTAGAAGGGTATGGTAATATAAACTATAATATACACGAGCACGCGGGAATTTACGAGAGCGCCTATTGGTCGGTGCATTTTTGTAGCGCACAACAAAGTCCAAAAATTAAAACCTTTTCTAATATCATATTAAGGAAATGCTTAAAAATGAAAGTTAATAGTTTTCTTAGGTTTTCGATAACGTAGATTCGGAAAAACGAAAAAGTTAGAAAGCCATACGTCTGTTTTGATTTATATTTTAAATACTAACCTGCCATTATCGCACTGAAACTCATAGGAGGCGCAAATTCCAAGGGTTACTTCAGTATTGAAAATATCGTCACGTCAGAGAATGGGTTATATTAATTGTAATTATAATTAAGAAAATGGTATTACTGCATCCTTCTTCGTCTTTTCCGTTTCCGCAATCGTCAGTTCCGTCGCACCGGAAACTCTGGTCGATGCATCTACCGTAAGCCCCGCACAAGAATTTTCCTTTGTCACAAGTTCGATTTTCTACTGGGGCGATAGTATTAAACGTCGTTTTATCGACAATCAGTTTGAATTCCTTCGGGTTTGCCGTCGTTACCTGTACAAATGACGGGTGATTCGTCGGATCCATCATTGCAATCCGTAACGTTGTCGCAGAGATAGCTTGAAGAGATACAATCCCCGTTGTCGCATTTGAACTGGTCAGCGCTACATTCTAGAAAACGAAAGGTTTTGATATATCGCGAAAATGTAATTCGATTCTACCGATCGATTTTATATCAGTTGTAGTATATTGGCCAACCCTTTCGTCGGTACCATCGCCGCAATCCTTGTTGCCGTCACGTATGTACGTAGCTGGTTTGCATTTGCCATTCAATTGGCGGAATTGAACCCAATCGCGAGTTTTTGACGCTAAAGTTATACCGCCAATAATCAATGTATGTCTACATCATAATTTTGAATTTAATATTACGAAGAAGCAGACGCGCTGAGAAACGAAGCCAAACCCCCTCCCGGTTTGGCAATGGTTTTTTCTTAACTCGGGCATAAAGGCGATTAAACGACACGGTCTAGCGTTGGTTTCGCGGAACGAACAAAAGATACGGAGCTCTATGTCAACTATTGTACGGTTTAAAACGCGCGATTACGGGCGTTAGGTTGAACTCGGTAAGCGTAGAAGTACGTGATTAGAATACTAACTACATCATTCTTTGTTTATTACATCATTTATCGTAAGTCCCGCGTAAGAATCGTCCAGCCGGCAACTTCAATTTTCTAATAAATTCAAATCCCCATCATTTTGTCATAGAAGCTTGCGATAAAAGCTGGTTTTCGCCATTAAAAAAAGACCCATCGCAATTATCGCGCAAATTGCTTTCGTAAACGCGACAATGGTTATCGCGTTTGAAGTGCCATCTTGACAATCTAATAAGATCGGTACATGAAAAATTCCTAACTTAATCCAGGCAAGTAATTAACGCCCGAGAACTTAACTAAGTCGTCGTGAAACTTAAACACCGTCGTATAGGGCTGATTGATTCGAAACACCACTAAATATTGAATGGCTCCCAGCACCACTTCGCGGAGAAATCATTTCGATAAGACGATCTAACTTAAAATCCCCGAATATTAGTGGAGCCCCGCACTTACTGGAAGCTTCTTCTTCGGTGGCTACTTTAGCAATTTGGCAAATGAAATTGAGAGAGTACGCGCATAGGAAGCTGTACAATCTTGCGCGGTGACCCGAGAGAGCGGCGCATTTCTCGATGTCCAATAAGTTTGGTTCGCCATCGAGCCACGTATCCCGCGCTACGGGTTTCCCCACAGTCAGTGTCCTAAAGTCGCCGTTTGAACGTGAGCTCGAACTAATTCCAACCCAAAAATACGGGTGCTCAACGTCCCAGAGATACGGTCGCAATTGCTCCAATTCCCGTCGCGTTTCGAAGACGGCCAAATCACCGCCTTCGTTCGAATCGATATTTAAAATTAACGAAAATATACGACGATATTGTTTTAAATTATTCGGGGTCTTACCCAATTCTTGGCATTCGGCTCTGGCGCCATCAAAATCTCGGTAACCCGCGACGCCACGGTTAAGAAAATAACAGTTGGTGCTTCCTACGTCAATCATTTTACCAAGCAATTGCCGTCTGTTTGGACAGAAACCTTCCACTCTATCTTCCTTTACGAAATGTTCTATAGACAAGGAGAAAATAAAGCGTCAAAATTAACACCAAACTCGTACGAAGCTTTTTAAAAATATTTTATCACCAACCGTGACCCTGAAACACGCCCCCGCCCGCGAAAGAAGAGTTTATTTCCTCATCGCACGCGCGGGCCATTCGTCAAATTAGCTTACCCGGTTCAGCTTGGCAGACGAATCCTTTTGGAACATCGCACGGAATATCGTTCCATTGGCCGGCCTTTGCTCCGGAGGCTTCCATCTGCGCGCAGCCCTCGTTTTTTTTACTCTGAACAATAAAAGCCTCCGCTGTCAATTAAATCTGTCGAGTTACGTATGTCGGTCTAAACGTACGTTGTTGGGTTCTCCTTCAACCCAATTCTCGTAATCCAAGTGCGTACCATCCACCCATTTGTGTCTCGAGTATCTGTGGGGTCTTTTCAGTCCGATTAAGACGGCGCCCCCGACGTTCAATTGGACTAATTCGTCCTTGATAAAATCTGAAATTTAATAAGGTTATCTTCATTTTTCGGTTATTTGTTGTTTTGTTGAAGACCTTAAAATCGTTTTATATAATTATTTCTATCAGTTAATCGGCTTACCTTGTAACTTCCGAGATTTAATGGTAATCAAGGTGCTATCGGGCTGGCGATCTCGGCAATACGCCGTGGCTTCTTGGAAATTCACTTCGGCAGTTTGATCCGTTTTCTTCGTGAATATTCGATAACATTTGTTTTCTAAAACGAATAAAATTGTTCATTTACCGATGAGGCTGAATTTACTCGTAAATCCTTCCGAGTCTTTTACCGAATCTTCGCCATCCTGGTTTGCATATTCCGTCCACCCTTTTATCTTCGGAGGCCGAGAAGACCACGCTCAAGCTCAAAATTACTGACAAAGTATTCGAACGTTAGAAATCAAACCCTTGCCGCGCGCGTTGCTTGAGGAGCGTAAATAAAATGTATATATTGAGTTGTTTTACGATTGATGAGGTACTTTCATTCTGGAGCGTATTTTACCATAACTTTCGTACTAAAGTTATAGTTGACTTTCGGAATTAAGAACGTTCACGAAAAAGACCGGCAAAAGCCATATCCAGATCATGAAACATCCCCAATAACCAGGCTATCGATATTATTGAAATTCTTATTCTATATTTCTTATTCTCGATCTCTTGTTCGCGAGCTCTTGTTCTCAGTCGCTTATTCTCAATCTTTTATTCTCATATAATTTAAAATTTAATAATAAATCGCGAACATCCTTTTAATGTTTTAATGTAAGGCGCAATTATTTCTGAAGTAATATTTGAACCCACCTTGAAGTATTTTTTATTCGAATATATATCGTTGTAGCAAGAATAGATTTAACACAAAAATATGGAAGAGCTATACCTTTGTCCGCGCGCTCTTCTCAAGCGGATGGAGCCTACAGAGGTCTTACGCCGCGCCTCATGTGACGTGTACAGGAAGCGATTGGCGGTTTTCTACGATAAGTGCGGGGGGGGGGGAGAATATCATGCTGCGGGGATAGGCGCTGGCGGTAGAGCTAGCTCTCTTTCGCGGGCCTCGAAAGCTCGTGATAGGGTGAAAATAAAAACGCATATAACGTCAAATCTAGTAAGCTCCTCCCGTTCGAGAGTAGTGTTACACCAGAGGTATAGCGTACGGTTCGATATTCTTGTGTTAAATCTATTTTTGGTTGTATGTATCGTAGAAAATACTTTATTCCTAGATAAGGAACGGAACGAATTTTCATCTTTATTCGAGATTTCAAATTCGCGAAGCTGAAGCTGATCTCGAATTAAAAAAAATCGAGAATAAATATCATAAAATATGTAAATTTGCATCATTCCTTAAGGAAAGAGCATTACGAGGTACAACGCTCCAAATAAAAACCATACTTGTTGGAGTGTTTGAGTAGATCGATTGAAACGAGATTTTTACTTACCTAGTATCGATATCATTTCTCGTATTTTATAAGGCGTCCGTTCGAAACGACGTCCGAATTAAAAATGAAGAATTATCTTTCATCGCGTTTGCTTTATGAAGATTCGATTTGAGATTATCGCCAGTGATAGGATGTTTAATATGAATATATCAAGAATGATTGAAGACTGTTTTCTAGGAAGAAAAAGCGAGATACATCTTGTTTTAAAAATAATATTCCCGGAATTTAAATTTGATAATTGCCAAATTTATTAACAACATCTCTTGGAAGTTTAGTTCGATAACCGACCGTTTCAAATATCAAACCAATTAAACCTATGCATCTTTACCACTTGTTTTCAATTTTGTAATTGAAACACGGATTAGCGCGTTTAACCGCGTAATTTACCAATTTCCAAAATTATGTTAATTTTCCAACTCTATAGAAAGTATTTTTTTTTATAAAATTTTTATTATTTTCCCTTTTGAAAAATTACATTACACATAAGATAATCTAATACCAATAATATTTAAAATATTTAATATAATTATATTAAATTATTCGTACGTAATTTCAAGTACGTAATTACAAGAACGCAATAACAAGAACGCAATTTTAAAATTTAAGTATCGAGGCAGATCTGGTAAATTGGTGTTAATCTTATTTTTATCAACAACAAATCTTAAGAATGTTTTTTGTTTTAACTTCATTATGGCTGCATTTTTTTCTATTATGCATTATCATAAATTTGAATGTTTATAAGTAAAACTAGGATGTAACCCCGGATGGATCAAAGACTATAATTTACTCAAATATTTAACATTAACCATAATATAATTATTCCTTACAGATCATTTAAATTATTTACAATATACGGGTTTTAAAACATTTCTGTTCCAATGCGTTACAAGGAAAAATACAAAATGTAATTTGGACACAATTTTTTTAACGTTTAAAACTTGAAATTTTAAAAATATTTAGTAATACGTTTCAATGTCAGTGAGGAAGGGGAAAAAATCAGCCAATAAAATTAACTCAGCTTTCAATCTTTGATATAAATTAGTATTAATTGAAATTGGTTCAAATTTGAAATAGTTCATATTAGCGAGAGACTTTTTGCTGGTTTTTTCAGTTTTTACATACTACCTACATTTGAGATCGTGCGAGTTTAAGTTTAATTAAAGGCAGTTTTAATCAAAAATTATAAATTAGAATAGAAAAATTTAACATTCGCCATAAGGTAAAGTAAAATTTATTAAATAAAATTAATCCCATGGTTATTGGTTGATTGTTTTGAAGCATCTTTAGGTATAATCCTTTACACAAAATTTGTTGACCAGGTGAATAACGTATAAATATGTTAAATTCTGTAGTAGAATTGGATTGAAAAGGGACTAGTACGTCCGAAAGCTCTCCGAATAAAAAGTTTATATTTTTAAACTGTTTCGCTTTAACCATGCAGTAGCTTTCTCGTAAATTATTTAACATATTTATACATCTTTAGGTAATTTTCGAGACTATTACAATAATCACATTTTTTACTTAATATTTCAGAGATATTTTATTTGCGTATAATAGTCGTTTACATTAGTTCTATATATATTTTGGCACCTTCAAATCATCAATTAATCATTTATTAATTTAATAAGTATTTAACGAAGCGTACTTTTAATTAACCTAATTTGTATTTATGGAAGATTATCAGGATGATTAAATTTAATCTTTTTAGCTCGTGTTTCGTACGTTTTTTAATTTGGATCAGTTACCCGAACAAACTTATCATGAGGTAATTAGGGATTGTCCTCGGTAATACTTATTTTCAACTAACTTGTAGTTTTTTAAAAATGCACCAATTATTACTTAGTACTCGTAAGGTAGTTAGTGCATTTAGAATCAGAGTATTAATTGTAAATTAGTAAATCACTTGGTCTTGGGTATTGGTCTCCTAACTCTGAACGCTTTTTAAGAAATCCGAGATCTCGATTGCCATGGAATTTTAGCGATGAAGTTAAGTATCCAATATCAAGTTTGGATGGTTGCGAACGCGTTGCGCTAGTTTTCATCATTCCATGACAGGATGATGACGCGTAGTTTTGACGCAGACGAGGTTTTAGAGACGGCAGTAGCGGCTTCAAATTCTGAACGAACGATTCTAATTCAGAACACCCCGATTCCAATTCTGAGCTATCATATATCTATGCTTAATGGTTTTGCGGCCCGCGCCAAACTTTAAGGGAATTTGAATTCCGATTTTTGAGTATAACGGGAATTTCGTAAGGTTCTCATTCCCTTCGGCGAACAGCGGCATCGTAACCTTGAATTTTTCCACTTGTGAGGTCTCAATATTTTGGAAAGCTTTTTTCCTGCCCTTGTCATTGCCTTGTATCGTCCACTTCTCTTCACGAAGTTTACGTGGTACGAATTATGGTTCATTGAAGGAAGAAATAAAAATAAAAATATAGTTTTTTTTTTTTCTTAATGCAATTTTAATTGAACCTTGCGGCCCGAGTTCTAGTTGGAATTTTCGAATTTGGCTCTTGAGTCAAAAAGGTTGGCCACCCCTGCCATAGAGGAATCCTCATTTGAAAGGAAATCGTCGATAACTTCGCAAACACTGTTTCGAGCGCACTAATTCCAATTTCCATCGGTAAATTCAGCCAAGGATTACATGGGTTGACACTCTTTTCTTGATTTCAGGTGCAGAAGGTTTTCATATATATTTTAACGCACCGTTCAGAATTAGAAATTCTTAGACACATTTTGAAATTATGTTTTCGCGAAGAGTTTGTGCCAAATTCTGGGTTTGAGAAGTAGCGGGAAACTCAAACTTTACGACGAAATCGTGCGCGTAAGCCCGCGATTTTTCCTAGGCTCGTAAAACCATATTTCCTGAACCGTAAAGGGAAAGATTCCCTTAAAAATGTACCTAATTATGGTCGTATCTTCTCCGGGTCTTTTCTTATAGGGTTTAAATTGTATTCCGTGAATAGGCCCATTCTTAATATACAAAATGAGCCTTTCTATCTATAAATACACCCAACCAAAGTTGAGTTTTACATTTTTAAATGAAAGTGTTCAGATTTTGCAGGACTTACCATACACACTTTTATTTTCTGGTTATTCATTGAAGGTACATTTATGCTAATTCCTCAAAACTTGGAAAAACATCATGAATTCGATTTTATTTTGCAAAAAGCTTAAATTAAATTGATTAACGAGACTGTTACTTCGTGATTGCGAAAAAACTTTATTACATACATAATCGTTTTTGAGCTTTCGGACGTACTGAGCAAAACTATAGCAAAACCTACAAGAGAACGCGCGCCTTTGTTTGGCGGGTGTACCCCACTTATCGAACGTACAGTATAAACTTATGATCATAGTTATATTTTTACTCTATTTGGCAGAAAATTTCGAGCTTATTATTCTGAATAAATTCCCACGATACAGCTTGCCTACCGTATAACGCTAGTGGAAAAATTATCACCTTAAATGTGTATAAGCATTGGATATCCGAGGTGATGCCCACTCCATTCTTAGTGGTGTAAACTGGGTTTGAACACGGTTTTCTGGAGGTTTTCTAAGGGTACCCCTTTTTAACCCCGATGATTTCGTGATTTTGTTTGGGATTTCGTGATTTTGTTTCTGATTTCGTGATTTTGTTTCCGATTTCGTGATTTCGTTACTGATTTTGGATTTTTTATCAGATTTCCAAATCACCATTATTTCTTTTGATTTCGTTCGGGATTTCTGATTTTGATTTTGATTTCAGAGTTCTAAAATTTGATTTCGTGGGTAGCGTACGGGATTTCGTTGAATGACCGACGCTCGTTGATACCTCATCTCGAATTAAAATAAATAGTAAACAAAGACGTAAATTTGCGTAATTCCTTAAGGAAAAAGCATTTTGGGAAAATTAAGTAAAAAAAATAATTGTTGAAGGGTTTTGAGTAGATCGAATGAAATGAGATTTTTACTTAAGTAGTATCGATATCATTTCTCGTATTTTATAAGGCGTCCGTTCGAAACGACGGTCGAATTAAAATTATGAAGATTCGATTTAAGACTATCGCCCGTGATAGGATGTTTATTAGAAATATATCAAAATTGATTGAAGAATGTTTTCTTGGAAGGAAAAACACGATATGTTTTATTTTCAAAATCATATTCCCGAAATTTAATTTTGATAAGTGCAAAATTTATTAATAACATCTCTAGAAAGTTTAGCGTGATAAACGTATCGATGCAGCTCAAATATCAAACGAACTATCATCTTTATCACTTGTTTTCGAGCCTACGAAGTTAGTTTCCTAATTAAAACACGAAATAACACGATTTAACCTTTTTAATTTACTAATTTCCATAATTATGTTAATTTTCCAACTCTATAGTCACAATAATATATTGCCAATATTATTTAAATTATTTTATATAATTATATAAAATTACTCTTTCTAGTTAATTCGTAATTTCGTACCTCATTAGTACTTAAATATAAGTATCGCAAAATGAATTAATAAGGCAGATCTGGTAAACTGGTGTTAATTTTTATTTTTATCAACAACAAATTTTAGGAGAATTTGGTCATCTTTCGTTTTAGCTTTATTATGGCTAGGTTTTTTATATATGAATAATCATAAAATTTAATGTTTATTACTTACTAAAACTAGGATGTGTCGTTGACTACAATTTACAATAGTACTTTTCGAGATTATTAATATAATGAAATGTTTTATTAATTTTCAGCGAATTATTTTAACTATCACGATATGGTAATTCATATTGGTTCTATCAAGAATCCATTCAGGTTCCATAAGAATATGGGAGGGCCACGATTCAATAACCATCCTCCCAAACTTTGTAGCAAAAGTTCGTCCGCTTCGAATCGATTTTTCAAGTAAATCGCTCCTGACATTATTTAATTAACCCGCGCCACTAACGACCTTGAACATAATATTTTGGGTAATAAAAATGGAGCCGACCGAAAAAAGATCTAAGCGTACAAATGTTGCGAAAATTGCAGACGAACTTTTGTTACAAAGTTTGGGAGGATGGTACCAGAGGCTGAAGCTATGCTCCCATATTCTTATGGAACCTGAATGGATTCTTGGTTCTATATGTAGTTCTAATCATCACTTAACGGTTAATTATCGTTAATTTAATACGTAATTAACAAAACGTGCTTTTATTATGGAAGACTATACCAGGATGATTAAATTTAATATTTTTAGTTCGTGGTTTTATTGCGTATCGTACGTATATGCTGATCTCGCGGCTTTTTCGAACTTACTCTGGTTAAGGACTATCCGCGATAATTGAGGGGTCAGTGATTCAACGAAATCCCGTACGCTACCCGGGAAATCCAACTTTAGAACTCCGAATTCCAAATCAAAAATCCCGCACGAAATCAATATAAATTTTGTGATTTTGAAATCTGATAAAAAATCCGAAATGAGTAAGGAGATCACTAAATCAGTAACAAAATCACGAAATCAACGGGGTTAAAAAGGACTACCGTTAGAAAACCTCGAGAAAACCTTGTTCATACCCTGTTTACACCACTAAGAATGGGCTGGGCATCGCATCTGATATCCAATGCTTATACAGACTTAAGGTGATATTAGTTATCACCGTTGCATCGCCATTCCGGAAGTATACAGCTGCCAATAATAAGCCACGATGAAATCGAAACTAATCATATTACGTATTAAAGGTAGCGGCTGGGACCCTATGTTTCTAATTCCTATATCTATTATAATATCATACTATTAAAACGCCGTATTCAGGAAAATTGTATACTTCTCAGGCTAGAAAGAAACTTCAAAATGAAATTGTCAAAAATTTTAAGTTAAAGGGAAACGTGTCTAATAATTGCTCGAAAATTTGTTCCGCAGTGATTCCGAATACTTTTACGAAAAGGTCATCGCGAAAGGGACCTTGTCACTGGTGGCAAAACGCGAGAATTAACCGTAGGTCCTACATTAGCCACGACACCATTGCGCCATGAAATTTTAATTTAAAAAATTTCGAAAACGGCGATTATAAAATATATGCTTTTACAGTCGCTGTAATAGTATTTCTCATTAATCTTTTTTAACGATTTTTCCTCTAACGCCACTCAATTTCCTTTCGGAATTCGTGAAAAATCCGTGACAGCCGATCTCTTCAATATAAACAAGTTGGGAAACCAAAAATTACCTCCCCGACGACGTTAACCAAACCTAACCCTACTTTAATAAAAGATGGACGAATTTTAATAATCCGAATGTTAATAAAGCAAGGCTGATGTTGGAAAAATCACTTAGTGGTTGAGTTCCTCATTATCTTAGCACAGAAACCGATCACGTACGAAGTGACTATCTATATTATTTTGAAGTAAGCCTGAAGGCCAGGCTTACAGGAAAAATTGGAGTATAAATGGAACAACTTTTGAATTTATTTTCGGAATCACCGTGCCAAAAAAAAAATTCGAGAGTTTACAAATACTTGTTGGACACATTTTTGGTGTTTAAATTAATTTCTGGTTTAATTAATTTTTAATTAAAATTGAATGTAAGTGAAGTATAAAATCTAACCAATCAGATGAACCAAACTGCTCTCGACCTTCAACGTACGATATCCTAATTTATTAAGGCGTCGCTTTCGCCATCTGGCGACGTTTTTTACAAACTTTTTCGTTTTATGTTTCGTGATTGAAGTGTTATTTAATGATTCGCAATGCGCTTTAACTTATTCTTTAACAAATTAAATTTGAATGTCTATAATGCGCTGTTATATGCTTAAATAATATGATTGGCCTGTTTTTAAACTAAACTTGCATTCAATTTGATTTAAAACTTTAAAATTAATTTAAACACGAAAAACGCGTTCTGCAATACGTTTTTTGCACGGGAACCTCGAAAATAAATTAAAAACTGTTCCATTTTAACCCCCGAGATTCCCTTTAAATTTCTGAAACCTTTCAAATTTATGTTTTTGGTTTTCCTCATTCGAAAAATTCTCAAGTTGGGGGAATGCAAGGCCGACCCAAAAAAGTTTGGCCAATAGCCATTAGTTTGAGCTCGTAACTTCGTCTTCCTACGAAACACAAAAATAATTTGCTTAAATTATAAGTTTTGAATATTAACCCGATTGGTTTAAATAGGCATAATTTTCGTTTTTCCAGCCAGGTGACAACCCTAAAAACGACTACCGATATTTCGCTATATATCCCTAATAGATGGCAAAATGTAACCTTGCCAACAGGATTACCTAATCGAAGAAAGGTTTGGTTGGAGCATCGACCTTAATGTACACAGCGAGGGTGGCTAAATTCCCGGGACTTCGATCTGAGGCACTCTAGTTTTCCCTACACCGAAGTAATCTCTTCAATACGTCTACATACGGCGACCACAGTGCCATATCCTACGCGTCCTACAGCAAACTAAGTAATAGCCTGGAATTTTATATCTCAAGCAAAACCTAGGGTGGCTGCGATTTTGTCCTGTGTCCCTCTACAGTATAATGTGTCGATGGTTGGAGCAAGGCATAGTTTTTCACTTCCTACGTGATCGGCTTCTGCTTAAACGAGTAGTTTTAAACCTAAGGCTCAAAGAAGATTACCAAGATACTTTTTCCCAACTTTTCCTGATTTTTTTTATTCTATTTTCATTTCTTTTTTTCTTCGTGGAACTTTAAAAACTTGTCGGCTACAGTTCCGCCGAGTATCGTCGAGTCAGAGACTAGTTCAGACACTACAGCCGAAGAAAGGACGAAGGTTAGCTTAAAGTGCGCGGCCTCGGGCTATCCAACGCCGACGATATCTTGGCGACGGGAAGACGGCAAGAACATCAGCCTCGGCTCGTACGGAGGTAAAAAACATTCAGGTACGTCGAGTATATTTCGAGGGTGACCAGGAAACAAACTCTTATACCAGAACCACCTAAGCCGTATATGAAAACGTACTTTTTCTAAAGATCAGTAAGAATTTTTTGTGCCTTGACATGTTTTTGTGGTGTGGCTGCTGCTTTTAAACGAGTTTTTTTGTACATCCGCCCAATGAGAAAAACAGAGGCTTTTTAAAAACAGACAAAGGTTCATCACTTATTCCAACGCGTCCTATATTTCATCAAAACGTGAGCACTTTCTTTTTCCAATTAGGTTTCGGGATCATTCAGTGATTTTGCGGACCCGTCCCTCGCAGCCCAACGTAGGAGATGTTACTAAGTTACCACGGTTACGGGAGAGAGCGTTCGCCAAATCGCTGAGTGATCCCGCTACCTATCGAGAAAAAAAGTCAATCCTATACAATCTTGTTCAGAAGCGTGCCACTGGCTTTGATAAAATATAGGAGGCGTTATTTATTCCATAAGTTCAGTAGTGTAACAACTGAAGCGAACAGTGAGCGCGAAGTCATAGCCCATCACTTAAAAATAGCGAATAAAAGTCACCGCACCCCTATCTGGCTGGCTCGAGTGATTGGGCGAAATGGGAATTGGGCCAAATGTTTTGGGCGAAATGGGGGTAAACCATTTGAACTCTTCAGCTCGATATTTTGAGTCTCAAGAGGGAATAAATGATGAAATTTTTGTATAGACATATACTTTACTTGGACGAAATCCTTGTTTAGTTATCCGTAATTGGCCCACCCGTTATCAGCTAACTATGTTACATCTACCTAATAAAATTTGCTCAACACTTCAAACAATGGAATATCTCCCAAATTAAAGTTAAAATGGAAAATTTTTATTTTTTACCGTTATAACTGTCGGTTTGGTGTTTAAGTCTAACGGGGAAGGACGGTATTATGGCGCCCTCTAGTGAATTTTTCAGGAAACTCAATTTAATTGACTAGTAGGAGTAGGGACGCTTCAAAAACCACTATGCTTTTATGTAAATATGGCGTAGATTTCAAATGATCGTTTTTCTTCGTTTCGTGATCGATTTTTTTTTTTATTCGAATTTCATTATGAGCGATTTTGATTACAAAGTTTCTAGATGTTTGATCGAAACCTTGCTGATCGACAACATCGAGCAAATCATTTGATCGAAAGCCATGCCAATAATCGACTAAATTTTATTACAGGTTGAGGTTCGGACAAGATATTTCTGATTATTTTATCAATATTTCTAATTTGAAATTATCCGCGAGAATTCTATGATAAATTCTATTTAATCGAAATATTTCACTTCAACATTATTATTAATAATCATCTGATTATCTAAATATTTGTGTCCAACCCCAACCTCTAGATATGACCTAGAATTTACAATTTGACGGAATCCTAAACACTCTTTCAATGTGACCTAATGCTTTGCCATCATTTACATTCCACAAATGTTCTAACTTCTACCTACAAAATATTTTAAATCATTTTAATTTAACGTTTGACGTTATTCGTACTGTCAGTTGTTCGTTTGTCCGTGTATTTTGGAGCCATATCCTTTAATGGTACTTTTTGGTTCGGGGATTACTCTGGCAGCGCCGAAAGTGGACTCTACTTTCTTGAATATCAGTCAAGTGACGAGGGACGATATGGGGGCCTACATTTGTATCGCCTCCAATAAGATTCCCCCGTCCGTCAGCAAGCGCCTCTTGCTACAAGTTAACTGTAAGTAAAATTCATTTTTTTAAACAATATTATGATCAGTACCAGAAGCCCATGAAGCCCTTCTTTGAAATCTAAATCTCTCTGATGGGGTACAATTTTTTGTTTTACTAGTTCGACTGGAACCTTATTCATACACCCTATCTACAGAAAAATGAATATTCTCTCTATCTCTCTCCCTCTCTCTTTCCCTGGGGAGGGGCTTGGAAACATGTAGGATACACGTGATTTATTCCCAGACAATCCTATATAGGTAATAGCCCCGAGATCTGGCCTTCCCGCTCGTACTTGAACTTCTCTTGAACTTAGAAACGCGCGGCTGGTGTGACCGTGAGAGCCACCTGTCGTTTATTTGCCCACCAAAAAAATAAAAAGTCATTGTACTCACTCTTCACGGAATCGAATAAATTAACCGTTAGGAGGTGCACAAATCGTGTTTTTTGAAACTTACCCCTTAAGTCACTGGCAAACAAGACCCGGGAGAAATATACTTCAAAGGAGGATTCATTCGCTTCTGTCAGTACTTTTGTCTGGGGGCTCGCTGAAACCGCGTTGGTCAAGAACTAGCCGGCCAACCCAAAAAATCCGGCATTTTTAAAATCTTTAAAATTCTGCATTGCAATAAGTATTTAATTTTTAAAATAAGATAATTGCCAATTCAACTTAGTTTTTAACCTCCAGATTCAGTAATCCTAACTTTCAAAAGTTTACGCCAGTTTTGACAAAATGATAGCGCTTCGAACATTCATTTGGATAATCGTTATATTCGATTATTCATATTATTTCAGATATTTATATTTGGATAAATTGTTCGTGGATATTCCAATTTTCATATTATTATATCAGGTTGTTTATTTGGTTTCCCAAAGATAAAATCTTAAATTTTTCTATAAAAAAACATGATAACGGCGGATAAGAAAACTAATTTTAGAGAATCAAATTAGGTTAATATTATCCAGTTCGTGAAATAATTAGGAACATTCGCCCAAAGTAATTGAATATTTAAAAAAAAATCATGTATGTAAGAAGGAATAGAGGTCGTGGGTTTGGACAAAATAATCCACAAATATTCAATTAATAATTAATAAAAACCAGTTAAGTATTTCATTTACGTAGATTTATCATACACTTTCCGCGGATAATTTAAAATTACGCGTAAAGATAAAATAATTAGAAATATCTTGTCCAAACCCCGACTTCTAGGAAGAAAGTAGTCGGTGTTTTACTCTATTTAATGATCGATTCAACTTAACGAGTATCCTGGCTGTTAATTTCTGCGCTACCTTAAATATTTCAAATATTCATTACTTTTTTCGAAGAGGTATTGCAATTTAAGAGTGGCAAACCCTCGGGCAAACCTCTATAGCAAAAGAGTTTTATTTTTATCTTCAATTTTCATAGTTCGGCCAAAAATTCGGGTTCCTAATCAACTGATAGGAGCTCCGGCTGGAAGTTCGGTCAGTCTGGAATGCAAAGTGGAAGCGTCGCCCGCACCCTTGACCTCTTGGATCAGAAGCGACGGCTTGCTATTGATAGATGGACGAAAGTACCGAATTACGGAAGAAACGGATTCTTATCGAACAAACATGCGCTTGAAGATCGATGACGTGACGGAGCCGGACTTTGGTTCTTATAAGTGTGTCGCCAAGAACACCATGGGAGAAAAAGAAGGATATATAAGATTATACGGTAAAAACCACACTCCCAATTTACTTCTCTCTTCTTCGGAAGACTATGTTTTCATTGTCGCTGACAACGTCACAATTTTCCAATCTCCAGTCTCGGGTTTTATTTTTATTCAGCCGAGTTCGCGCTAGAGACTTTGATACCGTTAAAGTCTTAGTGAATGGTAAAAATCGGAATCGCATAATGAATAACTTGGGATGTCCATTGATAACTAAGTTTTTTTTAGATATTTAAATCTCGAATAACACTACAAATTATATAAACAGACGTGTATCAAATTCTGGATAGCTATTAGACTAGGAGATAGAAATTTAAACTCGATTAATAAACAAATTATGCGCTAATTCGAACTGGTAACTCGAAAATAAAAATACCACGTTTCTCCAAATCCGCGTAGAATAAATTATAATAATTATGCATTAATCTAAATCTAAAAGAACAGCGACTAAATTACTACATGCTAGCTTGGAGATCTCAATTTGGGTTAAAATCAGCGAAGAAACTCGAGTTTGAAATTTTCTTATCGGCGAATGAATAACTTGTATACATAGCGTATCAATGTCCTACAAAAATTTCATACGAATCAAAAGTTTGCCGTTACATTTGGGTACACGTTAACTTGACTAAGTAATGTATAGCGTTTTCGCGCAGAGGTAATAGTCTTATTCAATTAAAAAAATGTTATATGAATACCGAGCTCTAGTTAAGGGATTTCTACACTTATTATATTATATTTTTAGAAATTGTTACAATATATATACCTGTGTCTAAATTTTTATACAAATCTGACGAGAGTTTATTAAATTACCTTAAACTAAGAATACGATAAACTAACAAAGGGTACTTTTGTTTACCAATAGCCTTTACTATTGCGGGGTTTGTAGCATCAGCAAAGCTGGAAGCGCGTGGGAATTTTTGGCGCGTACCCTAATACCCTCTTTAGACGAGGCGTAATTCGACGTGGTTTAATCAGATTTAACCGAGGTTTACGTAGCCTTCTCAGTTCCATAAACCTCGGTTAATTATGATTAAACCTAAGTTAAAACTGATTAAACTAGCTTTGACAGCACCTCCTCCAATTCCACCTAACCTCGAGACTACAGGTCACGTGCGTGACGAGTTCGTCGACTATATGCAAATTGATCTTATTTCCTAAAATGTGTTCCGCGCGTTTTTGAAAAGGCGCGAATTTGAAATTTCTTAAGTCTCGAATAAAACATATTTATGGCCGATTACCCATTTTGGTAGATGGCGCTGGCCGCTTCGCGAATAATTGACGCCGTCAGATTGATATAACCTTTATATAGAATTCAGGGTCCTTTAACGGATTGTCCCCGTGACTCGTAGAAGTCACTTTTTCCCAAAGAAACGTACCTATATTGGGACTTTGAAGGTCCCTTTCCCCCTTTTTGTTTCGAAACGGATTTAACTATTGGCTTTCACTGAATTTTTATTTAACAATTTTTTCTACAGAAACACCCGCACCTACGACGACGATCAAAATAACGACAGTGGCGAATGGGGGAATCAAAAGAAACAAAGGTATGTATGCGTGGCCAAGCAATCGATGTTAAATTCTTAATCTTCGAAAATATTTGGGATACATATCGGCGCAAAATGCGTAGCATATCACTCTTCACAAAGTCACGAAGTGAACAATTTTTGAATTTGATTGAAAAAAGGGTGTTACCTAGAATTTATCTACTTCTATTGATGGAAAAAAAAAATTGTATTGGGCGGCTGCGCAACAGTACTGTCTAATTCAATTTTAGAGGTCGTGGTTTTGGACGACGTAATCCACAAATATTTGGATAATCAGTTAAATATTCCGATTATAAATTGGATTTATCATAGACTTTCCGTGGATAATTTTAAATTACGAATTTCACTAGAAAAACAAATCGGTCTTAAAAAAATCTTAGAGTACACATGCAACCTAACCCATTTCGGGACTCGACAAATTGATCTCGGTCCAAACACGTGAATTTCCTTTTCAAGAATTGAAAAAAAAAAAAAAAAATCCAAAGGGTGCCGGTATTTTTTCAGTTCTTGAAAATGAATTTCACGTGTTTGGCGCGAGATCAATTTCACGAGGCCCGGATTGAACCAGGTTGCACGTGTACTTTAAATTAATTAATTTATAAACATATGATGAAACGATAAACCTGGATTTGTTTTTCAATCCAGTAATAATTTATTTGCTGTCCTGGCAGCCACCCAGAATAGGTGCAGCTTCAGTGGTTGTATTGATACTATTTCTGCGAAATAAATATGATTATCTTTTTGATTATTGTATGAGCTTCGCGAAAGACGACTTCTGTCATTCCAAATCGTCTAGATTATTCTTATTGATATTAAAGTAGCTAAATTCTTGGCGGCACTAGGTTTTTTATGAAATCCATAAAATTAATTAAATATTTTACTCAATTAGTATTTTGTGCCGATATAAAATAAATTTTGTTCAAGAGGGGCTGGTGTAATTTGACACAAAAGGCTAAACATGATAGACATTTAAGTAGTTGGTGCCAACTCCTCTATAACATGACTAGATAGTATCCTATTTACAAAGGGAAAATAGTTACTTCCTTTAAATATATGGCGATTAAGAAAACACTTATCCACAATGTATCGAACTATCGGCTATGAATGCCTCTAGTGATTTTTTTTTCACAAACAACGTCTTTACAGTTAGCCAAGTTTTAAATAGTTCGCTATATCTTATTCAGAATCGAGCAGATTTCTTAACCACCATATCTTATTTATATGTGGAAAGGTAGGACCCTAAAGTGCCGAACTCTCAGTCTCTAGTGACACCGAAGACGGTTAGCACCGGGTTGAATCCATTGTGTTTCGAGCGTTTATGGTACGAACCATTTTAAATGCATGCAACCCAGTGGTCCTATAATTCCTATAAAATCCTATAATTTCAAACAAGTCTCATATACTCATGTATTTCCTTGAAATTTGAAGTCCTGTAATTTTGAGGACACATTTCGTGATCGAAAACTTGAAGTTATTTTTTAATGAAATTTGGCATAATTTAGTCCTATGTTATCGTAAAAAAAATTCTTATGCCATGTATAATCCTATATTTTGAAAAACTTATCGTATAATTCCTTTGAGGAATTGAAATTGGCAGTTGGGCTTCCTAAAAACGCGTACAGCCGCCGTACAGCCGTTAATGGGGATGATGAGCGTTGATTTTGTAGTGAACATTAATAATAACGTTTATACGCGTATTTACGCGACTATTTACAGTATAGTTTCGGAACGTTTTCATGCGAGGAACATGAACAATGAGAGCGCTCACCAACGGAAGGCCGTCGAAGCTTCGCAGCCCGCCACAAACTCCTTACTTGACGAAACTCAAGAATATAGAACAGGTAAAAACATAAAATACCTTTTGATCGCGTGATATTCATTCGTGGATGAATTACGCGTAATCTTTAAAATCCCTGCCTTTAGCAGTGCTAAAATGACCACGCTTAATCCGTAATTGGTGTACAGGGAATCCGAGAGTGCGGATTAGCTCCTCTCGAATCATTCTTTCTCGAGGAAACATATTCCGAAATATTTGTTACGATGTAATTAGCTGGAGAGATTAAATCACGAGCAAACTTTAGGTTTTATTTTAGGGCGGGACGTAGATGAAGTAGACAATACGAGGAAGGACTAGAGTTACTAAAAGGTTTATACACTTTGAAGAGCATTGATCCACGTCGCGGTTAAAACTGGGTGTGCCGGAGCTGGTGAAGGTGATTGATTCCAAAGGCATTGACGATATTCAGCGAATGCTGCAGCGTTCAATGTTACGAGCCCATCATCGAGTGTAATGCAATTTCTATTCCTATGACGTAAGAGATATTCAGCCATTCAGCGAAAGCCGGAAACTAAACGACCCACTTTAACTCGCGACGAGGATTCCCGAGCGTTCTCGTCCTTCTGTGTTATTGTATATGTCTGTAAGACGTGAAGGGAGTAGCTTTTCATAGGACAGCTATATTGAAATGTGATATTACTCGCTGCCATGGTTATGAAATTAATCAGTGTTTATACGCATTTCATATACCTATAATAGTCGGACATTTGCCAAATTCCCGAGCACTTGAATCCGAAAATCAAAAAATCTTTATGGGAAATTAACAATGAACTTTCAAAATCACTCCAATTAACACTTTCAAAAGTGAAATGATTCGAAATATCCTGAAGAAAACTGGCAAGTGCTCGACTCATTGACCCGTAATATTATTTAATAACAATGGCTCTAACTTGATTTTAATTGTTTAATTATATTAAGAAAAAGCGCTAAGGCAGTCCAAGAAAAATGATTGGTCAAATAGTAATGATGTCACAGGGCGTTCGTATCAAGCATCCGCGGATATCGTGCAAACTGGCAAGTATTTAACTAATGCATTTTGATAATTGGCGAGTTTAATTAACAAGATATGTCTCGATGTTTCTTTAAGAAGAGATATGTCTCGATGTTTCTTTAAGAAGAGATATGTCTCGAAGTTGCTTTAAGAAGAGATATGTCTCGAAGTTGTTTTAAGAAGAGATATGTCTCGAAGTTGCTTTAAGATATGACTCGAAGTTGCTTAAAAAAATCTCGTCTTGAAGTTGCTTTAAGAAATCTCGTCTCGAAGTTGCTTTTAGAAGATATGTCACGAAGTTGCTTCAAGAAAAGATTTATGTCGAAGTTGCTTCAAGAAAAGATTTATGTCGAAGTTGCTTCAAGAAAAGATTTATGTCGAAGTTGCTTTAAGAAGAGATAAGTCTCGAAGTTGCTTTTATAAGAGATATGACTTGAAGTTGCCTTATAAAAATATATGTCTTGAAATTGCTTAAGAAATGTCTTGAAGTTGCTTTTGAGAAATACGTCTTAAAGTTGCGTAACCAATACGACTAAAAGTTAATAAATACGTCTTCGAAAATTTAATTCTTAGGAACCAAACCCATTTTCCCTAAAAGTAGCGTAGGATGTTTAGTAACTACTTTTTGTTATTATGAATTTGAAGCGCGAGAATACATTATTCGAACAAATAATTTCGTATTTTTTTCTTTTTTGTCCAGTGGCCAAAAACCAATCATACCGTCAATGGGACAACGGTCCGTCTATCACCTTATTCCTTGCCATTTTATTACGTTTCTGGCTAGCATCGCGTCATTAACGAATAACGATGTCGTGCGCTAGAATAACTCATCAGCGTCTGCAACGAACCTGACTTAACCGGTCAACAATATTGTCCTCGATACTACCCTTAAACAAAAAACCAAACCTTCTTTTCCCATTCGAATATTATTCAAAAAAATATAATATTAAAAATTAGTAAAAAAATCTCAATCGAATTGAGACAATAAGCAAAGATGGTTGATCCGCCTTCTGCAAGATGATCATAAGAAAACCCTTCATCAGTTCACAAAAGGATATTAATATCAAATATGATTCATTATTAAATTTAACTAGTTAAAGCGAACACGGCTTGCCAAATTGATAACACGCCAATTTCGAGAATTTAGAGTCAAATTTATAAACAAGGCGTATTTGCGTTTGACGCGAAACATTTGCGTCAAACGCAAATTTTTCTACAGTTAATAGGCAAACTTATAAATGCGCAATTTTTCGTCAAAGGCCAATATGCCATGTAGGTATATGAATTTGCCCTTTTATTAAATGTTCATCTTTAGAAACTGAAAAATATTCGCGTGACGCCACGTCAATCTTACTTTTCTTTTCAACGCGCCCTCATAGACTATCGAAAGAAATCAGTTTTCTCAAAAAGGAAAATTTTTATAATTTGGTCAAAAATGGTCCAAATTGAAAACTTTCAACAGAATTCGACCAAATAGCGCAAATGAAAATATCCGAATTCCACAAAAGTGGAAGGTAATTTCCACTTTGTTTAGCGTTTGTTTTTATTTTCAATTGACCTATTATTCTATTTTATCGAATTCTGATAGAATTTTCCAATTTGGAATATTTTTGGACAAATTAGAAGATCCACATTATGTAAGCCGATTTCTTTCAATATTCTGTAGGATCCTATTGAATTGAAAAGTAAAACTTACTTTACACTATATATGAAACAACCTCGCGAATTTTTTTTATTTTCTTAATCGTGAATAAATTCTCAAACTCGGAGGGAGATCAATTTGACAAGGTTCGAATCGAGCCAAAAAAAGTTTCTTAGAAGGGACTTTTGTGACGCGATATTTAGAAATCTTTGCTGAGAAGGGACCAAAATTAGTATGGAAAAAAAAATAAATAAATAAAAAACGGCTTTTCAATGCGAATTTAAGTCCCTTCCGGGGTTATAATTGATTTAAGATCGAAAATTAGTTTCAAGTTATAGAGAATTAATTTGTACGTATAGGCTTTAAAAAATTTACACCGACTCTGAAATTGAGTATCACAGCTTTACCCACCCTTTAAAAATATCGATAAATTTACCGATATGGAAGCTAATTAATGTTCATAAAATTAGTTTAAGCCCTGGAGATGGACGTCAACCTGAGAGCCCATTGTGCCAAATATCGACGCGAACAGGATACGCCATTATTCTAACTTGCCACTTTTGAAATTTGAAAATAAACTGGTATTGTTTCAAATTTAGCACGATGTTGGAATTATTGCATTTCCAGTTCAATATTTTAAAAGAAGAAGAATAGAGTGACGTGCTTTCTAACATTAATAAAGCCTTTTTTTTTAATATCGTTATTTTTTTCATAAAACCCAGAATTTATTTGATTATTTGGGAGAATGCAATCTGGCAAGAGATTTTCTATTTAATTTATCGTTTAAATATGCCTAGTTAAAAAGTAAAGCTATTTACAAATAAAAATATAAATAAAAATTTAACTTTCTAGGAAAGTAGGCTTAACAGGGCGTTCGATATCTCGCCGTTAGCGAGTCGGTCAAGGAAAAAAAAGCGCTTGCCTCTCTTTTAGACGTTTACTGACGGAATCAATCACGCGCTGCTGCGTGATTGGACGGAGATTCGTCAATGATGATATATCAAACTCCCCATTGATCCAGGATAAAGATGAAGGCTAATATTTTGTAGCCTCTAACGGATATTTTGTAAACTTTAATTTGATTGGCAAGTGGAAGTAGGGGCGCTTCAAAAACCACTATATTTATGGAGACAATCTAAGTTATTACTGTAGACGGATTAAGAATCTAAAGTTATCGCACAGGCGACAATTAGCCAATGGCTTAAGACGACGAACTTCCCGTAGAGTAAGCAACCCGATGACCATGAATGAATAGATGTTAAAGAACAATTGACCTTCGGGAAGAGTGAGTCTATCATTATATAGTGGCGCCATCATTTAGAATTTACTGGAACCAAAATATGATTACATACTTGTTAATAAATCTAATTATATTTAAGGTAAAAGTTTCAAAATCGTATCATCAACTACGAAGGCATGATTGGCTTTTAAAATTCGAGCGAGTTGATCTGCAGATTCAAATTCAGGAAAAAAAGTTTATTTTTATTTATATATTTCCAGAAGTAGATGAAACCCTCCTTTGAAGTCTACTACTCTAATGTTCCATATAGCGCTCCTCTCGGTATGGGTAAAATTCACAATTTTACGAGATCGGAGGGGTCCGACTTCATACCCCCTGTCTACGGAAAATTGGAAATTCTCTCTCTCCACAAACGACAACGTTTTTTTGACGAACTCCAAGGCTGCTAGAGAGATTCGCTCGACGAACTACCGTTCTGAAAATATCTACCGTTAGGAGGCGTACGAATCGCGCTTTTTGAAACTAACCCATACAGAGAGGGGTAGACAAGACCAGGGAGTAATAGACTTCAAAGGAGGGTTTCATCTGATATTTCTAATAGTAAATATATTTCAAAAATCCCGAAATTATATCAATTAATACAACATACATTAAATAAATATTTTAAACAAACCGCAATGTTCTCACTTAACAAGTTATAGAAAATAACCACTTTTCGTATAATTTTATATCGCCAAATCAAATTTCCACATTAGTTTGTTTCCGAGTAAAATAAAACTTGATTTTTAGCTCAATATTTCTTGTATTTACTAGTGGAATAAACCTATTTTAACGATAAAGAATCGATAAAAATTATTTGTCGCTGGATTGCATTATAAATTTAATTGGATGGTGAACAATTATATTAATACGCGCAATATCCTTAATCCCCACTTAACATACGGATGGAAGTTGCGAAAGATTTTGCAAAATCGTACGATAAATGATCGAATATCATATTTCATTTAATTGAATAACGAAGTGGACTTGGTTTCAAATTGTCTCATAGAGGTTTAATCACTATAATCATATTTTTTTCAAATCACTAACCAAATTTTTAAAGGTTTAACAGGTTAGGTTGTGTAAGGGGTCATTTCATGTGAAAACGACCAATGTCCCCGCGGCACCGACTCCGATTTTATTTAAACTCCACACATAACTAAAATGGTCATATTTAGTGGGGAATCCCAAGTTTCAAGTGAAAATTTCTGTAATTTTCGGAGATATGTGCTTTGGAAGTTTCGTAGTAGCGGAGCTATTTCTTAAATCCATTAAATATGCCAATTTTATGTATTTATATCTAACTAATGAATTAATGCATATCTATGAAATAAATTGCACTTATTCTAGGCTTGGTGGAGATCAGTTAAAAAATAATAGGACCTCCTTCTGTGAAATAGATTTCTCAATATAAATTCATAAAGTCGCCAAAAAACTCGCAGTGACCCCCAAAGTGGATAACTTTAATTGCCTAAAACTAACAGTTATCTTATTTCAATTGAAATTAAATTACTATCAATAAGATTTATTAATGTCCTTTACAGGAAAAGACATCCAATTCGGCAACTGAGAAAATGGTTCTTACGTAAACTGTCTCCGAAATAAATGTTTTTACGAAAAATGTTAAAACATGGTAGTGGTTTTAGTGTTATAAGGCTTGTTGGGATTCTAATATTCATAGAAAAAGTTAGTTCATTAGAAAGCTTAGATTTTAAGCTACAACATGCAAAAATAAAAAGTTTGTCTATAGGGTTTTTTCTTGCCCAAAAATAATGCTCAATTATGGGATTTTTCCTCATATTTATTTGTCAAGTTTGAGCCTACTTAATATTATTATTACATTATTATTATAAATTATTGTTACAGTTATATCTGAGATGGTTAGTTTCTATTAGATAAACAATTTAAGAAGTTATATGTGTTACTGTTATAACATATTTGTGAAATTGAAACCCCTTAAAAACTATAATGGTTTAGCCCTAGTCATGCATATTATTTCTCGACATTTAGCCGTATAAAGAGGCCCAAATAAGGGGAACCATACCACTTTTTTTACTCTGAGCTATACCCTTTTCAAACGAGGCCTAACTAGCCGGTTTTATCAGATTTAACTGGTGTTTAATCACAATTAACTGAGGTTTTTTGAACTGAGAAGGCTTTGTAAACCTCGATGAAATCTAGTTAAACCACGGCTAAGTACGCCTCGTCTGAAGAAGGTAAAAGTAACTCATCCTGTATGTTCATCTGGGCTGCTGGGCATCGTTTAAAAGAAGCTTGCGATAGTATGAAGCTATACAGTTCGCTGTGTTAGTTCCATATTATCGCGAGTTTCTTTTGAAAGATGCCCAGCTGAACATAAAGGATGAGATACTAGTTCATTCATTTTTAATTTTAAACTAGGAAATCACTGTTATAGTGTAGCAGACCTATATACTTTATTAGAATTCTAATGAATCACGCCACGCAAACGTAATTATTAATATACGAACTTTCCTCTATGAAATTTATTTTTAGAATGAATCAGAAGAATGAAATTGCTCCTTATAGCCTCTTCAGACGAGAAGCAATTAGCCATGGTTTAATTAGTTTGAACTGTGGTTTACTTACTCTTCTCAGTTCTATAAGCCTAGGTTAATTGTGATTAAACCACGGTTAAATCTGATTAAACAGGCTAGTTAAGCCTCGTTTGAAAAGGGTATAACTCAGAGTAAAAAACAGTGGTATGGTTCCCCTTATTTGGGCCTCTTTATACGGCTAAATGTCGAAAATAATATACATGACTAGGGCTAAACCATTATAGTTTTTAAGGGGTGTTCAATTTCACAAATATGTTATAACAGTAACACATATAACTTCTTAAATTGTTTATCTAATAGAAACTAACCATCTCAGATATAACTGTAACAATAATTTATAATAATAATGTAATAATAATATTAAGTAGGCTCAAACTTGACAAATAAATATGAGAAAAAAATCCCATAATTGAGCATTATTTTTGGGCAAGAAAAAACCCTATAGACAAACTTTTTATTTTTGCATGTTGTAGCTTAAAATCTAAGCTTTCTAATGAACTAGCTTTTTCTATGAATATTAGAATCCCAACAAGCCGTATAACACTAAAACCACTACCATGTTTTAACATTTTTCGTAAAAACATTTATTTCGGAGACAGTTTACGTAAGAACCATTTTCTCAGTTGCCGAATTGGATGTCTTTTCCTGTAAAGGACATTAATAAATCTTATTGATAGTAATTTAATTTCAATTGAAATAAGATAACTGTTAGTTTTAGGCAATTAAAGTTATCCACTTTGGGGGTCACTGCGAGTTTTTTGGCGACTTTATGAATTTATATTGAGAAATCTATTTCACAGAAGGAGGTCCTATTATTTTTTAACTGATCTCCACCAAGCCTAGAATAAGTGCAATTTATTTCATAGATATGCATTAATTCATTAGTTAGATATAAATACATAAAATTGGCATATTTAATGGATTTAAGAAATAGCTCCGCTACTACGAAACTTCCAAAGCACATATCTCCGAAAATTACAGGAATTTTCACTTGAAACTTGGGATTTCCCACTAAATATGACCATTTTAGTTATGTGTGGAGTTTAAATAAAATCGGAGTCGGTGCCGCGGGGACATTGGTCGTTTTCACATGGAATGACCCTAAGGTTAAATTTTACCATTTATCACTTTCGTTTAGAGGAGTTCATTGTGTTCCAGAATCAAACTAGATCATATTTCCGAATAAATGTCCTATATATTTTAACATTTCATCTTGATGTTTCTTAAGAATGCGTCAACTCATAGATATCAAATTTTGAATTGGCAAGGTTTCCGATAACCGACCCCCCACCATATAACGATGGTTTTTAACTAATTAGGACCTGGGGAGTTCAAAAAAAGGTACTTAAAAATTCTTCAACCATCGGAAGTTTGAGAAAAATTCATTTCAAAATTTGAAGTTTGCATGTTAAATCCCATAGATTCTAACCCAACCCAACCTAAAATATACCCAATCTAACCCAACCCAACCTAAAATATACCCTATCTAACCTAACTTAACCCAACCTAACATAACCCAACCCAGCCTAACATAACCCAACCCAACCTATGGCGCATTCTATGGGATTTTAGCATGGGAATTTCAAATTTTCAAATACGTTTTTCTCAAACTTCCGGTGGTCGGAGATTTTTTTATTATTTTTTCTGAACTCCCCAGGTCCTAAATAGTCTATAACCATCGTTATTTAGTGGGGGGTCGGTTAACGAAAATCCCCCCTTTGAGGCCAATCAATTTAAAACTGAAAATATAATTCATTGACATTTAAAAAAAATGGTATCAGCCTTATTTTAAGCAACATATATAATTCAATCATTTACACATTTTTTTTGAAATTCGATCAAAGTCCGAAATTCAATCATTTATCACACTGTTTGATCATGCCTAGTTCGGAATGAAATGATGACATGCCCAAAATACTCTTAAAACATAAATTTATTCTATCTGAAGAACTATAAATTCCTGGTTTATCGTGGAATTTTAGCTAGCAAATTTCATGGCTTCGCGATCGGGTATGAAAGCTTAAAAACATTAACTTGAAACTTCCACCGAAATAACCCACCTTGAAGTAAATACCCAAAAGTGCGATTGGTAGATCTTGAGACAGAATTCAATAAACCAAAGGTGTCCAAAGCTGTGGCTTAATTGATGTAAAGTTTGAAGATAATTTTAATTGTAAATTTACACAGTTGGTGGCGGTATCGAACCATATGTGATGTTCTTATTAATAAAATCACTATTAAAATATCACTAAAAGAAAACAAAAAATAATTCTGTTAAAGATGGAAAATTTTATATTGAACATGATAAAAAATCCTTCATGGAAAAACAATGACAACAACGAAACAGCTAGATGTTTTTTTAGGCGCAATCTAGGACTATTATCTACTGGACGCCTATTTTAATAGATAAAGGGATTAACAAAACTTGGTCATTGATAAGCGCCATCTATCGGCGCAAACAGTGCACTCAAAAGGAACCACTTTCTCGTCTGCCTCTGAAAATCACGGGTGACGCCGCTAGAAGAGCGGTCTGTTTAAATTTATCTGTTATTCGTACTTCGCCGCTAGATGGCGAGAGCGGGTCGCTTCCGAATAAATATTCGGACGCACGTATGAACATTGGAAATTGTTGTATGCAGCTACGCACAAGATTTTGTTAGTTCTACTTTTGGCTGCGTAGAGGTCGGAGTTTGAACAAGATTATCCACAAATATTTGGTTAATCAGTTAATCATAAAAAATAAACGGTTAATTATTCTCGATTACATTGCATTTATCATAGACTCCCGTGAATAATTACAAAAGATGAATAAAGATAAAACAAAGAATTTTTCTTATCCAAACCCCGACCTCTATGCATGCACTATTTGGGCCGATATAGGCCGCTTATTAATGATCACCTTTGCTTCATCATTTATTAAGATACGTATCGATTGTCAATAGTACTAGGTGTAATATTGTCATGAAAATAAGCGTGAATAGGATTAAGGTTCAAAAATTGAAAATATAAACAAACAACAATTTATAGAGATCGCGAAAAAGTACGTAGAACACGTACGTGTAACTTCAAACAAACTTTAATAAAACTAACATCATCAAGTGACGTCAAAAGTATAGTTTGCGTTTTAAAAGTATGATTTCTGAACCTCAACCAATTGATTCAAAATGGACCAATAATATGTAAAAAATTGAGGAATTAAAAAAAAACAAAAAAAAAACGCTGATTAAACTCTTTCCTGGAAGTTTGTGATGACGCCAAATTTTATCATCACGGAAATTTAAAAGTTTTATTATTAGCGTTGAATTTTTGCCTAATTTTTTTTTTCATTTAGAAGCTCCGAAACAGATACATCACTTTATTGACTTGACCTCAGTGTCTCTGAGCTACACCAACTTTTTAGTCTTTAACTTTTCAAGACTTTCGATCAAATGTGTATTATCGAGACGAAAATGTAGTACACTCAGCTGAGTCAGTCTCTGGCTGACTGGATCGATAGATGGATTAATTATGGTTTAAGAAACATGTATAATATTTAAGGTTAATTATCTGATTAAATCTTCGTAAAAAAACTTCACAAGGAGTAACTGCGAGAGTAGACCCGTTGATTTATTAATAGCTCCGAAACGATGTAATTAAATAAAATTTATTGATAAATAATTGAAGTGATTCCTTGTTAAATTTTTTAAATATTCGATTTAAAAAAAAAAACAGCTGCACCAAGATTAATTTTAGCAAGATTATTTTCAATTATTCAGTGAACGCGATAGCGTTCAATGTTATGGGCCCATCATCATTCGTAATGCAATTTCAAAAATTCGACCTTCGCCAATCAAAACGCTCCATTTTTCCCATTGAAATAACATTAAAATCGACTCTTTCGAGGACATGTCCCTTGCATCGCAGAACTAAAAGAGGAATTATTTGTTACAGTTAAAATCAATTTTAAATGGTAAACCAAGGTTCTAATGTTGAACTTTTCAAGTTTAAATAAAAAATATTAGGTCTAAGTATTTTAAAACTAATTTTGAAGTTGACCCATAATTTGCTTTTTAGCTAGTTTTGGTCATGGCAAATTCGTAATGTTATTCTATGGGATTTGGTTTTTCAAAAGTGGCGTGCCATTCAGATTTATTTTCTAATTATAGATGCTTTTAAAACTTGGATTATCCGTGTGGTATGAATTAAGTTTCAAGCTTTATTTTAAGACTAATTTAATAATTTTTCACCATTTAGTTGGCCCACAATCTATTTATGAAGACGGAAAGAAAAATTAAGGCGGAGAAATTGAGTCGGCAAAAACCTTAGCCTAATTTGAGAAATTAGGCTTAGGTTTTCCATAGCTTTTTAAAATCACGCGCAGGAGAGCGTTATTGGGATGCTAGCAATCAAGCTTAAAACTTCATATATTCAATGAAAATAGAAGCCTTAAAAATATCTGGATGCGTTAAAAAATAAATCTCCTTGGGTCTACATTCATGTATTCACCTAGAAAAATCCAGGTCAGATAAGGTTATATTAATTTTTAAATAAGAGAAAAACATTCAATGGCCAAATTGAAGAATAGGTCCCGGTAGCCAAAATTAAAAATAAAATACTTTTTCTAAAAGAGAAAAATGCGAGAAAAATTATGGTGTAAAAATTATTTGGGGCCGACAATTATTAACAAAGATATGGACGTTTCAATTTCCCCGTGTTGCGCCATCGTGGTGCAAGGGAGGAAACGGCGGTATACAGAGGGATACGGCTAGGAGAAAGGGGAGGGGGGTTTGACGGTGAAGGTTGGTGGTCGAAGCTTACTTTAAAGGGTAGGTGACTTGAAATTGGAAATTAGAAAATGTTTTTTTGTTTTTTTTTTATTCAAAAAAAAAAAAATTTTTAGGTTAGGCTAGGTTAGGTTAGGTTACGTTTGGTTAGGTTGGTTATTCCAAAAATTTGTCTCCTTTCCTTTAAAATAATCCTTCGTTATTTTTACGAACCTTGGCGGTATCCCTCTAATCTACCGCCGCTTCCTCCCTTGAACCGCGATGGCGCAAAACGGGAAAATGGCAAATTTGAAACGTACATATCTTTGTTGATAATTGTCGGCCCCAAATAATTTTGACACCATAATTTTTCTCGCATTTTTCTCTTTTTTTAAAAAAAAAAAAAATAAATAAAAAATGGCTACCGGGACCTTTTCTTCAAAACTCCCACATTCAATTATGTACCTTACAAATTTTCATCAAAATAGGGTATGAAAAAATTAATTTTAATTGGGTTTAAAGGGCAATTGGGAAAATGTAGAGATTTCAGTGCTTCGACTGCGCCTGACGGAGGTATTAACATAAACAAGTTGGGAAACCAAAATATTACCTCCCCGACAACCACGTGATGTTAACTAACCTAACCTTACCTAAAATATTAAAATTTATGGCATTTGTGGAAGACGAAGATTGAAAGCAAAAAGAAATAATATCACCGGAAGTGACAGACACACACACACACAGACACACAGACACGACGAACGTAAAACCTCCCCGTGAACAAGTTCACTCGGGGAGGTAAAAATGATGAAAAATTAATTTTAATTTTGTTTAAAGGGCAATGTGAAAAATGTAGAGATTTCAGTGTCTCGGCAGCGGCTGATGGAGGTATTAACATCAAAAATGATGAAAAAAATTATTTTAATTGGGTTTAAAGGGCAATTGGGGAAATGTAGATATTTCTGTGTCTCGACTGCGGCTGACGGAGGTATTAACATCAAAAATGATGAAAAAATTAATTTTAATTGGGTTGAAAGGGCAATGGGAAAAATGTAAAGATCTTAGTGTCCCCACTGCCCCTGCCGGAGGTATTAACATCAAAAATGATGAAAAAAATTAATTAATTGGATTTTAAGGGCAGTGGGAAAAATGTGTTGACTGGCGCTGCCGGAGGTATTAACATCAAAAATGTAGAAAAATCTAATATTAATTAGTTTTAAAGGCCAATTAGAAAAATTTCAGTGTCTCTATTCCGGCTACCGATATAGATCAATTCGAAATTGAAGAGGAACTTGAAGGGGCAGCTCGTCATTGGGGTACACTCTTTACGAGCCGATCTGTTGAAAGATGTCGCTATCGTAGTTTCCATTCTGATCCTATTATTTTTGGCTAAGCCATGACGAGAGAGAAAAACTAGTCGGTTACCCCTCCCCTCGTTCTTCGAGACTTGACGCGTTTCCCGTAGCAACGGGTGTAATACGTGGATAGGTACGAGAGCGAGAGATAAGATGAAGGATAGTTGACATGATCTTCTTTCTTTTTAACATTATGTATTAATCCGCTTGAACTTTACGAACTTTGCTAACTACCCTTGAACAGAATTATAAATATATCTATAAATAATGTTTAAATCATTAAATCATGACAAAAGTGATTGAGTTAGAAGTGTCGATAAAAATAACTTCATTTTCATTTTCACCCTCACTTTAGTACTGAGATAATATTTTTACCTCCCCGACTGAACTTTAGTTCAGGAGGAGGTTTTACACTGGTCGTGTCTGTGTGTGTGTGTATGTGTGTGTGTGTGTGTATGTGTGTGTGTGTGTGTGTGTGTGTCTGTGTGTGTGTCACTTCCTGTGTAAGCGGATATCCTGTGTAAGCGGATATCACGTGACCGAGCTCGTGGAGCCAAAAGTCTAGAGACATTATCATACCCGCTTATCGTTCAATTCCGTTTAACGGGAATTACCTCCTTTAAGCGTGGCTGCCACATTAAGTTTCAAGTGTCGTGCAATGATATGCAACAGGACGTCTCCAATTGCATATTATCACCTTCCACCATCCACTTTACGGTAAAACCTCGATTGATACAAAATATTAAACCTCTTAAGAAAAATGATAGTGGTGAAAACTCTCCTTGAACAAAAGTACAGTAGGTTTCCCGTGATTAAAAAACAACAATTTTGAAGAAAAAATGGTTTCCCGTGATTAAAAAACAACAATTTTGAAGAAAAAATGGTTTCCCGTGATTAAAAAACAACAATTTTGAAGAAAAAATGGATATCTGATGTTGGAAAAAAAAAAAAGGCTTCAGTTTTCTCCAATATAAAACCAAGAAACATTTCCGATTATTTTCATAATCGAAATAAGCCATGTACTGTGAACTTTGAGACCAGGAGACGAGACGAGACGAGACGAGACGAGACGAGACGAGACGAGACGAGACGAGACGAGACGAGACGAGACGAGACGAGACGAACGAGACGAGACGAACGAGAGGAGACGAGGCCAGACCAGACGAGGCCAGACCAGACGAAAGAGCTATAATGACTTAAGAGAGATAATCAACCAGCATAGAATGTTATCACCATTTGAAGTCAACAGAGCAGCGACACGGCTTTCATTTATCACCAGAAAGAGACGGCCCGGCTACGAAGAATTGAAACGTGCAAGCAGTTAGTGTTTTCGGACTCGACATATGAGATACCTACAGTAAGTAAAAGCTCGGCAGTTCTTCATACGGCCTCGTAATTGTAAACATAAAAGGAGCTATTCAAATATAAGTATGGAAATTAGTCTACTTTCAGTCTTTTAAGATATTTTTTATCATAGGAGTGGAAGCTAACGTCTTGTAACCGGTTTGGAAAATAACCTCTCAACCAGCTCAATCCTTGGATTCTTCCATTGACTGGGATCACTTGTATGATGAGAATATCAGTAATGGTCCTCTATTAGCACGTCAAATCAAGAATTTCAGACGAAAATTGTACCGGAAGTAATTACCAATCATCTACCGACAATGGGTTGCAAATGGAACATTCAGTCTTCAATATTCCTTGGTTTGTCCAAGAGGAACTTGCTACCATATCTTCGTCGTTTTCATTCCTTGTCTTCCTTACCATCCCAGACTAAATTCTTCGTCTTTATCAAATCAGTGGATTATCAAAGATAATCACACAGTACAGCCTATACTCAAGTGTTAATTTATAATACAAGAACTTGTATTTTACATATTTATTTAGAAAATAAACATTTCATTTGGTGTGTCTATTAAGAAATCTAAGCCTGCCGCATATAATTATGGGTACCGCAGGACATTTCGTTTGGTGTGTATATTAAGAAGTCTACGACCTGCCGCATACAATTATGGGTAACGCAGGACACTCTTTTGCATTCTCTGAATCCTTGAGGTTAAGGGAAAAAACTTATACTCCGTAACATAAATGGGAAATAGAGAAGTGTGATTGAAATGGACGCTGTATCTTCTACTCTTCCAATACTCTACATTTCTTCTCATCTTTTATTTTAGGTAAGGTTAGGTTAGGTTAGGTTATGTTACCTTAACGTCGGGGTCGGGGAGGTTATATTTTGGTTTCCCAACTTGTTGGAAACTTGCTTTGGTACGAGAAAACACGAGTCACGTGACGGTTTTAATATATGCCGTTAAAAAAGTATGTAGAATTGGCTATTCCTGTATTTCACTTTAAAATAAATATAGTAATAAAATTTAAAAATATTATGAACTGTAGTTATAAAAATGTAAACTAAATAAATAGACTTCCAATAAATCTTTGCTGATTTGTATTTTTAGGTCTACATCTTAATAGTTTTTTTTTTATTTGGAAATTTTGAAAACTCGCCTACAGCTTCTTCGTAGTAAATTTAACGCTCTTAAATCCAAAGGTTGATTTCTCAAATGAATAAAATCGTATTGCAGTGTAATTGAGAGGGTTATTTCGATTGAGCACGATGATCTTAAACGCCGTTATGCTGTCCGAAGTGCTTCCTGCGCTAAATCGTTCCTGTCCGAGGTGGTTCCTGTACCAGATGGATTCTGTGCGAAGTGGGTCCCGTACTAGATGGGTTCTCGCGAAGTGGTTCCTGTACCAGATGGATTCTATGGGAAGTGGTTCCTATACCTAATTGATTCTGTGCGAAGTGGTTCCTGTCCGAAGTGGCTCTTGACTTTCCGTCCTGTGAATTCTAATGACCTGTGCTTGCGATGAACTGGGCTAATTACTTGTGCTTGCTATGAACTGGACTAATTACTCGTGCCTGCTATCACCGCGACTAATTAATCGTGCTTGCGATAAACTTGGCTAATTACTTGTGCTTGCTATGAACTGGATTATCGATTATTTCTGAACTTTATCATCTAGATCATCTAATGGTATCGTTAAAGGGGTTTTTCCTTACATATTTTAAACAACGCCGCCCCAATTATTAGCTCAATTACTTAAGTTCAAATTTGGGATCTCTTAGATCCGCTGATAGATAACGTTATCGTTTTAGGTTAAAGGTCAATGTGAATTGACATTAAATGGGGCTATTTCTTAGGTTATTTTGCGTAAGCTGAGCGTTAAATAATTAGTTTTTTGTTAATTTAGGTAATTGCCGCGTTAGTTCTAAAGTGGGTTTGATGATATTTCCATCTTGCGGCCTTGGTTACCCAATCAGAATAAATTAATTCACCAGCCCTGTTGCGTTGGTTGAACGAGACAATTGTCTCTGTTTTCTTGAAGTTTCAGCATTTTCGCATAATTTCACAAGTAGTTAAATGTACTGATGCTTTTATTCAAAAGCTGTCAGGTTACGAACTTGTGATTTTAGGAGTCGGTTCATGCCGGAAGTTACCACACCTCAAGTTACTATATTTAGGTTTTTACTAACATCTAACATTATAAAATAGGTCTTTCCAATTTTAAGGCTTTTGGGGTTTATCATAATTCTTTAGTGTTATAAGGTTGGCGCGTGTCTTCTATAGAGGTGTAATAATGATGGTATGACTGGTACGTAAACTAGTGAGATTGCCCCAAGTGGCAAAACTAGTTAATAAAAATTCCTGTTTAGAACAGGATCTCATTCGCTGTTTTTTTTTTTTTTTTAGCAATTGGCATTGATAATTTGCTGGGTGATTAGGGCTGTAGGCGAGATACCAAGTTACTCCTAACTTCTAGGGCGGAAATTTCTAAGTTAACTTAAAAACTAATTATTTGAAACTTGGTTTATTTAAAACAAAATGGGAATTATTTTCATTTATTGGCGATTCATCTTGACCTTTGACCTTTACGTTAACCGAATCAAATACTTAATTATAATTAGTTTATTTTTGCAGTAGATTTCTATAATCTACGTAAAAGTTAATCGTAATTTATATGATTAACTCCAGGACCTGACCACTTTAATTTTATGCGTTTTTATTTCATAGGCACAAGCGTGAAAGGTAACAAATTTTCTGTTAAGGACCTCCTCGCCTGTACAAGGCCTACTGAACTCTAGTTTGGTTAAAGGGATATGAGTGGTCTCCTTTTTGCCAGCTATGAGATTTTTTTCTAAAGTGTATATTTTTAAATTTAAATTAATTGGTACTTCTAGCTAGTTCTATATTTTTTCTGCTTTTAAAAGCAAAGTCTCTTAAAGACGTCAATCGAACTTGTTCCATTGGCATAGGTCTCTTAAAGACAACTTTATTTTCGTTTTTTAAAGTACCTTTTTATTTATTCATTAAAAACAAGTACTATAACGATCATGCGTCATAAGTCCTTAAGACACGTTACCAGGAGACGCGGTAGTTAGGTTTTATTATTCCTGTTATAGGTCATTATGGCGTCAAGCTTTTTTTAAAAAATTGTGTAATTGCTAGAAAATAAAAAAATTGAAGACGCATTAGCTCGGAGTTTAAAACTCGAACAAATACAAGGATACTAGGTTTACAAGTACTTTGCGTTGTTAGAGTTGGAAAATCCGTTGAATTCTAATAATATTACTTTGATCTTGGTTTTTTTTTTTATTTTATTTTTGTTAAGCTCTTAGTTTATAGCCATACTTATTTTTCGCCTTTATTATCTTAAGATTCGCGTTTATGTCAGTATTCTTACTCGGCATTTGTATTTGGAAGGCTTGTCAACTCGCAGATTGTCTCAATTAAGGCAATCCTGTGGCGTCCTTGTTTTAAATGTTATCTTGTAGGATTAAAACAATCCGGACGTCAATGGTATAAGAAACTTGATCAGAGACTTAGAGAAATTGGAATGGAACCTCTAAATGCGGACCCTTGCATATATATGTCAAGAAACTGTGAAGACCACATGTTAGTTGCAATTTAAGTTGACGACATTATCATAGCGTCTAACAATATGGAATGGATGGCAAAGGTCAAAGTTGATCTCCGAAGAAGATTCGAAATGAAGGACTTAGGTCCTGTACACCATTGCTTGGGTATCGAATTCCATCAAGACCTCGCAAAAGAAATCATCACAATGTCTCAAGAAAAATTCACAGAAGCCGTCCTACAACGTTTTGGTATGAAAGACTGCAAGCCAATTACAACACCTTTAGACGCCAATACTAAATTAAAAAGACCAGAGATCCTGAATGAAGCAGAAATGGAAAACTTCCCATACCAAAGTATCGTCGGATCCTTAATGTATTTAGCCACCTCAACTCGACCAGACATAGCATACGCTAAAACTGGAAAAGAAATAAAAGGGTTTGCGGACGCAGACTGGGGAGGTTGCGTAAATGACCGAAGATCGTATACTGGGTACACTTTTATTCTTGCTAACGCCGCCGTATCATGGGAAGCAAGAAAGCAAAGGACAGTTGCCCTTTCAAGCACAGAGGCGGAGTATATGGCTTTATCGGAAGCGACGAAGGAAGCCATATATATATTGGATTTTTTGGTTGAAATTGGAATCTGCCTCGAAAAGATAAAAATCTACAACGACAATCAAGGTGATCAAAAATTGGTGAGAAACCCCATCTTTCATTCCAGAACAAAGCACTTTGACATGCGCCATCATTTCATACGTGAGGCCCATGAGAAAGGATCCATTGCCATCGAATATATGCCTACAGACATGATGCCAGCGGACGTCCTAACGAAAGGATTATTCGGCCCTAAACACTTATCGTGTATTGAATTTTTGGGTGTCCGTTCCATCATTACGAAATAAAAATTAGAACTATAGACTTTAAGCGGGACTATTGTGATTCTATTGTAAAGCCTGTATGTTTTTTATAATAGTTATTTTTTATCTGTATAATTATCCTGCTTGATAATGTATATTCTTTCTGATAACATGGAATTCATATTCCTCGGACATTTGTTTTTTAACATGTACATAAAAGCTAGTGTTTTAAAACATAGAGTTAACACTGTAGTCGTTTTTTCTTTAAACAACAACAACACCCCCTGTAAAAAAATAAATAATAAATACACCCCCTGTAAAAAAAATAAATAATAAATACACCCCCTGTAAAAAAATAAATAATAAATACACCCCCTGTAAAAAAATAAATAATAAATACACCCCCTGTAAAAAAAAAAAATAATAAATACACCCCCTGAAAAAAATAAATAATAAATACATCCCCTGTAAAAAAAAAAATAAATACACCCCTTGTAAAAAAAAAATAATAAATACACCCCCTGTAAAAAAATAAATAATAAATACACCCCCTGTAAAAAAATAATTAATAAATACACCCCTGTAAAAAAAATAAATAATAAATACACCCCCTGTAAAAAAATAATAAATACACCCCCTGTAAAAAATAAACAATAAATACACCCCCTGTAAAAAAATAAATAATAAATACACCCCCTGTAAAAAAATAAATAATAAATACACCCCCTCTAAAAAAATAATAAATACACCCCTGAAAAAAATAAATAATAAATACACCCCTGAAAAAAATAAATAATAAATACATCCCCTGTAAAAAAAATAAATAATAAATACACCCCCTGTAAAAAAATAAATCAAAAATACACCAACTTTAAAAAAAATAAATAATAAATACACCCCCTGTAAAAAAATAATTAATAAATACACCCCTGTCAAAAAAAAAATAATAAATACACCCCCTGTAAAAAAATAATAAATACACCCCCTGTAAAAAATAAACAATAAATACACCCCTGTAAAAAATAAATAATAAATGCACCACCTGTAAAAAAATAAATAATAAATACACCCCCTGTAAAAAAATAAATAATAAATACACCCCCTCTAAAAAAAATAATAAATACACCCCTGAAAAAAATAAATAATAAATACATCCCCTGTAAAAAAAATAAATAATAAATACACCCCCTGTAAAAAAATAAATAAAAAATACACCAACTTTAAAAAAAATAAATAATAAATACACCCCCTGTAAAAAAAAAATAAATACACTCCCTGTAAAAAAATAAATAATAAATACACCCCCTGTAAAAAAATAAATAATAAATACACCCCCTGTAAAAAAATAAATAATAAATACACCCCCTGTAAAAAAATAAATAATAAATACACCCCCTGTAAAAAAATAAATAATAAATACACCCCTTCTAAAAAAATAAATAATAAATACACCCCCTGTAAAAAAATAAATAATAAATACACCCCCTGTAAAAAAATAAATAATAAATACACCCCCTGTAAAAAAATAAATAATAAATACACCCCCTGTAAAAAAATAAATAATAAATACACCCCCTGTAAAAAAATAAATAATAAATACACCCCCTGTAAAAAAATAAATAATAAATGCACCCCCTGTAAAAAAATAAATAATAAATACACCCACTGTAAAAAAAAATAATGAATTTTTTTTCAAGGGGTACCCCTTGTAAAAAAATAATTGTTTTTTTTTACAAGGGGTTCCCCTTGTAAAATTTTTGATTATTTATTTTACAGAGGGTGTATTTTTTTTTTTTTTTTTTTTTTACAATGGGTACCCCTTGTAAAATTTTGATTATTTATTTTACCGGGGGTGTAATTTTTTTATTTTTACAAAGGGTACTACTTGTAAAAAAATAATAAATACACCCCCTGTAAAAAAATAAATAATAAATACACCCCTTCTAAAAAAATAAATAATAAATACACCCCCTGTAAAAAAATAAATAATAAATACACCCCCTGTAAAAAAATAAATAATAAATACACCCCCTGTAAAAAAATAAATAATAAACACACCCCCTGTAAAAAAATAAATATTATTCAAGGGGTACCCCTTGTAAAAAAATAATTGATTTTTTTTTACAAGGGGTACCCGTTGTAAAATTTTTGATTATTTATTTTACAGGGGGTGTATTTATTTTTTGTTACAAAGGGTACCCCTTGTAAAAAAATAATAAATACACCCCCTGTAAAAAAATAAATAATAAATACACCCCCTGTAAAAAAAAAATAAATACACCCCCTGTAAAAAAAATAAATACACCCCCTGTAAAAAAATAAACAACAAATACACCCCTGTAAAAAATAAATAATAAATAGACCCCCTGTAAAAAAAAAATAATAAATACACTCCCTGTAAAAAAATAAATAATAAATACACCCCCTGTAAAAAAATAAATCATAAATACACCCCCTGTAAAAAAAAATAATAAACACACCCCCTGTAAAAAATAAATAATAAATACACCCCCTGTAAAAAATAAATAATAAATACACCCCCTGCAAAAAAAATAATGGATTTTTTTTCAAGGGGTACCCCTTGTAAAAAAACAATTGATTTTTTTTTACAAGGGGTACCCGTTGTAAAATTTTTGATTATTTATTTTACAGGGGGTGTATTTATTTTTTGTTACAAAGGGTACCCCTTGTAAAAAAATAATAAATACACCCCCTGTAAAAAAAATAAATAATAAATACACCCCCTCTAAAAAAAATAAATAATAAATACACCCCCTGTAAAAAAAATAAATAATAAATACACCCCCCGTAAAAAAAACAATTGATTTATTTTTTTCAAAGTGTACCCCTTGTAAAAATAAATAATTGATTTTTTTTACAAGGGGTACCCCTTGTAAATACACACTCTGTAAAAAAGATAATACCCCTTGAAAAAAAAATACACCCCTTGTAAAATACACCCCCAGTAAAAAAAAATAATAAACACACCCACTGTAAAAAAAAAAAAAATTAATTTTTGATTATTTATTTTACAAGGGGGTGTATTTTTTTTTTTTTTTTACAAGGGTTAACCCCTGTAAAATTTTGGATTATTTATTTTACAGGGGATGTATTTATTTTTTTTACAAATATTTATTGTAAATATAAATAATAGATTTTTTTTTACAAGGGGTACCCCTTGTAAAAACACCCCCTGAATAAAAGATAATACCCCTTGAAAAAAAATATACCCCCTATAAAAAAATAAATAATAAATACACCCCCTGTAAAAAAAACAATTGATTTTCTTTACAAGGGGTACCCCTTGTATAAAAAAATAATTGATTTTTTTTACAAGGAGTACCCCTTGTAAAAAATAATTGATTTTTTTTACAAAGGGTACCCCTTGTAAAATTTTTGCTTATTTATTTTACAGGGGGTGTATTTTGTTTTTACAAGAGGTACCCCTTGTAAAATTTTGATTATTTAGTTTACAGGGGGTTAATTTTTTTTACACGGGGTACCCCTTGTAAATACACCCCCTGTAAAAAAGATAATAATAAATACAACCCTTGTAAAAAAATAATAAATACACCCCCTGTAAAAAAATAAATAATAAATACACCCCTTCTAAAAAAATAAATAATAAATACACCCCCTGTAAAAAAATAAATAATAAATACACCCCCTGTAATAAAATAAATAATAAATACACCCCCTGTAAAAAAATAAATAATAAATACACCCCCTGTAAAAAAATAAATAATAAATACACCCCCTGTAAAAAAATAATAAATACACCCCCTTTAAATAAAAAATAAATAATAAATACACCCCCTGAAAAAAATAAATAATAAATACACCCCCTGTAAAAAAAATAATAAATACACTCCCTGTAAAAAAATAAATAATAAATACACCCCCTGTAAAAAATAAATAATAAATACACCCCCTGTAAAAAAAAATAATGGATTTTTTTTTTCAAGGGGTACCCCTTGTAAAAAAATAATTGATTTTTTTTTTACAAGGGGTTCCCCTTGTAAAATTTTTGATTGTTTATTTTAAGGGGGGTGTATTTATTTTTTTTTTTTTACAAGGGGTACCCCTTGTAAAATTTTGATTATTTAGTTTACAGGGGGTTAATTTTTTTTTACACGGGGTACCCCTTGTAAATACACCCCCTGTAAAAAAGATAATAATAAAAACACCCCTTGTAAAAAAATAATTGATTTTTTTTTGTAAAATTTTTGATTATTTATTTAACAGGGGGTATTTATTTTTTGTTACAAGGGGTACCCCTTGTATTATTTTACAAGGGGTACCCGTTGTAAAATTTTTGATTATTTATTTTACAGGGGGTGTATTTATTTTTTGTTACAAGGGGTACCCCTTGTAAAAAAATAATAAATACACCCCCTGTAAAAAAATAAATAATAAATACACCCCCTGTAAAAAAAAATAAATAATAAATACACCCCCTGAAAAAAAAATAATAAATACACCCCCTGTAAAAAAAAAAAAAAATAATAAACACACCCCCTGTAAAAAAAAAATAATAATAAATACACCCCCTGAAAAAAATAAATAATAAATACATCCCCTGTAAAAAAAAATAAAAAATACACCCCCTGTAAAAAAAAAAAAAAATAATAAATACACCCCCTGTAAAAAAAAATGATTTTTTTTTACAAGGGGTACCCCTTGTAAAAAAAATAATTGATTTTTTTTTACAAGGGGTACCCCTTGTAAAATTTTTGATTATTTAATTTACAGAGGGTATATTTATTTTTTTTTACAAGGGGTACCCCTTGTAAAATTTTTGATTATTTATTTTACAGAGGGTGTATTTATTTTTTTTTACAAGGGGTACCCCTCGTTAAATTTTTGATTATTTATTTTACAGAGGGTGTATTTATTTTTTTTACAAGGGGTACCCCTTAATAATAAATACATCCCCTGTAAAAAAAATAAATAATAAATACACCCCTGTAAAAAAAATAAATAAAAAATACACCCCATGTAAAAAAAATAAATAATAAATACACCCCCTGTAAAAATATAAATAATAAATACACCCCCTTTAAAAAAAAAATGATTTTTTTTTTTACAAGGGGTACCCCTTGTAAAAAAAATAATGGATTTTTATTTCAAGGGGTACCCCTTGTAAAAAAAATAATTGACTTTTTTTTACAAGGGGTACCCCTTGTAAAATTTTTGATTATTTATTTTACAGAGGGTATATTTATTTTTTTTACAAGGGGTACCCCTTGTAAAATTTTTGATTATTTATTTTACAGAGGGTGTATTTATTTTTTTTTTTTTACAAGGGGTACCCCTTGTTAAATTTTTGATTATTTATTTTACAGAGGGTGTATTTTTTTTTACAAGGGGTACCCTTGTAAAATTTTTGATTATTTATTTTACAGAGGGTATATTTATTTTTTTTACAAGGGGTACCCCTTGTAAAATTTTTGATTATTTATTTTACAGAGGGTGTATTTATTTTTTTTTTACAAGGGGTACCCCTTGTTAAATTTTTGATTATTTATTTTACAGAGGGTGTATTTTTTTTTTACAAGGGGTACCCTTGTAAAATTTTTGATTATTTATTTTACAGGGGGTGTATTTATTTTTTGTTACAAGGGGTACCCCTTGTAATATTTTTGATTATTTATTTTACAGGGAGTGTATTTTTTTACAAGGGGTACCCCTTGTAAAGTTTTTGATTATTTATTTTACAAGGGGTGCATTTCTTTTTTTTACAAGGGGTACCCCTTATAAAATTTTTGATTTTTTATTTTAAAGGGGGTGTATTTGTTTTTTTACAAGGGTAACCCTTGTAAAAAAATAATAAACACACCCCCGGTAAAAAAATAAATAATAAATACACCCCCTGTAACAAAATAAATAATTAATACACCACCTGTAAAAAAATAAATAATAAATACACCCCCTGTAAAAAAATAAATAATAAATACACCCCCTGTAAAAAAATTAATAATAAATACACCCCCTGTACAAAAAATAATAAATACACCCCCTGTAAAAAAATAAATAATAAATACACCCCCTGTAAAAAAATAAATAATAAATACACCCCCTGTAAAAAAAATAAATAATAAATACACCCCCTCTAAAAAAATAAATAATAAATACAATCCCTGTAAAAAAATAAATAATAAATACACCCCATGTAAAAAATAAATAATAAATACACCCCTTGTAAAGAAAAATAAATAATAAATACACCCCCTGTAAAAAAAATAAATAAATACACCCCCTGTAAAAAAAATAAATAATAAATACACCCCTTGTAAAAAAATAATTGATTTTTTTTTTACAAGAAGTGCCCCTTGTAAAAATTTTGATTATTTATTTTACATGGGGAGTATTTATTTTCTTTTTACAAGGGGTACCCCTTGTAAAATTTTTGATTATTTATTTTACAGGGGGTGTATTTATTTTTTTTTTACAAGTGGTACCCCTTGTAAAAAAATAAATACACCCCCTGTAAAAAAAACAAATACACCCCCTGTAAAATAAATAATCAAAAATTTTACAAGTGGTACCCCTTGTAAAAAAAAAAAAAAAAAAAAAAAAAAAAAATACACCCCCCTGAAAAATAAAACAAAAATTTTACAAGGGGTACCCCTTGGCACGTTGTTTCCCAAAATAAATTTTAAAGCTGCTCCATGTTTAGCTCCAAGTTCCCCTTAAAATTATGGAGAACTCTTTCTTTAGTAGAATCCACTCTTGAAAATGTTACCCTTGGAAAACAAGGTTTTTGTATAATGACGTTATTATCGTGAAATAGTGAGACACCTATAAATAAACAAGCCAGCAGGCGTGAATTTATTTTGCAGCGAAAAAATTTAACAGTGTCGTAATCCCCACCACTTTCACTGCCAGAAACGAGGTCCTGAACTTCACAATTGTCAAAATTTCCTATAAAAACAGATTTGGAATGTAGTGGAGTTAAACCTTTTATTCGCTAAGTGTCAACCTTTTTCTTGATAAAATATTGTTGTATTTCGATCTGATTTTTACAAAAAATATTTTTTATTATTTTAGGGATTCCTGATTTTTTTTTTTGTATCTGTTGTTGCGAAAAATAAGTTAAGAATCCGAAACAACTGAACCTTCCCGCGTATTTCAAAAAAAAATCCCATAGCTTGATGTATAAGCATTCACTGTAATTCATTTGGTTGCGATTATTTCAGAGTTCGTTTAAGGTCATGTTTGTAGGAGTGTTTACGTAGTCACACGTAATGTCTGAACGGCGATCATTCGATTTGAGAAGTGAGGAGATCTCAGAGTAAATTATTCCAAAACAACAGCATTCCTATTGGAGAGTACCACAGAAACGAAACTTCGTAAAATGGAATGAAGAATCTGAAGGAAAAAAAAATGATAATAATGAAAAAAAAAAAACAAAGTGAGGAATTTAAATTGTTGGTAAAGGGATTTCCACGCTTGCGCTAATTAATAATAAACTAAATTGAATCTGAAAGAGGGTTTATAATCTATTCAAAAAATAGTTTAAGCAAAATCCATGAGGTAAGCTAAATCCCTTTACAAACACTTAACCTATTAATACCAACTTGAGAAATGGAAACCTCTATTTTTCTATTAACAACCATACAATGCTAACCTTAAATTTTTCAGAATTAACGCCTCCAATATACCCCAATGTAAGAAGTAAAATCAGAGACAAATTAAGTGTCCGCTTTAATTCCATTGAACCAGTGGTTCCCAACCGGTGGTCCACGGTGACTGGACAGAATTATTCTTCAATTTCAAATTGTAATTATCCAATCGCGCTTTAAAATGGCACCAGCGCCTTCAATTTACTAAGCATGAATTAATTACATTATTAATTAATCCTAGAACTAAGTCAGAGATTGCTTAGGGATTGGGACAGTAGATGTGTGGTCGAAAAGACATTAGGTCCGTAATAGATATTTTCGTAGATTTTTTTTTCCTTCCGTTGTAAATATTTCCCCAAACATTCCACCTTTTACCCACGTCTGCAGGCTCAAAGGGAAATTAAATGTTAAATATTATCGTCAATTCTACACATAGATAATGTTCTTCTTCTTTCGTGCGCATTCTCTCAAAATTTTTTTATTTTTCTTAAGAAACGAAATTAATATTTTCTAGTTATTAAAAACATATTTTTGAAAGAATCAAAATTTCTTTCATTGGTCTTCAAATAGTTGGGAACCACTGACTAAACCAACAGTAACTTTTTGACACTCTTCACCCGCGCAAAGACGCAAATGTCTGGAAATTTACAATGTATAAGATAGGAAAAAGTTCAGCTTTCGCTCCTTTGCGAAGGCAGAGCCTTTATTCGTGCGTCTAAAACTCATTTCCGAATCTCAAGTTTTTACTTCATAGAAGATTAATTCAAGTTTTTACTTCATAGAAGATTAATTCAAGTTTTTACTTCATAGAAGATTAATAGAGAAAAATAAAAAGTCACATGTGATTGGCCTTTGTAGTTGAATTTTCGTAATTCGCTGATTCTGACTCTTCAGTGTAGTTTACAAATATGGTGGAGTTCGTTAATTCGTAATTTTCTGCGCAAGCCTCAGTTGAGTGACTCAATGACGCGAATATTCTAGTTGGAGCGTTAAGAAAATTGCCTACAATGATCCAAGCTGAGAATACCATTCCTGATGCTAAAGATAAAAGGCAGGCCTGTGAAAATAAAGTACGAAAATATGTTTTCAAACTATACCCCCTATACGGAAGAACACGCGCACGATGGCGCAGTGTTTCGGCTTGTAAAGCTCTAAAATTAACGTAATTTATTAAATTAGTGGTAATAACTTCCTCGTAAAGACTAGACTTGCCTTTTTTCTTTAATGGACATGCTTCCCGGAGCGAAGGCTTTTACTGTACTCCATGAAGCAAGCCAATCAATGATTTTTTGGTATGTAGCCATAAGCGCAGTTGCCAAAAAAGCAGTTGCCAAAAAAGCAGTTGCCAAAAAAGCAGTTGCCAAAAAAGCAGTTGCCAAAAAAGCAGTTGCCAAAAAAGCAGTTGCCAAAAAAGCAGTTGCCAAAAGAGCAGTTGCCAAAAGAGCAGTTGCCAAAAGAGCAGTTGCCAAAAGAGCAGTTGCCAAAAGAGCAGTTGCCAAAAGAGCAGTTGCCAAAAGAGCAGTTGCCAAAAGAGCAGTTGCCAAAAGAGCAGTTGCCAAAAGAGCAGTTGCCAAAAGAGCAGTTGCCAAAAGAGCAGTTGCCAAAAGAGCAGTTGCCAAAAGAGCAGTTGCCAAAAGAGCAGCTGCCAAAAGAGCAGTTGCCAAAAGAGCAGTTGCCAAAAGAGCAGTTGCCAAAAGAGCAGTTGCCAAAAGAGCAGTTGCCAAAAGAGCAGTTGCCAAAAGAGCAGTTGCCAAAAGAGCAGTTGCCAAAAGAGCAGTTGCCAAAAGAGCAGTTGCCAAAAGAGCAGTTGCCAAAAGAGCAGTTGCCAAAAGAGCAGTTGCCAAAAGAGCAGTTGCCAAAAGAGCAGTTGCCAAAAGAGCAGTTGCCAAAAGAGCAGTTGCCAAAAGAGCAGTTGCCAAAAGAGCAGTTGCCAAAAGAGCAGTTGCCAAAAGAGCAGTTGCCAAAAGAGCAGTTGCCAAAAGAGCAGTTGCCAAAAGAGCAGTTGCCAAAAGAGCAGTTGCCAAAAGAGCAGTTGCCAAAAGAGCAGTTGCCAAAAGAGCAGTTGCCAAAAGAGCAGTTGCCAAAAGAGCAGTTGCCAAAAGAGCAGTTGCCAAAAGAGCAGTTGCCAAAAGAGCAGTTGCCAAAAGAGCAGTTGCCAAAAGAGCAGTTGCCAAAAGAGCAGTTGCCAAAAGAGCAGTTGCCAAAAGAGCAGTTGCCAAAAGAGCAGTTGCCAAAAGAGCAGTTGCCAAAAGAGCAGTTGCCAAAAGAGCAGTTGCCAAAAGAGCAGTTGCCAAAAGAGCAGTTGCCAAAAGAGCAGTTGCCAAAAGAGCAGTTGCCAAAAGAGCAGTTGCCAAAAGAGCAGTTGCCAAAAGAGCAGTTGCCAAAAGAGCAGTTGCCAAAAGAGCAGTTGCCAAAAGAGCAGTTGCCAAAAGAGCAGTTGCCAAAAGAGCAGTTGCCAAAAGAGCAGTTGCCAAAAGAGCAGTTGCCAAAAGAGCAGTTGCCAAAAGAGCAGTTGCCAAAAGAGCAGTTGCCAAAAGAGCAGTTGCCAAAAGAGCACTTCCAAAAGAGTGTTTTCGTATAAACGCATTTTCTTATAATTGGGCTTTACAAAATATTTTAGGTAAGGTTAAATAGCATATTTAAGTTTAGGTTTGGTTGGTTAGTGAAGGGTTACGGTAGGGTAGGTAAGGTTAGGTTAGTTAATTTAATCTGTCTTTCGAGATTATGATTTTCGACATTATATACCAAACTCTTTTTAAACAGAGATTTAAAATTAACTTAAAAATTAATAATGAAAGATTTCGTCTTATGTTCAAGAAATTAGGTGCAAGTATACGAATATTTTGTGGATGTCTCTGATTGAGAAATTATTTTTGAACTGCGCTTTTCGGGAACTGCGCTTTTCGGGAACTGCGCTTTTCGGGAACTGCGCTTTTTGGGAACTGCGCTTTTCGGGAACTGCGCTTTTTAGGAAATGCGCTTTCGGGAAACTGCGCTTTTTGGGAAATGCGCTTTCGGGAAACTGCGCTTTTTGGGAAATGCTCTTTCGGGAAACTGAGCTATTAGCCGGCTATAAACCGATTTTTTCGCTACAGTTCTTTATAGTCTGATGTTCACCACTGGCATTATAATTATCTCGTATTTTCTAATCTTTAAAAAAAGGAGCAAAGAAGAAATACCTTTTTTGTTAGTTTCTTGTAAAACATGATTAGAAGCGCCGCTCCACAAACTGGCCCACCAAATATTCCAGAAATCATTTCAAAAACTTCGACAGCGTTCCCCATTAATGGAATCAAGAAACTTCCGAAAGTCACCAGCGTACCAAATGCGAAACCTGCAATGACCACAATTTATAACAGTTTTCGAGTCTTATTAAGTTTGTGTTATGAACTTACTTAAGGCTACGCATACTTGTACATTTCTGCTATTTTGCGAGGTAAACCGCGGGAAAAATGGCTTGACGAAGTCCTCTAGTGCCAGAGCGGCAAAAGCGTTGATAAATGAGGAGAAAGTACTAAGTGACGCGCTTATAATCCCTGATATGGCTACTCCTTTCAGCATCGGATGACTGGTGAAAATATCACCAATGACGTAAACGAAAAACTATCAAAAAGAACTCAACTCCTTACTGTCTCCTATTAAATTACCTTAGAGGTCGAGCATGAAGGAAAAATCTAAAGTTCAATTTTGTTAGAAAAACGGTATTAATATTCCTCCAGTCAAATATGTTTTGGGAAAGCGGAGGTGGACTGATACGTAATATTAAACTTCTAAAGAAGAAAGCACGATTACAATTCTATCTTCAGCAATTCCATATTCAGTTGTATTTAATTTTTGCAGGTATCGTAACTTCAAAATGAAAATCTGAAATTAAAAAAACCTACCGGTTGTTTCTTTAAGCTAATTAGATAAATCTTATCAATAATAAACCTGTATAAATAGATCGGTAGAATCGAACAAGATCAGTATTGTTGCTAATTTGGATAACGCGTGAAATGAAGTAAACCTTTCAATCTTGTAAACTCGCAGGATGAAATACCACTATTTAACACTAAATCGGATTTACAGAGTCACTGTCTATGTTCAACATTTCATTCGAAATTTGAAGACTAAAGGCCCGTTTACAAAAGAGCGGAAAGCTGAAGCGTAAGCCGATGCATGGAACAATAACAATAGGAGGCATAGTTTCCAAAATCTCATTTTTAAACGATGTATGAACCTATGCCTCCTGTTGTTATTGCTCCATGCATCGGCTTACGCTTCAGCTTTCCGCTCTTTTGTAAACGGGCCTTAAAGAAATCGCGAGAAAAGGGGTCCGTTCTCTGCATCGGATCTACTGAGCGCAAAACTTTATTGGGTCCAAGAAATCCAAAAACAATCGTATCCGGAAGATTAGCCTTATCCGAGATTGAGAAGAAACCATTAGCTAACTTTCAGCCGTTTCTGGAAGAACAGGTTATTCGACTGGTGTGTCGCCTTCCATTCGCTGATATAAGCCACGAACTAAAGCATCCCCTAGTCTTGTCAGCTGACCACTATCTATCGAAATTAATAGTAAGAGAATCACACGAAATTGACAAACACGGAGGACTCGAAAGTACACTAATACAGCTTTAAGAGAAGAATTCTGGATACCTCGACGGCGTCAATTAGTTAAAAAGATCATCGGGCGGTGCGGAAAATGTAAGCAAATCAGGACCAAACCAGGAGAAAAATTGCCGCACCCCTACCATTTGACCGAATTACTGAATCACCCCCGTTTGCGTCTACCGGTATCGACTTTGCTGGCCAGTTGTACATCGAGACAAAGGATCGAAATAAAAAGGCCTCTATAGCTCTCTACACAATTACTTGCGGCCTCACTCGAGTCGTATATTTAGAGGTAATGAGTAACTTGAGCTCCGAAAAATTTATATTCTCTTTCCGACGTTTTATTGGAAGAAGAGGACTATGGTCAGTCCTACTAAATCTGAACGCTTCTATTTATGAACACTTTCATTTTAAAAATGAATAACTTAATTTTGGTTTGGTCTATTTAAAGATGGAAGGGCTCATTTTGTAGATTCAGAATGGGGCTATTCGCAGAACGCACCTTCAACACTATAGGAAAGATGCGACCCTAATTAACCAATCACGATAATTAGCTAAATTAATTCGACCGTTTTTAAGGGGATGTTTCCCTTTGTGGTCGGGAAAATAAGGTTTAACGAGCTTCGGAAAAATCGCGGGCTTACGTGATCGATTTCGTCGTAAAGTTTGAATTTGCCCCTACAAAAAAAACTTCTCAGACCTAAAATTTGGCCACAAACTCTTCGCGAAAACGTAATTTCAAAATATTTCTAAGAATTTCTAATTTGGAACGGTGCGAAATCAAACTTGGGAACACGCGTTAAAATATATAAAAAACCAAAATAATTTGCAAAAGGAACCACTTTCGCACATCGAATCGAGAAACGATTGTCACCAATATCTTTCAGACCGAATTTACTGAGGGAGATATGAAATTAGCGCGCTCGAGCCAGTATTTGCGAAGTTATCGACGATTTCGTACTGGTTAAATGCCAAAGCAATGCATAATATTTAAATCGCAGATAACTTCGCAAATACTGGCTCGAGCGCTCGAATTCCGCCTTAACCTCATTAAATTCGACCAAGGAATCCATTGGTGACTTTTCTCGATTCGAGGTGCGTGAGTAGTCCTTTTACAAATTTGGGATTTTTTCAGTAAGTTGTAAGATAGTTCAGATTTAGAAGCAAAGGGGTGTTCAGAATTGGAATCAGGGCATTCAGAATTAGAATCGTTCGTTCAGAAAAAGAAGCCGCTACTGCCGTCTTTAAAACCGCGTTCGCTTCAAAAGTATGCGTCATGGAATCATGAAAACTAGCGCAATGGGTCCGCAACTATTCAAACTTAATATTAGATACTTATCTTTGTCGCTAAAAATTCCATAGCAATCGAGATCTCGGATTTCTTGAAAAGCGTACAGATAGGCGACCCTAGTATCCACAGTTTGTTCTGATAACTCTCTCACGTTTAAAAGGTCTCAAAAAGGACTGAAAGGTCTGTATGAAAGCATCACCGAAGACCCATTCCAAGACTTTCTCAGCCAAAGAAGTATAAAATGGAAGCATATCATTGAACGATCGAGCAGCCTGGTGGGGAGGCTTTTAGGAGAGGCTCGTACGGTCCGTAAACGAATGTTTGAAGAAAACATTGAGACGATGTTATCTGACGTACGAAGAACTTTCCACAAGTCTAGTTGTGATTGAAGCCGTCATCAACTCAAGACCCCTGACATTTAGGGATTTAGGTAAGCCTTTATCCTTATCTCCGTCTCATTTCCTCATTGCAAGACGCTTGACTAGTCTACCGAGTCAAACCTACTCACGAATGCCAACCACAACCAATCAGAACCAGATGACGAAACGTCTACACCCTACACTATAGACAAATGCATTTGATCAGTTCTAGAACCGCTGGAACAAAAGCTAGTTGCTGGAGTTGAGGACAGCGCACGCGAGCAAACCTCATCCCGAAGTCAGATAGTCCAAATAATTAGACCTAGTACTTCTTGCGGAACCGAAGATGCCTAGACAGAAGCTGACGAATAGGACGCAGCCAATAAGTTTTCCCCGAAACGAGATGGATTAATTAGAGCTGTAGCTGTCAAACTTCCAGGAGGGACGATTATAAGACGAGCCATTCGAATGTTACATCACGTTGAAATTCCTCAAGAATGAACCACGTCCATTGTTGGGAGGATATCGAAACTTCAAAATGTACTTCTGAAACTAAAAACTTTCTGTTTTTTTTTTCTTTGAGATCAAAAATAAATAAAATTTTATCAATAATAAACCTGTACAAATAGATCGGTAAAATTGAAAAGAGATCAGTATTGTTGCTAATTTTGATAACCTTTCAATCTTGTAAACGCGCAGTATTAAATACCACTGTTTAGATAGAGCTTGTAAATAAGTTAATAAAGTATTGAGTTTAAGCAGAAGCCGATGAAACCCTCCTTTGAAGTCTATTACTCGCGGGTCTTGTCTACCCCTCTCTGTATGGGTTAGTCTCAAAAATCGCGATTCGTACGCCTCCTAACGGTAGATATTTTCGGAGCGGGAGTTCGTCCAGCGAATATCTCTAGCAACCTTGGAGTTCGTCAACCAAACGTCGTCGTATGTGGAGAGAGAGAATTTCCAATTTTCCGTAAACAGGGGTATGAAGTAGGACCCCTCCGATCTCGTAAAATTGGGAGCGGCTATTTGGAACATTAGAGTAGTAGACTTCAATGGAGGGTTTCATCGGCTTCTGGTTTAAGCTATTAAGCTGAGTTCGGTAGAGTTAATTATTTTCGTATTAACAGAAGCCGATGAAACGGTCCTTTGAAGTTTATTACTCCAGGGTCTTGTCTACCCCTCTCTGTATGGGTTAGTTTCAAAAAGCGCGATTCGTACGCCTCCTAACGGTAGATATTTTCGGAGCGGGAGTTCGTCGAGCGAATATTTCTAGCAGCCTTGGAGTTCGTCAAAAAAACGTCGTCGTTTGTGGAGAGAGAGAATTTCCAATTTTCCGTAGACAGGGGGTATGAAGTAGGACCCCTCCCATCTCGTAAAATTGGGAATTTTACCCATACAGAGAGGAGTCCTATATGGAACATTAGAGTAGTAGACTTCAAAGGAGGGTTTCATCGGCTTCTGGTATTAATCGCGCTAGCAGGGTTTTTCGCGCCACGCGTATTTGTTCGCTCGAAGGCAGGGCGTTACGCGATTGGTTTTAGGTGGTTAATTTAAAGAACCGTGAAATCCAGATCAATTTTTATTTTTAAAATCATTGGGATATATTTCCCGAATGATTAATCACGCGACTATGTCATAAATCCTAATTAGTAAAACAATCACTCGATTTTCCTCTTCACTCTCCCTTTAAGGATTCCTATAATTATTTTTCCAATTAAGTTGCATTTTACCTGATCCACTCTTTTTACACCAGTGTATTCTGGAAGATGCATCGGATCACATTGTGAATACGCGTGGTGCAGCACATATCCCGTTGCTATTAATAAAATCCCCCAGATCAAGTTAATGACACCACCGAGAATGACAGATCTGTAATTTATAGCGCATGAATTTATTTCCTCTATATCTATAATTTATATCAAGAATAGAATTGCCTAGATTTTAGGTAGAGGATCTTTCACAGACAATAAGTGAACAATAACTTTATTTCGATCAGGAAGAATAAATTCCTATTGTTCAGGTGAATCATAATCTCTGCCGCATCCTATGAAATTATTGCCATAATTAACGCCACGAAGACTTCAATGTCGTCAGTTTGACTGACTGCTCAATCTTGGGCTTATAGTAGTTAATATTTGTAAATATTATAGCTCGTGTTTCTACATTAAAATAAGTCTGAAGGGAAAATCGAAAGCGCTATTTTGCTGATAAAACAGTCCCTTCCTCTTGTCAAATATTCTTAACCCTTCTTAATTACTACAAAATTAAGGCTTAAAGACAGCGTATAGCTCCTCCCAACTTGTTTTAACCTTCTACCATTTTATTCCATAGAGAAAAGAAGATACGAGCCGATCAGAATTTTACTTTTGGGAAATCCTATTATGTGTTTTGTTAGATGGCGCCATGGTCTCCAGTTTTGCTTGAATTGATATCGATTTCTCTAGGAAAATGTGGCGCAATCTTTTGGGGGCTAGCCGCTTATATAATATTGGAATAAAGAGACGAGATTTGATTGGCTAGTATCCCCTTCTATCCGAGCAAAATACAAAATGGGGGTCGACCTGCGAGTTTGAAATTTAAAAGTACTGTCGCGCCATTCGCACTGCCCTGGGGCCACCCCTGAATGATATAAAGGAAAATAATTAACAAATTCTTGGATAAATGTAAAACTGAATTAAGCGTACGTTTTGGCAACATGTTCGTTTTTGGCGGCGAGAACTCTCTGTATGTACGCTTGATTGATTAGAAAGAAATCGAAAGAGAGGTAAACTCCACTAAAAATGATTGCCCATACTGAGTAGCGGGTGGAGGCACCTTCAGTCCAACTGAAAATAAGAACAGCTTATTGGAATAGAGCCTATATTTACCCATGAAAGTTACGTTGGATTTTGATAAAAAATAGAATATAACTATAGTTAAAATGTTAGTAAACCGATTCGTATTACCTCATAAATATTCCTTCAATCAATAGGGGATTGCAAAAAAGATCGAGGTCACGTGTTTGTGTTATCAGAACTGCCAGATAACTTAAGTAAATTAGGTTAGACATATTTTAAAACAGCCAACTTCATTGTGTCCGTGTATTTTTTTAGTAACAACAGGAGATTGGTGACCCATTTTCATACTAACGCTCCCCACATTTCTAAGTAAACAATTCTTAGAGATATACACGCTGCCAAATTAAGTTGAACTACAGAGAGTGAACCAGCTGCGGGCAAATGGTCACCAAACGTGATGGTCAGCGCGCGTAAAACGAGGCCCTCTCAATATCCCTATAAATAAAAAAGGATAACGGATAGGGTAAGTTTTGTACGTGCTGCAAACTGGTGGAAAGACTGCTGGCTACCTAGATTCGAAACCTTATTGTAAATTTGCACTCCTTCTGAGAAAATCTCCAAAAATACTCAGAAATTATGCTGATAACGTGGTATACCACTTTGACGGAGGGGGAAAACGAAAAACTTTACGTGGCGAGATTTGGTGGCGAAACAGTTTATAGTGCCTTCCCCTCTAAATTTTCCCCCTTCATCTTTTTTACAATCCCCTATTCTTTTCTAATGCAATTTATCGTTTACCAAAATTTCACGTCTAAATTAAAATCGAATAATTGTAAAAACGTTCGATTAAAAACTGGCGCCATACGCAATTGAATTTGTATCATCAAATATGTCTGACGTCTTGGTGTAGGAGTTTTAGTTCTACAATGGATATTTTCGCCTCTCACGCACTGCTCTTTCCTAATCGTAAAAAAATGGGTAGCCTCGCTTTTTCGTCAACCGTTGGGTTAGAGTAAATAAAAAAATTACTGTTTAAAGGTTAAGAGCTCCAAGCATTCATCAGTATTAAATTCCAATGGAGCTCCTGCACAATATGAAAGCCAAGGAGGAAATTTTACGAGGTGAATCTAAATTAGACCCGCCTCCCCTTAATAAACACACGCATTTTGCGAGCCAATTACTAAGCGCCCTCTTCAGACGTCAGATGTATCCACAACATTCACGTGTAAACAAAAGTAGCCTATAACAGATTTTCTTTAAAATATAATTAAATAACTGCTCGTCAGATTTTAATAAAATTTTGAATTAAAAATAAAATTTAAACCAAGTTCGGAAATCGGCTTATTAGCGCTTTAAAATTAAGTCTTTTATACAGCTGCCACCAACGCCAGGTAATGCCGGGCGGATCCGATTACTAGTAATCGGGTAATCATAATGATCCGGTAAACGGTCCACCAAGGCTATTGCCGATTACTTTTAACTATTTCTCGCTCACGTTCCTACTTGTTACGAAACCATTTTTCCGCGTAAAAGTCGTGTGATTATATCTCTTTTTAACTTCCTTTGTAAGCTTAAAAGTAATCGTTGAATGCAGTCGGGTAACCCATTACTTTACTCTTTTAATGTAATCGGTAATCGAAGCTTTACAAGTAATCGGATCCGCCCAGCACTATGAAGCAATTCATCACCCGTTTGGCAACCAAATTTTTACACTCATCTGATTTCCCAGGAAACCAATCCACCGCACGTATGGTACAGCCGACTTCAAAATAAACTTTCCATTTTCTAGGGGGTCACCCGTAGTAAAAGGAAAGTTTCTTTCGGAGACGACTCTCCTTTCAATTTTCGTCCAGCGAACTTCATTATAGATACAAAATATTAGGTATGTTTTAATCGTTATATCAACTCACTAAATAGCGGTTAGAAATCCAGCGTCCCACGTAGATCTTGTTTCCAGATAACTTTTTCTAAATGGGACTGTAAAAAGCACCATCAGCAATGTAAGAACCATTAACGCTAGTTGAACCATATCAGTTACTATCACTGTTCGCAAGCCACCCTGTCACGGATAAAACAACTAAAAATAAACGAATTTCTTGAAAAATTGGATTAGTAATCCAACCCCACGATGAATGCTCGTGGAGTACGATTAGTAATCTCAAAATAAAAAAATACCAAGGATAGAAGTTACATTGGAAATTAATTCTTAGGGGTTCAACTTGGAAGTGGGTTTAAAACGTCACGGACGTCGATCAACAATATCGTCTTTCCATCTTTCTGTGTGACAAACCAAAGTTTTACCAGTAGACAACGGTAAGACGAACATCCCACCGAAATCTAATATATTTATTTCAGCTTTTTTGACTGAATTTGACTTCATAATACTAGTAGAGACGAGTCGGGCCCCCGATTAAATCGGGTTTTTTCGACCCGACCCGACCCGAACCCGTTTCGGGTCGGGTCGGGCACAAAATTAAAAAAAAAAATTCCGGGTCGGGTCGGGCTTTTATTTCGTGAAATTCATATCGGGTCGGGTCGGGTCGGGCTCATTTTCAATCGGGCCCGGGCCGGGTCGGGTTTTTTCTTCCCCTTAAAATATTCGGGTCGGGTTTTTTCTTCGGCTTAAATATTCGGGTCGGGTTTTTTCTTCGCCTTAAAATATTCGGGTCGGGTTTTTTCTTTGCCTTAAAATATTCGGGTTGGGTCGAGTCAGCTTTATTTTTCACGGGCGGGCTCTCATACTTAAGCTTGATTTTCGTGAGAGGGAGACGATTTCTTTAGGCGAGAGTCGCGACTCGCGAGACATATTTATGAAATAGCTCGACTCTAGTCTAATCTCTAAATACCATTTAGCTAGTAGCCTTTTGCTAGTATCTACAATTCTACGCATACCTCTAGCCCTAGCTCTTGGGCGCACGTCGCAGGAAAAGGTCTTACTTCGTGGGAATTACGGCTTGTAAACCATCCCATCCCCTACCCCACGCTCCCACAGTGTGATATCTGCCGTGACCTGTGAGTGCATGCAGTTCTAATTTTTCTCCTTGGCGTCGCCAGGGAATAATAAGGGGGGATGGAATGGCGGCCACACGTTATAACGCGTGTCGTTCAAACTCAGCTTCTGCGTCCAATTGACGAATTCGGAATGTCCATACTCATAAACCAACTTCTAGGGGCTACGCCATTTTTAGTATAAATATAATGATAAATTATCGCAATAGATGGCGCGCCTGTCCCTCACTATCTCTCGCTCTCGTACCTATCCACGCATTACACCCGCTGCTATGGGAAACGCGTAGAGGGTAGGAATTATCGATCGCCTAGTTTTCTCTCTCGTCATAGCGTAGCCAATCAGAATAGGATCAGAATGGGAACTACAATACTGACATCTCTTAAGAGATCGGCGCGTAAAGAGTGTACTGCAATGGAGGCTGCCCCTGCAAGTTCCTCTTCAATTTCGAACTCGTCTATTCCCCCTTTTTTCGCGCTTGGCTCTTGGCTGTTAATATATTTTCTAATGCGCGTCCTTTTTCGGGTCGGGCCGGGTCGGGTTTTTTTTTCGGGTCGGGCCGGGTCGGGTTTTTTTTACAAAAAATAATTTCGGGTCGGGCCGGGTCGGGTTTTTTTTTAGAATTTTTTTTTCGGGTCGGGCCGGGTCGGGTTTTTTTTTTAGAACTTTTTTTTCGGGTCGGGCCGGGTCGGGTCTTTAAATTGGTGGGCCCGACTCGTCTCTAAATACTAGCTTGAAATTTTCGGTCGAATGGAATTCAATAAAATAGGATTCGGTTGAATGGGAAAATAATCCAATATTTTAGAAACGCGCCGTTGGGCTAGATTTTAAAATACTGGCTAGAAATTTTCGGACGAATGGGATTCGTTCCAACGGTATTCGGTTTTAAAGACCCGACCCGGCCCGACCCGAAAAAAAAATTCTAAAAAAAAACCCGACCCGGCCCGACCCGAAAAAAAAATTCTAAAAAAAAACCCGACCCGACCCGACCCGAAATTATTTTTTGTAAAAAAAACCCGACCCGGCCCGACCCGAAAAAAAAAACCCGACCCGGCCCGACCCGAAAAAGGACGCGCATTAGAAAATATATTAACAGCCAAGAGCCAAGCGCGAAAAAAGGGGGAATAGACGAATTCGAAATTGAAGAGGAACTTGCAGGGGCAGCCTCCATTGCAGTACACTCTTTACGCGCCGATCTCTTAAGAGATGTCAGTATTGTAGTTCCCATTCTGATCCTATTCTGATTGGCTACGCTATGACGAGAGAGACAAACTAGGCGATCGATAATTCCTACCCTCTACGCGTTTCCCATAGCAGCGGGTGTAATGCGTGGATAGGTACGAGAGCGAGAGATAGTGAGGGACAGGCGCGCCATCTATTGCGATAATTTATCATTATATTTATACTAAAAATGGCGTAGCCCCTAGAAGTTGGTTTATGAGTATGGACATTCCGAATTCGTCAATTGGACGCAGAAGCTGAGTTTGAACGACACGCGTTATAACGTGTGGCCGCCATTCCATCCCCCCTTATTATTCCCTGGCGACGCCAAGGAGAAAAATTAGAACTGCATGCACTCACAGGTCACGGCAGATATCACACTGTGGGAGCGTGGGGTAGGGGATGGGATGGTTTACAAGCCGTAATTCCCACGAAGTAAGACCTTTTCCTGCGACGTGCGCCCAAGAGCTAGGGCTAGAGGTATGCGTAGAATTGTAGATACTAGCAAAAGGCTACTAGCTAAATGGTATTTAGAGATTAGACTAGAGTCGAGCTATTTCATAAATATGTCTCGCGAGTCGCGACTCTCGCCTAAAGAAATCGTCTCCCTCTCACGAAAATCAAGCTTAAGTATGAGAGCCCGCCCGTGAAAAATAAAGCTGACTCGACCCAACCCGAATATTTTAAGGCAAAGAAAAAACCCGACCCGAATATTTTAAGGCGAAGAAAAAACCCGACCCGAATATTTAAGCCGAAGAAAAAACCCGACCCGAATATTTTAAGGGGAAGAAAAAACCCGACCCGGCCCGGGCCCGATTGAAAATGAGCCCGACCCGACCCGACATGAATTTCACGAAATAAAAGCCCGACCCGACCCGACCCGGAATTTTTTTTTTAATTTTGTGCCCGACCCGACCCGAAACGGGTTCGGGTCGGGTCGGGTCGAAAAAACCCGATTTAATCGGGGGCCCGACTCGTCTCTAGTAGACTCCCATCACGTCGGCTAGTATAGTTCGCAGAATGGCACGTAATAATTCCCAGTCTAACTTCTAATCCTTTCTTGATAATATACTTACTAATGAGCTGTAAGCGGTGCATATAATTCCAAGTACAAATGTGGTGATTTTATGGTCTATCGGCGTTAGAGTTGTTAAGGAAAGGGCTGGAAGATAAAGTACCAGACACAAAAAAAGCAGCTGTTTGGAAATTAAAAGAAAACTATAATGAAAATGAAACGCTGAATCGCTATTATAGTAAAGAAAAATCATTTTACTTTTTGAAATAAGTAGACTGAAGAAAAGAGTCGTCGAATACGGCCATCAAAACGATTTTCCACTAACTGTCAATTGTATTACGATTACAACTTTACAACGTTACAACGCGAGTACTACGTTTTTCACTCTTTTTATTATAATTTCTTTAAATGGAGAACGCAACCTAACAATGAGTGATTTTTTTATTGATTCTTTAAAGGTATACGCACAGAACAGGCTTAGCTGGATTCACATGGAGATCTTGAATTTCTTCGCGACCACTCGAATGTTATTTGAAATCTCACAAAGATCTCACCTTAACGACGTGCCATTGCTCATAGTTGGTCTATGACCCTTCAACGCGAAGAAATTCATGATCTCCATGAATCCAAGCATATTTTCCGGGTAAGATTTAAATTTATTTTAGTTTAATAATTGTTTGTAAATATTTTTGCTGGTGAATTAGGCATATTTAAACTATAAGGAATGAATTAAAAACCACTCGTTAGGTTTTATCCTCCCTTTATGGTGTTGAGACAATGAATAGTTCGTAAATGTAACGTAATTATTTTGTTTGATTTACGTTATCTAAACGCTAAATTAAATTGTATTGGGCATTTTAGGAAATCAAGCTTAGTTTAAAACTGTGTTTTACCAAGAGCTCTAAAATTACAATATTGGAAAATTGCGCGGGTAATTTACCTTCTCACGGTAATTTACTCGTAATCGTAAACTGATTTGTATTTGAATTTCTTTATTTTATAAGCGTAATTTCTTTTTCAATCTCTTCAAATGCTTATTTCTGCCTAAAATACCTACAGAATCTTCACTCGTGAAAAATGCAGTTTTTCATGATACGCTTGCCCACTTGAATTTGAATTGATAGGTAGGCAAAGTGACTTACTTGATAATGAAACTAGAGACAATTCCAAGGAACTACCCCTAGTAACATTTTTAATTACGGTTAGATATAATTTTTTAAATTAAGTCTAAACTTCTTTAAATAGTGAAAATATTGGGTCACAGGCAGGATTTATTCGAAAACGAACAAAGATTTTTTATAATTCAAAATAACCCTATTTGACGTTATTTTTCTTTGTTAATTAACAAAACTAAATGTTTTTTTGCCTAAATAGGGTAATAGATAAGTTATTCATCTATCGTACGAATGTTTAAATTAAGTGCTACGATTATTATTGAGTTATGATAAGTTTACGAAGCTAAATACTCGTGATTTATACCTACGGTCAAATGAACTAACATTTTTTCGAAAAATAGCTCGGATTTCGTTTTTGAGATTCACGTTGAAGATTTTATCCTAAACTAATTTAATTTTAATAAGTACCGTTAAACTTTAATTATCTTCCCAAAATAGCCTATAATTGATAATTATTTTGGTCTACCCCCATTTCGCCCAATTTATTTTCGCCCAATTTCATTTCGCCCAATTCCCATTTCGCCCAGTTTCTTTTCGCACAATTTCATTTCGCCCAATTCCCATTTCGCCCAATTTCTTTTCGCCCAAATCCCATTTGTCCCAATTTCTTTTCGCCCAATTTCTTTTCGCCCAATTCCCGTTGGCCCAATTCCCATTTGGCCCAATTCCCATTTGGCCTAATGTCTTCTCGCCCAATCTCGTTTCGCCCAATTGTGATTTTGCCCAAGTCACATTTTTCCACTTTTTTCCCCCCAACCTAACCTAACCTAACCTAACCTAACCTAAATTAAATAAAAGTCACTTTTTTGGCCTACTAAGACTTTAAATTTTAAAAGATTTAAGCTTTAATCGTTTTAGGCGAAAAGGGAAGAGAAATTTTTGGGTTGGGCGAAATGGGAATAGATAATTCTAGGCTAACTGATAAAACGATTGGGCAAATTGGGATTGGGCGAATTGAGAAAAGGAATTTTTAGTTTGGGCAAAATGGGAAGAGATAATTTAGGGCCAAATGATAAAGCGATTGGGCAAAGTAGGATTGGGCGAAATGGGAATAGATAATTTTGGGCAAAAAATGCCTTGGGCGAAATGGGAATAGATCATTTTGGGCGAAATATTTTGGGCGAAATGGGGACATACCATTATGTTTGTTATGTATTGTTTACATTTATTGATTTATATCTATGGTTTTTAAGGTCAAAGATTGTTATTAATTTTTTGATCTAATTATGACATACTTGATTACAATATAAAAGTACTAATACTCCGTGTTATCTAAAAGTTGTTACATTAATAAATTATGCTTTAACCACTTTAAACGGAGTCGTTAATTATAGCAATTTTCACCAATGTTTAAGGCCAAAACATTTTCTTACTGATTAATTAAGAAACTCTCCAATAATATTATTAAGTTTATTTCTCATTTCTACTTTAATTATTAAAAGAGTTATTAAAGTCTTACCGTGACCAGTTTTAAGGTTTTTAAGCCAAGCCAACTTGTTTTTTCCTTCCCACATGCCCTGGGGAAACGCACGGAGCGCTTGGGGAAAGGAGGTAAGGCGCCCGACGACAAGAATTGCCGCGGTAGACCGAGAATAGCAACGCTAGCCTAACAAAACCCTATTCTTTCTCTGCAACTATCATTCCCTTTGAAAAATGGTCATATCCCTGTTAATAATTATGGTACGAATAAAATTTCAAATTCTTACGATAAATGGTTATCTCATCTATTAGCCTATTTATAACAAAAATATTAAATAGGTTGACACTGAAAAAATAAGTGTCAAACATAGGGTTATTTTGAAGGGTAGTTAAATGTTAATGCAATTTTTTTAAATTAAATGTCTCTCGGGGAAGCTACGTTATCACATCTCACATAGTAAACGAAAAGACCGCCTGAAAAAAATCTTTATTCATGTTCGAATAAATCCTGCCTAACCTTTCACTATTTAAAGAAGTTTAATGTTAATTTAAAAATTATCTTTAACCGTAATTGAAAATGATACTCGAAGAAGTTACTCGAAATTGTCTCTAGTTTCATTATCAAGTAAGGAAATAGTTATGATAGCCCTAGAAGCCAAGAAAAACGTGTCGAAAGTATGGTTCAGAAAAAAAAGCTCAGTGCTTCCCCTTAACACGAATAACAATTGAAAAGTAGACTCGATGAAGATTTAAAACGATAAACTTTGGCATCTTTTAAAAATATGCTCACTTTTAACTCAAAAGGTCTTAAGTTATAAATTACCATTTTACCATTACCTTTCCAGTATTTTTTCTGACAAATGGTTTAATATTTAAAATTTCACATTGATTGGGCCACGAAACTCAAGCAGAGTTACTAGAATAAAGATGGTTGAGGAACTCTGTCATAACTTATAAAACTGGTTGTTTCATTTCTTCTCCGGCCCGCGCTGCATGCTGGTTGAAGTCCGTATTGCCGCTTGGTGAGCAATATCGACTCAACAAGGCTCTTCGACTAGAGTTCCTCAATCTCTATTCTCTCATTATCAGTTGTTTTAAAACTAAATTCAAATCAAGCCTACCTCAAAAACACTTATGAACTGGGAACTTCTGTAAATTGGAACAACGAAACGGGCAAATACCAGAGAACCAATGAAAATGCAGAAGTAGAGAAGCGCGTATTGCATGCCGTACAAATATAGCTCTCCAGTGACGACGGACAGTGAGAAAGCCGACATGGATGTGGCTCCGATGGAAATCGCTGCCGGTATCATGGTTAAATCGTGACTGGCCAACAAAAACTCCTCGACACCGTCCATGGACGTGATTCTCGCGCCACGATTTTTAAATTTAAAACAGAAACCGACAATTACGAAGAACAAAAGGACGAATAAAACAGTTAGATAATCCAGCCATTCTAGATTGGATTTTGTAGTTAACGAAATAGCCATTGCTGAAAGAACCGAAAAACTGCGAAATGTTATTAGGTTTTTCTTGAAATGTAGGGAAAGGATATTTTTGGAAATAACCTCTAAATTCTCTTCCCTCCCTTAATAACCTTTTGCGGCCTTCGAAAGCAAACGTTGTTAGTTATTCGAAAACTGTTTTTTGAGAGATACTTCTTGAAGTTACCCCACGGGAGAGATAGGTCCAAGAGATACAGCTTCAATTGGATCAAGACATGTCTTCAGGTTTGAAATTTTCAAAATACATTCTGGAAATTTTCAAAAGACATTCTGGAAATTTTCAATAGACATTCTGGAAATTTTCAAAAGACATTCTGGAAATTTTCAAAAGACATTCTGGAAATTTTCAAAAGACATTCTGAAAATTTTCAAAACGCCATTCTGAAAATTTGCAAAGGACATTCTGAAAATCTGCAAACGACATTCTGAAAATCTGCAAACGACATTCTGAAAATCTGCAAACGACATTCTGAAAATTTGCAAACGACATTCTGAAAATTTGCAAACGACATTCTGAAAATTTGCAAACGACATTCTGAAAATTTGCAAACGACATTCTGAAAATTTGCAAACGACATTCTGAAAATTTGCAAACGACATTCTGAAAATTTGCAAACGACATTCTGAAAATTTGCAAACGACATTCTGAAAATTTGCAAACGACATTCTGAAAATTTGCAAACGACATTCTGAAAATTTGCAAACGACATTCTGAAAATTTGCAAACGACATTCTGAAAATTTGCAAACGACATTCTGAAAATTTGCAAACGACATTCTGAAAATTTGCAAACGACATTCTGAAAATTTGCAAACGACATTCTGAAAATTTGCAAACGACATTCTGAAAATTTGCAAACGACATTCTGAAAATTTGCAAACGACATTCTGAAAATTTGCAAACGACATTCTGAAAATTTGCAAACGACATTCTGAAAATTTGCAAACGACATTCTGAAAATTTGCAAACGACATTCTGAAAATTTGCAAACGACATTCTGAAAATTTGCAAACGACATTCTGAAAATTTGCAAACGATATTCTGAAAATTTGCAAACGACATTCTGAAAATTTGCAAACGACATTCTGAAAATTTGCAAACGACATTCTGAAAATTTGCAAACGACATTCTGAAAATTTGCAAACGACATTCTGAAAATTTGCAAACGACATTCTGAAAATTTGCAAACGACATTCTGAAAATTTGCAAACGACATTCTGAAAATTTGCAAACGACATTCTGAAAATTTGCAAACGACATTCTGAAAATTTGCAAACGACATTCTGAAAATTTGCAAACGACATTCTGAAAATTTGCAAACGACATTCTGAAAATTTGCAAACGACATTCTGAAAATTTGCAAACGATATTCTGAAAATTTGCAAACGACATTCTGAAAATTTGCAAACGACATTCTGAAAATTTGCAAACGACATTCTGAAAATTTGCAAACGACATTCTGAAAATTTGCAAAAGACATGTCTTAAAGTGTATATGCATTTGATTTTTCTTGTAAAGTAATAGCAATGGAATATACCAAGAATCCATTCAGGTTCCATAAGAATATGGGAGCATAGCTTTAGCCTCTGGTACCATCCTCCCAAACTTTGTAACAAAAGTTCGTCTGCAATTTTCGCAACATTTGTACGCTTAGATCTTTTTTCGGTCGGCTCCATTTTTATTACCCAAAATATTATGTCAAGGTCGTTAGTGGCGCGGGTTAATAATATAATGCCAGGAGCGATTTACTTGAAAAATCGATTCGAAGCAGACGAACTTTTGCTACAAAGTTTGGGAGGATGGTTTTGAATCGCGGCCCTCCCATATTCTTATCATAAGAATATGGGAGGGCCGCGATTCAAAACCATCCTCCCAAACTTTGTAGCAAAAGTTCGTCTGCTTCAAATCGATTTTTCAAGTAAATCGCTCCTGGCATTATATTATTAACCCGCGCCACTAACGACGAACTGGACTTGTGGCCAGTAGAGCCCAAGCAGTTTAATTAAAAAACTAGACATGGGCCAGTTACAATTTTCATGAGCTTGACAAACTGTCACTATGACGTAGGACTAAGACGTAGGCTTAGAAACAAAGCAAAATTTTGGAATTAACTAACTGGCCTTGTGGCCAGTAGACCCCCAAGCATTTAATTTTAAAACTGGCCCAGCTAATTTTTAAACTGGACTTTTGTCCAGTGAAACCGCATTATTTCCCAGCCTGTTCTTATGGATTCTTGAATATACTAAAACTACTTGCCCGTTTTCATCCAAAAACGTTCTCCCAATCTATTTATTCCGGTCCCATTTGGCTAAAATTACAGGATTTTATACAATTCCCAGTTCCATCAATTGTTTTGTTCTTCCAAACATAAACATGATTCGGAGTTTTATTATCTTATTCCAATTACGTGCTTGTTCGTAATACTAATAATTATTAGTATTATGAACATGCACGTAATTGGAATAAGACAGTAAAACTGCGAATCATGTTTATGTTTGGAAGAACAAAACAATTGATGGAACTGGGAATTGTATAAAATCCTGTCATTTTGGCAAATGGAACCGGAATAAATAGAGATTGGGAGTACGTTTTTGGATGAAAACGGGCGAGAAAGAACTAACCTAAATTTATACATATAAGCGTATAAATTTCAATAAATGGCTATGAAAACAACGTGAGAAATCAGTTCGCATCAGTTCTCTTGGAAGCATTTTGCGGGTCAAGTAACTACGCTTCAATCAGCTTTGAAAATAACGAGACGGGCCGAGAAATATTTGATCTGACAAATCTTAAATAACGCTATTAAAATTATTATTTCTGACAAAATAATTTAGCAACGAGTTTGTACAAACAAGATTAACTTATTAAGATGAGATAAATATTTATAATTTAAAATTGTGGAAGTTGTTTAAAAGACGCTAAGCCTTGGCTATGGACAAGCCTTTGGTGCGAAACGTCTAGACAGCACTTGTGAACAGGAGAGAGTAATTAAAAACGACAAGTACTGGTTTCGGAACAGATTTTTCCCTCAAGTATGAAAGAGGCTTTAGTCTGCAAATGGAACTACGCCCCTAACTTGCTACACATTTTGGAAAGAAGTATATTGGGAGGACTATAGGATCGCTAGGAAACAATTAAAATTAAATCATGAAGATTGAATCATCTCGCAGCCACTAACGCGTTTTCAGTCATCTTGGTCCAAAACCTTTTGGGCAGTCGCGGTTACAAAAGTAATCCTAACTTGCCCCAACTTGGTAACTCAACAAGAGGTATCCAGACAGTCTGGATAAACGTGGAGTGATGGTCAAACGAGTACTCGGTAACCGCGTAAAAAATGAAATTCTTACCCGCGCAAAAAATTAAATCAAAAAATAAATAAAATGGAGAAAGGAGTTTTCGTACGTCCGCGGCAGATGGCGCCAGGGCCTCTGCCTCTATATAAGCTCCCGCAACTCTCAACCAGGAACTGTCTATCTATAGAGACGAGAAACTTAATGGCGTCTCGTATGTTAACGTTTCGGAGATAAAACGTCCGAAAAAAAAACAAAAAGTTAGCCGACGACAGAAGGGGACGCCTGCGGGAGGATACAATGTAAACAAGTACAAGTTGGAAAACCAAAATAGTACCTCCCCGACAACCACATGATCTAGCCTAACCTAACCTAAAATATATCAACGCCTCCTATATTTTATCAAAGCCGCAAAAAAAAAAAAAAATCCAAAGGGGGAAAGTTGTAAGAACTACTCTTTAACTGTCTCGAAATTTCAATTTAAACGTGATTAGAAATGTAAATTACTCTCTACCTCGCATCTTTTACGCGTTTCTCTAAATGCGAATGAGTGACGCGACGATAGGCCAATCGTAACAGCGAAAACCCGAAACCCTCGCGAACTTTGAAATTTTGTCGAAAGTGGAACTGGCATTCTTTTTTTGCTGAGCTAGTAAACCCACGCTTCTAACTCTTTTCTCTTAAAATTTACCATCAAACATCTTTATGTAAAGCAGCTACCGCACACTTACATTGTACGCGAAAATTTAGAAGCCTATCTTTATAATCCCAACATGTCTAGTACAGAGAAATTATCAAATATAAATTTATCAAATAAAAAATAAGTCGAATAATTAAATTAAAAAATATGAAAAACACAAAATAAGTCATATAATTAAATTCAAAAATATGAAATAAACACAAAATAAGTCAAATATATTCCTCTTACCACTACCAAAGGGTGAGTTGAATCAAGATAACATCAATTTCAAGACGGGAAATCTTTCGAACTAGATACCACAACTATTTCCCCAAGTAATGAATTTTGCTTAATCTTAAAAATCGATGATAAACCAATTATCAATAATCTCGATATGATTTCCCGATTATTAGAAAAAATTTGATAATGATGCTCAAACAAAGGTTAATCTACATGAACCTATATCAACAAGTTTTATATATCCTTTTAAGTACGGTGCAAGCATCGACAAACTACTACCAGGACTAGTAATGTAAGCTTATAAAACTTCGTCTCAAAACGCCGCGGTAAAACCCCTCTAGCGACATTGATTGGAGTTAAAAATTTAGTACAAGATGGCGGCGTCCATGGAATTGGAGATCAGGATATTGAAAGGTAAAATAGTATTGAATTTACAATATTATTTTATTTAAAGTAAGTTTGACCTTAATATCTTCAGTATTTATGTGCGTGTTAAACCAACGTTGAATAAGGTTCGCGAAATATATTCTTCGCGGAGGCAGGGGTCGAAATCATCCCCCGTTTTAGATCGTAAAGACGAAAACCGTCAGTAAGCCTAGGCTTATTCCGTTCCGACTAAGGCTGGCCGCTGTTGGGGCGTCGCCCGTCTCCACGAAAAACGACGGCTAAGAGAGAGGAGAGAGCGTCACCGCTCTCCGTAGTCGTTGATCGCCGGCCGATAGGCTTACGCGGAACGGAATAAGCACGAGCGCCGGGAGCGCGCCTAGGCTTTTTAACGCGGAAGGCCCGTTCCCCCGTAAAAGTCTTGAAGGTCTTCGCGAGCGAAGTGAAATTTGGTGATACCACGGTTTTAATTCGACAAAAAAGTATTAAGAAAGCCGCGGAAGGCAACTGAAAAATTATATAGGATTTATCTTAAAATTAATTAAAAAATAATAAATACGAAAGCGAGGCTTATCTCCATTGGGAATACCGTATAGCAGTAGAAGAGTATCCTGTACTACATATATGACTCCATTCGATAACGCAAGGTGGCGCTCTCATCCATAACCGCGGCACTTAAGAGAAATTTTCTCTATGGGGGCTTAGTATAACATTACAAGTCCTGGTAGTAGTTTGTCGATGGTTCAAGAATCCATTCAGGTTCCATAAGAATATGGGAGCATAGCTTTAGCCTCTGGTACCATCCTCCCAAACTTTGTAACAAAAGTTCGTCTGCAATTTTCGCAACATTTGTACGCTTAAATCTTTTTTCGGTCGGCTCCATTTTTATTACCCAAAATATTATGTCAAGGTCGTTAGTGGCGCGGGTTAATAATAGATGTCAGGAGCGATTTACTTAAAAAATCGATTCGAAGCAGACGAACTTTCGCTACAAAGTTTGGGAGGATGGCTATTGAATCGCGGCCCTCCCATATTCTTATGGAACATGAATGAATCCTTGGTACACCTAAATTGAAGCTGATACGTTTTTTTGCGAAGGCCTATGAGAAATTTTTTACTTTTGTATAATATAACTATTTTAATCGGCTAGGCTGACACATTAAATTATCGATATTTTTTCAACTTCATGACGTCATTTTATTCTGATACTTATTTAACGATAAGTAACAAATGAAAGGCTCGAATTTCCGGATTAAGTACAACCACAGGTAAATCATGCTTCAAGTCTACAACCGGGCATATAACGAATGAACTGAAGGTCTGAGAGTTGTGTCGTCACAACTTTCGCGCGGGGAGAGAGGAAAAATCTCAAAATTGTAAAACGGTCGAGAAACAGAAGTCGAAATTGCCCTCTCTAGCGGTTAAGATAGGAACTAAGTAGGCGGTGCTAATTATTTTGCCTTCGTTGAAGTTCGCGCGTCGTCTGTAGAATCGTTAAGGGGGGTAGGAAATGTAACGAAGAAACTCGGCTTTCCCCTCTCTCTCGCGAAACGAAAGAGGCCCTCGCCGGGGCGTCGTGAGTTCAAGTTTGATTTACTCTACCAGCAATACTGGGCCATACCGCTCTTCTGTAGAAATTTGGAATACTTAGGGTGGAATCATTGACTGAGGAAATCGGACCTTCATCATTGTAGCCCGTAGTATGTCGTCTTGTAGACTTGGGGATGATTTACTTGAGGTACAACTCACTGTAAAAAGACCCGCCACAGCGGGACAAATCCTGTGGCGCTTGCAAATTGTACAGTGTAAGGTAGTGATGAAACATTTCTACATTATACGTCAGCATGAAAAACGATTTCGGCGCTTTTGTAGTCTGCTAAAGTATTGATCATCGGATAAGATGGTTTATATCCCCAAATATTATTATTTTCTTCTTAACACCTAGACTAAATCATAATTTGTTGTAACATTCAAGTAGTTGCTAATAAATAATATGCAAAATTCAAACAATTTTGAGAGCGGTAGCTTAACTCAAGGATGTCGCGTACTTGGCTGGTTTCAAAATTAGGTGTCCTTAATCAATATTTGATAGTTTGTCCAAGTCGGGACTTAAAGCAGTTTGTCTCAATGACCTTAACTACATGATCGGTTGAAAAAAAGGGGACCAAACAATTTGGGTAGGTGGACTAATTAGCATCGAAGTTATTTTTGTCGGGATAGCCCGATATGACGCCTACAAAACGAGCCCTAGAACCCTTAATTCGAGTCAGTCAAATTAAAGCTATGCATTTTTAAAGATAGGTTTACCAAGTTGTGACTTTTCCAAGTAAGGGGCTACTACCATAGTTACTTTTAGTACTAAATAAAATATTTCTCCTCAGTTATACACTCAATTATCTGCTAATTTTCTAATGTTTATCAAACGTTTTTAACAACTCTCAGCGTACATCAAGTATATTTGAGTCAGAAAAATTTAAACTGTCCCGAGATACGAACATTGGAGTAATTCATCCAGTTCTAATTCTGGAGTAATGGGTTCTAGACTTAACCCTATTAATTTTGGATTGTCTACTAACAATAATATTTGATTGAATCTAATACTTAACTCTCATTTGGAACTTGATTTAACGTTACTTCCAGATCACGACATAAGGGAGCATTTCTGGATTTTATACCCAAAGACGTTAGTCGGTAACTTGCAAAAATACGTTTATCTTAAGCATACTGGCATGGGAGAAGTGAGTCACGTATTAACCCAGATCTTTTCGATCGCGCAACAGCCTGATACAAAACCAAAAGTAAAGGGGCTACTACTACTACTACTTTACTTAAATAAATGAGGATGTACTTATTTCAAAAAGAGAGGTCAAAGGAAAAATCATCCTCCGTTTTTGACCAAACCGAGTGAGTCTTAGTATAATTCTAATTGGCTTAAGCTCGCTTTAAATTAGAGATATGCAGATTAAAAGATGATATTTTACCTATGAGATATAAATTATTAATCGAGGGAAGTAAAAATGAAACAATCATATTACGGAGAATTAGCGTACCTCGAGTTAAATGTTGAAAACGTCACACGCGAAAGTTGACTATTTTCCTAATAACAAACTAGAAATAGGCCTACTTCACTTAAACGCGTTCCAAAGTGTAATGTACAGAAAAATACTCGTACCGAGAAAACAGTTTAAAAACGATTTCAAGGATGTGATCATGTAAAAGTAGAATTGAGTTATGAAAATGTTTTACGGTAGAACGGAAATTGAAATAAGAATTAATCAAACAAATATGGTAAAAAATAAGATATTTTTTTAGAATTCCAAAGACATTTTCACGTATTAACTAGTGTGTTGGCCCTAGAGTTTTAAATTTTAAGGAACCCAGGTCGCTTCCATCAAAAACAATCATATATCCTTTTAGAAATATAAGAGACATTTTTTAATTGATGAGCCTGACACAGAGGTGAGATGTTCATTTAAAATTAGAAGTGACGATCCCGAAGGCCGCAGAATTGGAATCTAGGACTAGGACGTATGTATTTGAATAATGAAAATACCTTTTAGTGTAAAAAAATTATCATATATGCCCGCCTCCCAAATGAAAAATGTTTGCATTTGAAAATAATTTTCAATGTAGGAACAAATCCAATAAAATTACCAAATTTGCGGAAAAACGTGCCTACGCCCCTGTTTAGACCCTTGTTAAATACTGTGCTAAATTGAGATTTGCTAAGGAATCAGTAGCCTCAATTGGTGGGGTTTAATTGTTTAAAGTGGACTGATGGTAAACAAATCAATGTATGGGTCTAAAATTCACTTAATACTAAACAGATCGAAACGTATTCTGATATACCTCCAAATGAAAAGAAAAAGTTCACAGACACTGTCGTAGAGTATTAGGCATTTGACCATTCAAATCTTTAGTTGGTATTTCTATGAGTGCACCAAAATAGACCGAGGGTGAATAAATGAAAAGTCGAAAAGTAAGTCACATTATCTTCGGGCTCTTTTCAATGTCAGGGAAGTAGCTATTCTTAGGGGCTTGGCCATTCTATTATTTAACGCAACTCCAACTCTGACAAAAATGAGGGAGTTCCTCGGGTTTCTGAGGGATTGGCGTTCTCGCAAAGCCTTTGCAGTCCTGTAATTGCTTGCACCAAAAATTCATGGAGTTATAATAAGTAAGAGCCAGAAGTAAAATCATGAAGTAGGGATAATAAAGGGAGGGCTAGACGTAAAATCATGGAGTAATAATAAAGGGAAAGCTAGAAGTAAAATCAGGGAATAATAATAAAGGGAGAACCAGAAGCAAAATTATGAAGTAATAATAAAGGTAGAGCCAGAAGTAAAATCATGAAGTTATAATTAAGGGAAAGCCAGAAGTAACACCACAGAGTAATAATAAGGGAGAGCCAGAAGTAAAATCACGGATTAGTATAATAAAGGGAGAGCCAGAAATAAAATCAGAGTAATAATGAAGGGAGAGCCAGAAGCAAAATCATGGAGTAATAATATATGAGGAGCTAGAAGTAAAACCATGGAGTAATCGTATTAAAGGGAGAGCCAGAAGTAAGACCACGGATTAGAATAATAAAGGGAGAGCCAGGCGTAAAATCATGCAGTTATAATAAAGGGCGAGTCACACAAACTCGTGGAGTAATAATAAAGGGAGGGACAGATGTCAAATCATGGAGGAATAATAAAGGGATAGCTAGATGTAAACTCATGGAGTAGTGATAATAAAGGGAGACCCTTGGACTGGCTGAACTGAAAGCCAAAGCCCATAGCGCAATACCTCTTTGCTAAATCCCTCAAAACCCACTTACAGTAGCGCCGCCAGGATTTTACTCTAAGTAGGCACCGTCATTTAGAGGCCCCCCCCTCATCAGGTTTTTCCTTGTCATTTTCAAGCTAATGTTACATTATAAAAAGGTTGTAAGGAGATAGTTTCTAGGAGGGATCTAGGATAGTTCGGTGCAGGATAATTGGCTGCCGGAATATTGGCTGCTGAGAATATTCGGTGTGGGGAAAATTGGGTGCACGGAAAACTCGGTGTTTCAAAAAATTTTAATTTCAATTTAATTTTACAATTAATTTTAAAATTTTAAAAAGAAGCGTGGTGTGCTACACCAAAAATATACACCTTTCCCACATTTCACTATTTTGCTTTATAGGTCTTTTCAACCTTAATTCTTACTAATGCTCAATAAAAATTATAGCATTTAATTGAGGCTTCAATCTATTTGTAATATTATAGATAGCCCGAGCTAAGGATTAACTAGTTGGAGGGATTTGCTAATTAGAAGGATTAACTAACCTAACCTTACCTTAAAGATTACCAGATGGACGGGGTTGCTCGAGGAATTATCTAGTTGGAGGTATGGGCTAATTCGAGGGATTAACTAACCTAACCTTATCTAAAATATTATTTTGCACCGAATTTTCCGCCCAAACCGCACCAAATATTCTCGCTCCCAATATTCCTAACACCAAATTTTCCGGCAGCCAATTTTCCTGCACCGAACTATCCGTATACGGCTAGGAGATAGTAACTTGTTCCCTCTGCTCTACAAGATGATATGGAAAAAAAGAATTTTCAGAATCACAAGTACTTTTCATAAAAATAAATACTCCAAATAATTTAAAATACACCCAGAGATTTCACCATGGGCAACTATCTTTCACAAGCAGATCTCAGCGATATAATAGCACTTGAAAGCGTAAAGACTTTTCCGGGTGCCATTCCGCCTTAATGTTTTGAAAAAAGTCAACAAACCCAAATCACCCCCTATAGAGTGCCAAAACCAGTGCTTGCCACAAATTCCTTACTACAATAGTTTGCACAAAGGTTAGAATTATCAAAAATTAAAAGGAATCTCATGGCTATGAGCACAATACTGCACTGGTTTTCCTCTTGAAAACATTTTACCAGGTGGCAAACCTTTTTATTATATCCCACCTTAAATAGGCAGCACGTACAAAGCTATCCTATTCGTTATCTCTAGACCTTTTTTTACTTTAAGGAGCCTTTCTTTGTGCTTGCTTAAAATTTAGAGTGGATCAGTAAATATTTTATTAAGGAATGAAGAGATACCGTTAAACGCCCCCTATGGTGAGACTAATATTCATGTTTTTGTCACTTGACACTATAAGGAGGGAAGTAAGAAGGTCTGTGAGCCTTTGGCAGTGATCTTTACACTTAAGTCTTTTTAACTTCTGGAGCTGTCTCTACAGTCAAAGCACCCCTTTACAGATGATTATTTACAAGAAATATAAATTTATTTAACAAAGCCCACCTAAGCACTAAAAATTTAAAAGCCCTTTAGGCACCAGTTTCAAAATTCCGAGGCCCCCATAGGCCCCCTAATTAGGCTCTAAATTTTTAAACGTAGGCACGTGCCTACGTGTGCCTACTGCTGGCGGCGCTACTGCCCACTTACGCAAAGTTTCTCTTTGCCCATGGCACACGATGGAAACATGGGCAGGGTTACTAGAATAAAGATGGTTGAGAAACTCTTCCTAAAAGAATTACTTTAAATGAGCCTCTTTGATAATAGTTCGTCAACATCTATTCAATTAGCCCTGACTAAAGGAGAGGCGGCTCGAAACATTAACAGTTTATATTACAAATAGATTTCAAATCAAAAAAAAAAAAAAATATCATTTTGGCATTACTTTTAATATTTCACATTGCTTGGGCCACGCCACGAAACTCACGCAGAATTACTAGAATAAAGATAGTCGAGGAACTCTGCCTAAAAAATAACTAATAAGTTGTTTAAGTACTTCCCCGCCTCGCGCTGCATACTGATTAACGTCCGAATAGCCGCTTTGGTGAGCAAAATAGACTAGACAAGGCTCTTCGACTAGAGTTCCGCCATCTCTATTCTCTCATTATCAATTGTTTTAAAATTAAATTCAAATCAAGCCTACCTCAAAAACACTTATGAACTGGGAACTTCTGTAAATTGGAACAACGAAACGGGCAAATACCAGAGAACCAATGAAAATGCAGAAGTAGACTAGCGCGTATTGAACGCCGTACAAATATAACTCTCCCGTGACGACGGACAGTGAGAAAGCCGACATGGATGTGGCTCCGATGGAAATCGCTGCCGGTATCATGGTTAAATCGTGACTGGCCAACAAAAACTCCTCGACACCGTCCATGGACGTGATTCTCGCGCCACGATTTTTAAATTTAAAACAGAAACCGACAATTACGAAGAACAAAAGGACGAATAAAACAGTTAGATAATCCAGCCATTCTAGATTGGCTTTTGGAGTTAACGAAATATCCATTACAAATACCTAAAAAGTTGCACCTAGGGTTCAAAACTGGACACTCAAAAAATATTTAAAAACTTAAAAACTGCGCTGCCCCACTTTCCGCCAGGCTTGTTTCGACCCAGTTGACGAAAGTGGTTGTCGCGACGCTGAAATAATATTCTATCCTCTTTCGAGCATAGAGAAAAAAGATCGAGGAGTTGAAGCTACTCAGCTCCACCAGCTTAAAAAAGTTGTTGCTCCCAAAAATTTGTACGCAAGGCTAGCTTCATATGATCAGATACCGTAAGTTTTTCTGTACCGCGCGTAGAGATGCCTAGGCTTAACTTCATAGAGCATCAAGTTTTCAACACTTTATACTCCTATACCTTTATTCTCTCCGCTTTCGAAGCAGCCGAGAGTACTCCCCCCGCTTTTTACCCAGCATAGTTGTTTTGTAGTTGTTTTTTATGAACCTTGGGGGGTTGCGGGCTAGCATCGCGCCATCAAGACCTCATGCGACGCGAGCGTTCGTTTCGTTTGTGTTGTCATCTGAAAAAATATGAATAACGGAAGATAAAGGGTCGATTGTTGAAAATGGTCGCAGCTAAAATATGATTGAGATTAAGATATAAAAGTCGGTGGAATAAGCTACGACGTACGTTTAGAATCATAACAAAAACGTAATGTAATTATTCAGCAAGAGACATCAGCTGTTCTGACGTCATACATGCATATTATTATTATATGATGTTCTAAATCGCCTCACTAGATGGCAACTGTGTTCCCGTGACAGAGACATTTCCAACACTCCTCCTTGTCGCTACACGATAGTTAGTCATCGAGCATGGTTAGTCCCAAAGCATAAAGTTGTTCTTTCAATTTTCTTCCACTTATTTTCTTCGTAAGCATATCTGCTGAATTAACTTCGCCCTCTATGTATTTTAACTCAATTTTTCCATTTTCTATCAGTTCTCGTAGAAAATGGTGTTTCAAATCGATATGTTTGCTTCTTTCTGATGTCTCCCTTTTCTTTGCCATTGCCATTCCACCTTGATTATCTACTTGAATAGTCATACTAACATATTCATCTTCAACAGTTGACAGGGCAACTGTTTTCTGTTTCCTACTACTCCAAGATAATACGCTTCCGGCAAATTTGATTACGTATCCTGACCAACTTCTCCTATCTAGTTAGTCGCTTCCCCAATCTGGGACACTTGTTTCGTATAACAAGCTGTATTAACGGCATCTGCCCAGAATGTGTCTGGCAGACTCGATTCAATGAGCAAACAACGTGCTATGTCGACTAGGGTTTGGTTCATTCTTTCGGCGATGCCGTTTTGTTGAGGTGTACAGGGTATAGTAACTTGGCGTAAAATTCCTTTTTCAGTCAAATAGTAATCAAAGGCTTTATTTATATATTCGCCGCCACCATCAGATCGTAGCTTTTTAAGCTTACTCTTCTTAAAAGCTTCAAAGGCTTCATCTTTTATATTCAGAAAATAGACAGATGTAAAACGAGAGAAGTCATCTATGACTGTCATAAAATACTGAGCTCCACCACGTGATGTTGGTGTTATTTTACCAGCGAGGTCCGAATGTACTAAGGCTAATGGTTCGGTTGATCTTTTTGCTTCACCTACTGGAAACTTTGACCGTCTCATTTTTCCTTCCATACAAACTGAACAACGATCTTCATTGCTGTCGTCTTCTTGTCCCATTAATTCTACTTGTAGGCGTTTTCCCTTTTGTATTTTATTTTCAGCCACCATGTGGAGATGGCCATAAGGTGCTTTCGTCTTTCTTTGCTGCGTAGGCATGCGAAGAAGATTCATAAAAAGCATACAGTCTTTCAATCTTCATAGCTCGAATAAGCAAGGAACCATCTTCGTCGGAAACAAGGGCTTCGATTCCTTTAAATTCAATATTTAGTCCTTTCTCTGCTAATCGTCCGACAGATAGTAAGTTTCCTCCTATATCTGGTACAAACAACACCTTTTCGAGTTTGAATGTCAATCCACCATTGCTTTTATTTAACATTACAAGTATGTCTCCCTTTCCTTTTACAGCAGTCTTTTCGCCACTAGCTACTTCCACCTTCGACTCGTATGCCTCAAATGTTATAAATTTACTTCGTTTGGAAGGCATATGGTCTGTTGCCCATGAGTCTAAAACCCATCCTTTATCAGTTTCTAATAATGCGTTTCTACATATAAGTGCTTTATGAAAGCTCAATTTTGCCTTGTCTTCACTTTTGTCTGATTTCTCTTCTCGTTGGGACAAGTAGTCAGGGCATTCTCTTGCAATATGCCCAAATTTACCACACGTATAACATGTCACTTAATGTCTTGCTCTCAGAGCTTTGGTTATTCGTTTTAGGTTTTTCACGATCGGGTTTACTATCTCTTTTGAATTTATTTCTCTTTGGATCTCTTCTAACGGCTAAGGCCTTTACAGTCTACCTTTCATCTCGTACTTCATCTTGATGGGAAATTCTCTTTTCTTCCATTACCATTTTAGTCTTAACTGTTTTCATCTCTAAATCATTCCCATCTTGACTAAAATTGCTTGTCACGAATATGTCATAACGAGACGGCAAACCCGCTAATAATAAACCGGCCTTTTCTTTATCATCAAACCCAAAACCACAGGCTTGCATTTGCCTCTGCTTGTCCGTGAAGCGTGTGATATATTCCCTCATTTGTTCATCACATTTTTTTTCTATTTGTGTAAGAGATCCCTACTTGTGCAAGAATCCTTTAGGTTTTCCCATGCTGTTTGTGCTCTTCTTTCTTCTCCTATGTCATCAAGGTAGGAATCTTCAACAATCAAAAATAAGAAAGTTAGTGCTCGTTCATTTATTTCCTCTTCTGTAGTAGTCATCGAAACTCCATATCCAGGGTCAATCGCCTTCCAAATCCTCTTTTGCACCATTGATGTTCTGGCGCGAATACTCCATGCGTAATAATAGTCTGGATTTAGTTTTGGAATTTTATACTCATCATTTGAACTTGACTGTGCCATCTTCTCTTTTATTTTTACGCGTTTTGTTTCTTAAGCATTTGTACTTCTAACCAAGGACTTATTTATTTTCATTTACGCACGCTTCTCTTTGTAGATTTATTCCTCTCATTTTCTCAATCTCTAATTATACGCGTTCTGAGCCCGTAACCTGTTGAAAATGGTCGCAGCTAAAATATGATTATACAAAAAAGAGGTTGCTTCGCACCCTTAAAAGGGGCCCTTATCTTACTCGAATCAAACCCGTGAAGGGACACAAATTAGTTGCTAGAGAAAGAGCAATTAAATATCTTTAGAATTATAGTAGATTTAGTCTACTACTCCAAAGATTTTATTATTATTAAATATTTCCCAAAAAATGGATAAAGACGGCCTAGGTTTTTCCTAGGTCGTCATTTATCCGTTTTTTATGGTAAGACTAAAAATAAACAGTAAAGTCTTTTTGAGAAACAAAATTTACCTACATTATATTTTTTGTTTCCCTTCTGGACTTTCATAAAATTATTTCAATGCGCAATATTATTGGAGTTTATTTCTCTTTATTATTAACTTGTTCTTAGTCGCGCGATGGGGACAAGGCCGTCGTCACTGTCAAAGACCTTATGAAAAAAAACAGGATAATTTGACGTTTGTCGGTTACGTTATCATGAGTAAGGATAAAGGGAGAACCAGATGCCGTCATGGAGTAAGAACAGCAAAGGGAATAAATGGGCCGCGAGATTTGTCTTGAAGTGACCCGAAAGTTATTAACTCTTATTTTGATTAATAAAATCTGTGAAAAAAATTGCTTAAATCCGGGAAAATTAATTGATAGAATCACGAAAAAAAATTGTAAAACGGAAGGGAAAATTTTCGTATTTCGTGGCGAGTCTGAAGATCGGAGAACCGACCCCTGGATTAGAAACAAAAAAAAAATTGTTATAAAAATCGTTTTATATTTTATATTGCTTAATTAATTAGAGGGCTCGCTTTGTACATGCTTTTTTGACTATAGTTTCTCAAATCAATCGGAGGGAACCAATTTTATGAGGCGTTTTAAAGCCTTCAAATGTTCTATGTACAATATTTGACGTACCCGTTTCAAAGGTTACATTTCAAAGTTCATTACCGTAAAAGTTCCGATTATTATATAAAAAACCGTTTAAATATTCGAAACAAAATAATTTATTCGTTAAAGTTTTAATGCTAGGGTAAAATATATGTAAATAAAGGTTATTTTAAATTTTCACTCAAAAATTGAAGAAAAATAAAATAGACCAAATTCATTATCAAAAACACTATCAACAACTTGGAGAAAACATAGAGGAGGTTGCCGACTGGAGACAGTGTGCAAAGCCAGATACTCGAACATTCAGGTCGCCAGTTGGGCAATTTCCCTCTATTTGAGTGGTTTCGATGGTCATTTTTGGGTGAAACCGTTGGACGGAATTAGAAGTTTTGGGCAGTTTTTAAGTTTCGAAAAAAATTAAATAATTTAAAGTATTTAGGACGGCAAAATGTTTTTATCATTGGCTGGTTTTTCTAGCATTTTACTGAGGCATATTGTTAAATTATTGTTGAACATTTTAAAACTATCAAGGGCAGTCATGACAGGTTCCTATGTGAGGGGTGATGCGAAGTGGCGCACTGCATCCCCAAATTTTACTTGGGCGAACCCCAATCAGTCTCGGAATTAGCGAGCGGATTATGTTGCCTCATCCTAAAAAAGTTGAATTTTGGTCGTAGGACCTCCCAACCAAATTTCGAGTTTGCCAAGTTGAATAGAGGAAACTGGCATATAGCCTGACACGTATGCGCGTGGAAGAACGAATATGGTAACGTCAATTTAAGACTAAACATTGAAACAGTCGGTAACTCCTCTTCCTTTCTCCTCCAAGCCAAAATACTAATTTAGAAATCAATTTTTAATATACTAAGAAATTACACTTCAAACCTGTTCTTACAAGGAGACTACCCGAGGTGTTACCGCCGATTTTGTCCAAAGTCTGCTATAATGTAGACCTATATAAGATATGAAAATCCCCAAAAGGAGACAACTGAAAACGTTTTTGGCCATTTCAATCGAAAAAATCTCCATTGAAAAAAGCATGGTGCTACCTGTGAAACCTTTTCGAAACAATTTGAAATTGTTTCGAAATTGTCAAATGGGTAATATGGTTCATATTTAGGGAAATTCATCAAGTTTGGGTAAATTGGGACGTTATTGGGGTAAAATTGGTACCATTTTTGGGACAAATAGGGAAAAGAAATTTCGTTTTTTCGAAGAAGGTGCTTAATGCCCCAAATATTTTCAGTTGTCATGGCCAAACTAATGGGTAGTGCATCGTCTCCTTTTGGGGATTATCATATCTTATATAGGTCTACATTATATCAGACTTTGGACATAATCGGCGATAAACACCTCAGGTATAGTCTCCTTGTTAGTGGTTAGAATCAGTATATTTCCCGAATAAAGAAATAGATGATAAAATAAACTATATTTACAATCGATTTTAGTCGCGGGGCAACAATTGAACATAACCTACTTTCTTCCTAGCGATAATTTCAAACCTTATATTTTTATTCAAATTTATCATATCTCGTGGGTTTTAAAGACACGGTTTTAATTTTAACTCGAATTTAATTCCACGTTTAATTTCTTTGAAAACCACCTTTATTAACTCAATCTGGGTAAATCAGTGTAAGTATAGACAACGCTAAATTTGGACAATTTAGTCCAATAGTAAACTTAAAAGTAAATTTAAAAGTAAACAACGCCCCGTAGCTTAATAGTATCAGCAAAGGTCCGGGTAAATGTAACAGCAGATTCTGATTCGAGACACTCTAGCGGCCGCAGTCGCCGTGTAAATAGTGAACGGAGGAAGCGCCACTCTTTGGAGAAATTCCAAAAGGCAAGACGATATAGCCAAGCGCGGTCCGCCTAAATATTGAGGACGAGTCCAAATCACTCGAGCCAGACAGGGGTGGTGACTTTTTGGGCTGGTTTTAAGTGATGAGCTAGTACATTTACCTGGCGTTGTTTAATTTTGAAAATAATGATCTCGACTGATAAAAAGGCGCGAAATTCAGCCAATATTAAGTGATGACTTAAATAGTTTAGCCTTTCATATATCTATTTTGAGCCGACAGTATTATTTTTCCATAAAGCGTCCCAACTTAGTCTTGTCTAAACTTAATTCACCCTACTTCTCGTAAATTACGAATGTTGATCGCGATTACATCTGTATTTTAAGTAGTAAAGATATTATACGATTTCCCTAATGTAGTGTCACCCAGTGCAGGATTATCCACTTGGCACAGTAGGCACGTGTGTAGGGGAACCGGGTCTCTAGGGGTCACCAATGGTCAGCCTTAAAAAGGGTTACCTTGGGTCCCCTCTATAGTATAATTTATCCATTTCACTGTCAATCAGCAATATCTCTTCAGGATAAAACGAGAAAAGCGGAAAGGGCCAGCTGATTAGTCATGGCCCCTCCTGAGTAGACGAGTTAACTTAATATTCGTTCGTAAAGAGCCATTGCTATTTCAAATTAAGTCAATCAAAGTGAGGAAAATTAAATATGTCACACTTCATTGCAGCTTAAATGGGATTAAGTGTAAACGGGAGAATCTAAACTGATAGTGTTTTAATTATGCTCTTTCGCCATCCATTTACACATATTTGAAAACGGAATTAATTTAAATTGTACTTAAATAAAAGCTCTCGAGTTTTGATTAAACATAAATACGTTAAAACATTGAAAAGTCAAGGGCAAGTCTCCCGATGGTCAAGTTAATTCTGTTCGGAGAGCTACCTTAAATCGAACCAAGTAAAATTGGGCCCATAAATATAAAACATTTCCAGAATATTCTCGAATACTTCCGAAATACTTCTTCATTACTCTTCCGCGCTAAAATTAAGATAGGATGGACGGAAGAATTGGTTTAAGGAGAGATCGGCAATTTTGGGCTGGCTATAAAAAAATTCAGAACTGATGAAATTAAGTAAAAGGATTTATTTTTAGCCCCTTAGGCTCAATAGGTACTTTTTATCGTTAACAGACGACTAACTTTGAGGGTAAGAATTTCAAGTGTAAAGCCAGCTTTAAAGGCCCTATCTCCTCGGAAATTTGTCCCTTCACAATGCTCTTCCCTCCCGCACTCAGCCTTTGACTGAACAATTTATTGTAAACGTCGTCTGCTAAGCTTGAAAAGAAGGCGACTTTCAAGGAAATTTAAAAATTGCAGATAGCCCCTTTAAAGTGCAAAAGATTCCAGAAATTAAAATTTTTGAAGAAAGGAAAAAAGATAGGAAACTTGATCAAAAAGTTAAATCAGAATGGTAATTTCGAGGCAAATAATAGCGTTACAATATCCAAAGCTTGTTCCTTCGTACTTGGTTCATTTTTGAATCAGTTTTCACGGAAATCTTATCTATTCGCGTAAGTGCATGAAGATACTGGAGAAAAAAAATCTCTTGATTATCATTTAAAATTATACAAAAAAAAACATTTTGAGATTACTACGGTAATTATAATAATTTTTAAATTAAAAGCTCGTGTTTGGATTTTGTGATTACGAGTTTCAAACGCGAATAAAATTAAATTGTACCGTTTCAAGGCAGTTCCATCATTTGTCCGCTATTCGTAAGATTCATTGTTTCGATAAAGGTTTGATTTGTTTTTTTTGGTCAGAAAATACCCGCCTAAAAGTTTTACCACACCCGACGAACGATAGTGGAGCTTGACACGTGTTTTTTTTATTTATTTTGGCACTGACAATATTTTGACTCGTTTTGACCAGCCTGGAACGATATCGCCTGATTTTTACGTCTTTGAAGGATTTTATGTTCCCATAATTAGTTCAATTCAGTTCAGTTCAATTTACATTGAAGTGGTCACTGATGACTAGAAATAAAAAGGTAGATTTACATTATCTTTTGAAAGAGGTAACGTTCTAGCGCTTGCACAATGGAGTATTTCCCATACGTTAGAATGCATTACCCAAAATTCTCTATCCTTGTAGATGGGGACGGGGGAAGGGGGTTCAAATTTACTAGGGTGAGAAAATACACGGAATTATTTTAAAACGCAAATGACAAAAATTCAGTCTTGCTCTAACTTACCTTAGCCCAAAAACACATAACCATAGGATTAGACCTTAGGACAAGTTTTACATGACTACCTAGATCTGGTTAGTTAAAGGCCCTATCTGCTCTGAAATTTGCCCCATTAAAATGCTCTTCCCTTACGCGTGCAACATAGCTTTGACTGTACAATTTTTACGGTCAACGTCGTCTGCTAGAAAAGACAGCGACTATAAAGGAGATTTAAAAATCGCGGTTAGTCTCTTTAAAGGGTTACAACCACTTTGAAAACCAACATAGGGAGCTCTATTGCGGTTACTTCGTTAGTTTCTTTTTTCTGTTTCCCACGTAACCATACCTGTCGAAACTCTGTCGGGTGACGTTTTTCAAACTGGGTCCCTTTATATCTTAAACTAGAGGGTGGTATCGAGTTGGAAGTAGTATTTACCTCCAGAGTCGTTGTAATGAGTGCCAAGTCCTCTTGAATTCTGGGGCACTCTGGTTCTGGACGGTTATTTTCGAATTCTTCAAAAGTGGAGGACGGTTGCGTCGTGATCGAATCGTTCGAGAGGATGCTGTCGCTGCGCTCAGCCTTTCTCCTGCATCTGCCGATCATGCCAAACCTCGAGTTTGATTCGGATTCTGATAGAATTTGATCGCCCATTAAGCTCGTGTCCGTGCAAAATCCACTTTCTGAAAAACATCACGAAAAATAATAGTTATGGATGACGTCGCGACTGGAGTTAGGTCGGAAAATGGTAAATTACGAGGAAAATTTACAGTCTCATGGTACTTAATTTACGAGTATTCGCAAAATTATTTCAAGTAAGTGTAATAGATGGTTGACTCACCAGTTGAGCATTGTGACTGTTGCGTCTCCGAACGATGATGAGATCGAGGCCCGTCACCGGGTTCGAACCCCAAATTGAGGGCTGCTCCGAAGAAGACGAAAGGCGTCACGCCGGCAGGGTGAACGTTGTTTCCGCAAGAACTGCCGCTCGACGAGCTACTACTAACGGAAATGATGGAATGAGGTCGCTTATTGGTACGCAGTTGGTCAAAAGTCGAGGAACCGGTCACGGAGTTGCGGAATCGCGTCGCTTTCGGTACGCTTTCCATCCTGATGGAACGGTCGGAGATCTGATCTTCGCTTGGTTTGATGTCCAGACACGGTTTATTTCCGATACCCATTGATGACATTTCCGCCAATCGAATTTCTATTAATATAGTTCGTTAAATTTTCTATTATACGAAGTATTCCGTATGTGTTCAATTGTTAGAGATTAAGGATTCGATCGACGGAATTCAAATCTAAAAACTAGATACGTCTGATTTCGACCTACCCCTATTTTTGAGGGCCTGTTTCCAAAGTAGCCTGGATATTTCGTGAGCCCAAGCGAGTTTAACTTCGGGCGATGCGGCTTGCAAGATGTAGGTGTCGTGAAGCTTCCTCTTGCGGAACCAGATCTCGAACTTGGTGGGGCTGTCCCCGATTTGCTCCGTCATCCCGATGTCAGTCGTTTTGATGCTCTGCTTGTATTGATAGATCTCTTGCAGACCTCGTTGATCCGGATCACGACGAGCTTTGCTGAATAGTATCAAATCTTCGAAGAGAAAGACTCGTCGGAGGGATTTCCTGTAACGGCCTTGCCAAACCAGAAATTCATCCTGACGCAGCAGGCGACCTTGTTCCTTCACGTTCACCTAAAACGAAATTTGAAACAGCCGTCAAAAGATTATAATCGAGAATTTAATTAACTCTTCCAATGAAAGACCCATAAAATAGTCTTATGATTTCTGGTTCTGGTGCATAGTTTGACTACCATTTTAACTTCCCAAAATGTTTTATTTGACTTACGTCACAGTCTCTCAAGGCATCCATAGCCAGAAGATCATTGCCGTGGCGCAATTGAAACCTGACCATCTCTTCCGCCGCCTATCGAAAGTGACCCGAAAAAATTAGATAAAAAATATGCAACGCGCGTAATCTATTGCAGGGTTTTAAAGGGACTCGAGCTAAGACGACAGACTCTAGCTTGAAAACGTCCCAGTAACGTTACGTAACAATAAAACGAAGCCACTTCAAACCAGTTTTAGGACGTTACAGTGATGTTGTAAAACAATTACAACGTCTTAGCTCGTTTTCCTTTAAATCAATATTTGTGTAACGGACTTTGAGGTCTTGGTATTCGGCTTCTTTTTCAACTTCGGGACATTCCTTTAAAAGCTGCTTCAGAAGAAGGGCGTATTTACCCATACGTTGCACGGGTTTCAGCAAGTAGCTAGCCAAATCCATTTTATCTTTCAACTGCAGTTGTTTTTCCTACACCACAAAGAATATTAATCAAATATTAATCAAGTTTTATGAAATATTCATAAAAACAATTTCACGGTGAACTAACGTACATCAATTAAAAAGGATAGTGAAATAGACGAAAAAAGTTGCTTAAAATTATTTATTATTATGATAAGTCATAGAAGAGTATTCTTTCCACTCGCGTAGTAATATAACATGCTAAGGAATATTACTTACAAAGAGTACTTGTAGAAACGGTTTGTGCTACCAAAGACTTGCCGACGTTTTTAAGAGTAAGGGAGGAGCAAGAACGTGGGCTACCCCACCTCCTATTCATGGCAAAGCCCCTCTTAAGACTTTTACAGTGCTTTTGACGAGTAACGATGTTGGTTCTAAGATATCAGTGTTCCCAATGAGGAAAAGTAATCTAATTTGGCCAAAAATGGTTCATTTTCGAACAGAATTCGACCATATAGATGAAATAATAAACCATGAATTCAACAAATTTGGATCCAAGGAAATTATATTTGGTCTATTTGGTGGAATTCTGTCGAAATATTCCAATTTGGACCTTTTTTGACGAAATTAGAATATTGTTCCTGATTTCTTTATTTTATATGAGCGCGCATTGAAATTAAAAGTAAAACCAACGTCATTAGGGTAAAAAAATCCTGGGGATTTGTTTAAATTTCTATTGATTAAATTTTCAAGCTTGGCGCGAGATCAATTATAGCAATGTGTAGATTCGTTTTCATTATTTCACTCCCCCTTTAATTAAGTCACGGCTACTTTGACAGTATACTAGCAGTAACCCAGCTATATACTCTATAGGCTTCCAAAGAAATAATGTAGTACATTGATATTACTGCTTGTACTTCCAAAGCGTATTGCTTGGTGATGGAAAGGCGAAGTAACTTACCCTGAAGAAAGCTGTACCGTATTCAGACATTAGGTTGTCAGATTTCGGTTTGTTCTTGTTGTATAAAGCGTACAGATAAAATTGCCTCTCCTGAAACCGGTAAATTATACATAAATATAAATTATTCAGTCCAAAAATTTTCTTTAAAACTCTCGTTTATAGAAAATTTATTCGCGTATAGCAAGCGCCAGCTGATTATATTTTCCTTCCATAGAAGCTAATGTTCTCGATTTTAATATTATTTCAATGGGAAAATGGAACAACCTGATTGATTTTGGCCCGATTTTGGCCCGATTTTTTAATGGATTTGGAATTGTATTAAACATGACGATCTAAACTGTGTACTCTTGAGTTCGTAAACGTACGAGTTTCTTTCAAAACAATATGAGAAACGCGTTACTTTTTCCTCTGTAAAGGGAAATCTGTTCTTGTCCGTTGGAGGGATCGTACATTTACAGAGAATTTCACGAGATTTCGATATAGTTTCGAATTTCACAAAGAACGTTCACGAGATTTCGATATAGTTTCGAATTTCACAAAGAACGTTCACGTGATTTCATACGGTTGAAATTGATGTTTAGAAAAGTTACTTTGATCTATCGGCTTATTGTAGAACAGACATGGGCAACAAAATATAGATGTATGTTTATAACGCTATGTACAGTTGTCTCTCACTCCTGAACTCGCGACCAGACAAGACACTTCTCAACTATTTTGCTCATTTTTTTTAATCTATAGTTGTCTCGGCTCTCACTCCTTAACTCGAGCCCCGACAAGTTCCCTTCTTATTTTTTGTTTGGTGTCATTAAATGTCATGTCGATGTAGAAATATATAGTGGTTTTAACGATACCTGGCTTTTTATCTACAATATGTTACCTTTATTTCATTATCTATTTAAAGTAATATTAAATTAAAATTCTTGCGTCAAATCCCGTTTGCTTATTTCTTCACGTACGCTCAACACTCACCCCAAATTTATTTATTGGCAAAGAAATTTAAGATGATTAAAATTTAGGATTGGTAGTAAATAAACGAGATGACGGATTGGATATTCTATGAAATGTTCCAAACTAATTTCGAAATATCCAAGATACTTTATAACTGGCAAACTATCATTGAAGGCAATTTCTTGAAGGTTGCACCATTCAATACTTTTAAGCTATAAAGTTAATTTTCATTCATATTTAAATTGAATTTAACATTCATGGTTAGAAAATTTAAATGTATAGATGGAAATCAATATAACGTAGGCCTAATTGACGTATAAAAAATACTTAAATTAAATCGAATGAAATAAAAAGTAGCGTCAAGATTGAAAATAGGTTTTCATCAACAAAATTTACCCCAAGATAATAATTAAAGCGGTAACTTCACAAGGAGCCTAAACCTCGTTACTTACGTATTGTAAGAAGTATTGGCCAACGCGGAATGGAGACTTTTCGCAAAGTTCGAGCTCCTGCAAGAAGTACTGACTATGGAATTCGTAGATTTTCTCAATGTTGCCAAAAATAACATTTCGCTGTCCTCTCAAAGCTTGCGGTATGTCTTCCCGAAGAAGCTCGGGGCAATAATTCTAAAAAGAGAATATATTATTTTAAGCACTACTAGAGGGTTCCTCTTTCAAAGATGAATTAAAACTTACCTCTATTATGTATTCCAACGATTTGACGTAATCTCTTTCCGTTTGAATGAGTTCGCCCATGATTAACATCAAGGTGGACTGTTTCCTAACGTTTTTAGCATCCGGAGTGTCTTGGTCATTATGCGATTGAGTTTCGTCACTGGATTCTGCCCGCGAGAGGTGACTGTTGACGGGGATGGGACTGTCCGAAGCAGAATCGAACGAAGACGTACGGCTGACTATTTCCAACACGGGTACGCTGAATTACAAAAAAAACATTTGATGCACTTTTTACGGCAATTGGGGAGTGTTAGGCAGATATTTCTAAATGTATAGTATAAATTTCACGGGTTACAGACGATATAAATCTGGTGTATAATAATATTTTTAAATAGCTAGTCGTCAGTCTAGTGTCGGATTTTGAGAACTCTGCTTGTATTTATGTAAGGATTAGACGTCACCGTCTAAATAAGGAGTTACTGCCTACCTAAAAACCCGAAATTGTAGCAAAATCAAGGAATATACCCTTTTACTTCAGTTAGACAGTATAAAGGGTTTTCAGTCGCGAATAGCGGGGATAACCCGCAATCGCCTTCATTTGAAAACTGGTCAGTCACCGACACAAATCATACTAATTATTCAAATTGTTTTAGTCACAATACGATTCCGTTGTTACCTTTCGTGGTTAGCGCATGGCGCGATTTGGGAAGAGTCAGGGTTGCTCGTTTCATCGTCTCCGGTTTCCGTTTCGTAGTCCAGCTTATGTTGCGTTCCGAGTCGTTCGTTTTGTTTTCTCACTTGTTGGGCGGCCTTGTGGAGGGCTTCTTCGCGCAGTTGCCAAGTGGGGCAAATGCGCATGTGTTTCTTGACGGGTTTCTGCGTCACGGGATGCAGCGATGACGTCGAAGTGGATGGTGGAGGCGAGCCTTTCGTCGCCAATCTGCTGCCAGTGCTACTGCGCGACACCATTGGAATACAACTCTAAAATGAAAGTTAGCTTTAAGGAAAACTCTGGCACGAGCTTTTCATAAATTTAATTTACGGTTATTGAAGCGTTGACGGCATCATCGGGCGTATTAGCTTGAGTCGCGTTGTTATGGCTCCACCTAGAGTCGTCCCTTTCGATGCAGGCTACCGGTCCTCGGGTGGTTAGATCTTCGGTGATGAGTCCTCGACTCTGCAGCTGCTCTTCTTTGTCCCTTAAGTACTGGTCCATCTGCAATGCGCAGTCGCGAGGCGTTGATAAGGGACTGCCAGCCGGGTAAGGATTACTCGGGAACGAAGTGTAAGAGGCGAATGGAGAGCTGAATCCCGTTGGAGGACCCGATATGGCCGACATGCTTCTTCTCCTGGAGGAGGAACATCCGTCGGATATTAGCGCGGCTTCGTTACAGGAACCTCGATCGCGATATTTGAACCTAACCGAAGATAGTGCTGTTCTTTAGGGAGTGGTCCAATTTTTCAAATTTTCTTAAATTATCAATAAGTGTCTAAGTGCCTCGCATTATCACGAAGTTTCTAAGAGCGCTTTGCAATAAAACGCCCATTTTTGTAGGTATTAGAGCGAGTTTATTGGAGAACGCTCTGCAAACGGAGTTCCTTGGTTGAAAAACTTTGTAAAACATTATTTCTAAAATGCTGGTGCCAATAAGAATGCAGATTTACAATTCAAAAAGTGTGGTCTCTTTCCAGTCAGTAAAGGTCATTTGCTTAGTTTATCTTCCTCTTAATATAAATATTTTTAACAAACGCGGTTGATTTGTTGCTATTTCAATTGTTTTCATTCCATATCTCCCTGTAGAATTAAAATACTCCTTGAAAGCGTAATAACGTTAAGAATGGAATCCCTATACTCATTAAAAAGTCAAAATATTGTGGCCAACTCAGCCACGTAACAAAAACTTTTAACAACGGTATTTTTTCAAGTTTAAATCTTTCGATTGTAAGTCATGTGCCCAGTTTTAAATACCAGGAACTCCCGTGGTTCTTTGGTGGTACTTGGTAACTTAATACGTAACGTAGAAAAAGCTTTATGCAATAAATGGGGCTTTTTTTCCAACGTATTAATTACGCGGGCATACCTGGAGTAGTTTTGGTGTCTGTAGAAATTGGAGGGAGAGTCAAAGGCATCTTCTGAACAAGCGGAGTGTCTGGTCCCGGAAGTGGAAGAGCACGTTGACGCGGAGGGCGTGCTGGATCCGCGGGGCCAAAAATTCTGCGGATGGGAACGAGACCGAGTCGTCTTGTTGGGGTTGGGCGTGGGATCCCAGTCTTTAGGGTGGTGTCCGTCGGAAGAGGACAAATCTCGACGAAGACGGACGGATTCCGACGAAGACAAGGCACGGGCCGCTTCCAGCAAAGAGCCGCGTCGGGCACGAACTAGTTCCACCGTTTCCACGCATCGCGTTTGCGCAGTCTTAAAATAAAAATTGGTTTGCAAATATTAATAATAATGTATGAAAATCTCCTTGGGCAGAAATATCCCATGTAAATCATACAATGTCATCAGTTTTTACCGAGAAACTTAATTCTAGGTAAATAACAATTTCTTGCAAAAGAGTTGACTTTGAATCCCAGATTGAGAACAGGTTGTTGACTTAAAGTAAGCCCAAAGAAGTTTCAGTGGCCTGGAGTTTAGATTACTCCTATGTATGTGACCTCGCCCACTGATTTAAGAGTACTGGTCCCACTTATGTCGTCCGCTTTCGCAACAACTTAGGGTCCCTTCTTACACCATCTCATCTTGTTTTTGTGACCAGTGTAACCTAAAAGTTGTCCACCATGGGTTTTAACTGAAGTTAATTTGGCGTTCCTAACGGCTGCATAAATAAACTGAACTTATTTCCTTAAATTAGAAACTCCGTGATTTTACGTCTGAGAGAAAGTTTAAACACACTGAAAAAAATCATCGTGCTTTAGCCATAGACGACGGCTCGAAAGCTATCGACTCTACATTGGCACAATGTCTAAGGACATTCCATTCATTTTACGTGGAGTGATGACGTCATCACTCAGCTCGAAATACAATGTAGTTGGGGAAGGAACGTAGCTTTCAGCGCGTTTACTCCCCTTCGTGTCGCTCCTAAAAAAGGGCAGATTTTTCGTGTTTACGACACAAATGTTCCTACTTCCTCGACAGTTGAGAGTTTTCTCTCTCTCTCTGGTGGAAGCTAGTATAGAGTCCCTGGCGCCATCAGGCGCGAGCTTACGATGACTCCTTTCTCCATTTATTTATTTTTTCATTTTTTTTTTTTTTTTTTTTTTTTTGCGTGAGTAAGAATCATTTACATTTTTTACGCTGTTACCGAGTACTCGATTGACCATCACTCCACGTTTATCCAGACTGTCTGGATACCTCTTGTTTATTCTCAGTTTCCAGCGATTGACCTCTGGTGATAGGCGAAGCGGCACCCTCCATACAGGTGGAAGTAGTACACGAGGCTATTCACGTCATGTCAAATTTTCGGATGCACTATGCCGAGTGTGAGGTTCTGATCGGTAGGCTAATTCCCAGGGTGACTTTCGTGAAAGATAATTTATATAAGGAGTACCCTAGACTTAAAATTTCTGACGATACTTTCCACTTGGGCTTGAAAGGGGAAGAATTTCGATGTATATTATCTTCGTTATAAGTGAGGTTCGTGTCAATTAAGGTTCCTCAGATTCTCGCGCGAGCCACGTGAGGTGCCGATAATTCAGCACGTGTACCTATATGGGAACTTCGCATTTAGAAGCGTTGAATGCCGGACTGTAGCAAGAGCTCCAATTCAGGACCACGTCCAAGTCCAATCGCGTTGTTATTTTGAAGTTTATCTACTCGCGACTTAATTTTCGAGTTGAATCAACCAGTATCCTAATGACGTCACGATCACGGGGCGCGAAACCCGATAACGCGCGGCAATGAAGTTGTTTTAAAATTATATTTACACTTAGCGGCCACTGTTGGCCGTAAAGGCTCGTTTTTACGAGAGCTATATTTGAAGCGATTTATCAATGCTGATCGATATGCCTGAAGCGCTAGGGACAAAATAAAGATGGATTCTTACATAGGGGTAGAACGCAGAAACGATACATCGAGCAATAACTACGGGAGATATGGGTACTTGACAATCAACAATGATGAAATTTTCATATTCCTAGTTATTGCTTCATGCTCCTCACGTTCCGATTCCGGTAACTGTATATGAGATATCGCGCGCTCTCACGATTCTTTGGTTTTTTCTTGCAAATCGATCTACGAAGAAACGTGTCCATTGTTCTAGGCTACACCCACTATGAATGTTTTTCAACTTGTATTAGGCCTAACTTACTTTCTAAATCAATCCGGCGATGACGTCATTAAAACTTCGTTGCCGAAATGTGAAATATGTATTGCATAAGGCTTTTTATGCAAGGTAGATTGTTTAATATAAGGCCAACTTTATACAACATTGAGATTTGGTTACATATGGACTGATTAGGAGTGATTTAATGTCTCCTTTTGGGTGTCCTCGGCGAGTTCTTAAAGGGATTGTGAAGAGGAAAATTATGAAACGAATCTGTGTGTATCCGGCTTTTAAATCGCGCTGAATCTTGTTCTTAATTATTTTTACGCGGATAATCGCGAGTACAATTCAATGTCAAATCTGAATCATTCGCCAATTTGTTTCAGAATTCAGAGTTTTTTTCCGAATGTTTTAATTCGCGCGAACGACTCTTACTACTACTAAATAGTAGAAGAAACGAAAATAAATAACTTTTTGTCTTCACACTCCCTTTAAGAATTAAAACTATTTGAAATCTGAGCACATTAAAATCTATTTCACGCAAAAAGTAAAACTCACCGAATTAAGTTCGTAAATTGAATTACTCCTTCGAAACATGATTACGAGTTTGTTTTACGACAGTTACATTTTTTTTAAATAGTTTAAACTTTCAACCAAGTGTTTCGCGCTGCCACATCTTAACAGAAATCCGGTCGCGGCTGAAATGAGTCAAAGCTGGTAACGCGAACCCAAAACGCCCACTAATTGGCCTCCAAGCGGAGACAAAAAATCAGTTCAATCGTCACCCACACTATTAAAGGGAAATTACTACTACTAGCTGAAACAGGAACCTTTTTCATTTAGTTATATCGAAATTGAAAATATATACGTTACACTATGAATTACAAATATTTTTAATTTAAAGCACACGCTGCGAAATAGACGACAATTTGTCGATTAAAACAGATTGGCTCCGTTCAATGCGTATGATTTTTTCGACTACATTTTAATATTTTACATTATACGGGTTCTGGTCGTCATATTCCATGGTGTCCATTAATGTAATGAGCCAATCAAATATATTTTCTTTAATATTAAAATGATTAACCATGGTGAAATATAAATTTAATTAACTTTTATTTAAGGGGTTTAAAACAGCAGAGACCGCTGGACATTGAACGGTGGGAGGTAAATATGTATGTGGGAATAAGCGTAAGTCACTGGACATGGTCCGATAAATTTTCCAAATGTCTCATAAATTTTTATTTTTGAGAGGAGTCTCTGGACATTTCTCGATAAGAAAAAGTACTGGCTACTGTACGAGAAATCTGGCAAGTCTGATAATTTTTTTAAATTTTCTATAACTTTGAATTTTTGAAGCTCGATAATTGTCCATATTCTTGATGTCTTAAAATTATTTATAAAACAATGTAAAACCATGAACTTATTATTGTTGAACAATTGTCCAGTAACTCCCCTTCACGATTTTAAAGATATTGGACATTTTAAAACATTATCAGACATTGCCAGATTTCCTATACAAAGCATTAAGTATTTTTTATTATCGGGCAAATGTCCAATGACTACCCCCTTCTCAAAAATACAAGTTACGGAACATTTGGAAAATTTATTGGACAATGTCAAGTGACTCGCGCTTATTTCAGTCCCAGTGTATAACTGGGAATCCAGAAAAGTATAAGTATATGATGAGACAGACAGCCGAATGCGTTAAATCTAGGGAAAAATTTCTCCATAAATAACTTGTACATATATCAAGGTCAGTAAAGAGACTTGTAAGTTTTGTCCTTTAAATAATTTGGTTATTAAAAAGGTATTACCCGTGAAAACAAGAAAGTATTAATAGATACATTTTAAAAATGATTATATAAGAATTAAGTGATATTGTTACTATTTCCCCGATTTATTTTGGGCCACACCCAAACATTTGTAAATAAATTAAAATGATATTTCGATATTATGGAACGACTTTCGCGAGGATAAATCCAAAACATTAAAACCAGAAACTACATATATCGTCCCACTTGGCTCACACTAGCCCACGTTAGGACCAGTTCGCCAACCCATCCCGTTCTATCCTTCTGTCCAAAGTGAACGAAATCACTCTGAGAATGCGACAAGAACTACTTCCACGTTAACGTTACTGAAACCGTATATCTTACGTTCCTAGGTGTTGCAAAATTGATGGCTTAAACACCTAGGAATGAACTCCAACGAGGCTGGGAAGTTTGATTTAAAAAAACAGACGGGTCACTCGGATTATCGAACTCAAAAGCTCTACATAACCACAATGAATGCGTAATAATCGCGCGGTTCTAATTCGTGAGCTTCCCCTATATTAGGATAAGAATTATTACAATAGCGGAGATGGGGAAATTGCGATATCCCAACACTGCACTAAATAACGATGGAAAAGGACTAATTGGGGCCTGCGGAGTTCAGAAAAAAAAAATTATAATAATCTACGACCAGTAGAAGTGTGCAAAAAAACTTATTAGACTAATGTTTCGTGGTATAAAACGTTATTTTTACCTGACATTGCTGTAGAAGTCTAGGACTGTTGACTGGCGAGGAAGCTTTGGCGAGGAGAATCATTTCGCGGAAGACTTCGTCGGCGATGGGTGGGTGCTCGTCCAGATACGAATCCAGAGAGCGCGTCCACGCCACCACGTCGTCGTACTCCGCCTCCGATGACGAAACACGATCCAGTTTCATCTCGGACACGAAGTTCATCGTGTTTAACGCCCATTCGTAAACCTGAACAAAAATGAAAACGTCTAAAACTAACACCGTATTTGTAATTCGTGAGTCGGTCTGGTGGTATATGGCTAATTATACTGATAATTTAATATAAATAACTTTTTTATTTTTTATCGATAAGCAACAGTTTAAATGCTTTATCAGAGGTTAAGGCTACAGCTATAACTGGGCGCGCGTTTAGCATCTTCTACCGTTGCACTTATCACTTAGTGGCACTTATCTAGATATAATTAATCCGTGAAAAAAGGTTTAAAAGATTAATACGACGGAAACTGGCGTATATAGTTCGACAATTTTATTTTAATTATAGGTTACTATTTAAATGCGGTTTTTGTTTTAATTTAGCCGACTGTCATTTTTTATTCGTTCTAATTTCGACAGTCTACGAATTTAAAACACGTAATTTCATTCTAGCCACAAAAATGATAAACAAATTCAAATTGGTTTTCAGCTTTTTACCAGAAGGCGATGGCTGCGTTACTTTAAAGATTAAATGGTCACGAGATAAGCCAGGGGACCTAGTTTGAAAAACGTAACACTGGTGCGTACTAAGAATATGTAGAGCCCGTTGTGGCCTAAAAAGGAAACCAATCAAGTAAGCTCAATCAAGCTCGACTGTGGGTCCCGCCGTCTTAGCTCGAGTTCATTTAACAATATAGGTAGGGGTCAATATAAGAACTGACCTCGTCTAGAAGATGGTAGCATTTGGCAGTGTCCTCCAGTCTTTCGCGCGTCTCTTCGAGTCTCTCGGAAAAACTGTTCAGTCTTTCCTTCAGCGACGAGGTCAAATCTTCGACGTCGTTTTCAGGATCCCGCGCGCTGTTCTTCGTGGTGGCGACATCTTTCAGCGATTTCCTTGACTGATTCTTCTTGATTGGTGTCGTGGCTGGGCTCACCAGAGCCGCTTCTTCCAACAAGTCGTTGCCTTTCTCGATCTGGCGCTGAAAAACATCAATTTAAACTATTAGCAGAAATAAAATCGAGAATTTTCTTCCATAACCTCGCGTTTCAATTACTATTATTATTATTTTAATATTAAAACGAAATGCAACTGATTCCAGTTCAAGCGAATAGTTGAAGTCCACTGTTTTCATTTACTCTTGTCATATAGAGTTCCACCTTTCACTAAGTATGGGGAAAACCAAGGTCAATTTTTTTTTAAAATTGAGCTATTTTCATTAACTTTGATCATATATAAAATACTCTTTAATGATATGATATAGTCTAATTATTGATATATATACACAAAAACAAATATATTTTGTATGATGTTTAAGACATATATCATTTGGCTTTATTGTGAGCGTTAGTTTACCTACATACCCGTTAGGTTACCGTGATAACCTATATTTAAACAAAATTTCAAGATTACACGTTTCCGGCGGATCTTTCTTGGCGTTTAAAAGGTAAAAGTGTTGAGTTTATAAAGACACACATGACTTACTAAAGGAAGATTAACCACAATAATGCTTTGCTTAGTTAAAGAGAGAGTGGAGAGAAAAATTAAAGCGAGCTAAAAATGGAACAGCTTTTGAATTTGTTTTCGGAATCACCGGATGCCATAAAAGGTAATTATTTCACTAACCATAGCGAGGAAGTAGAACTTCTCGAATTGTTCTTCTTGCTCCTTGATAGCGGGTAACGATTCGGCCACCATCTGGTGCTTGGCCAGAGATTCCTCTCCTCGACGGCATAACCATGATAAAACCTGCAAAAACATGGTAATGGATTGCAATTATTAAAAGTCATATACACAAATGCATATTTAGGACTAATAACAATGTACACTTATCTCAGTAAGGCGAGAAAAACATGGAAAATATTAGACTTTCCTTGGCTAAAGTAATAACTAACTAAACCTCGCGCGTGGCGGCCGTTAAGAAGGAAGTAAAAGATTTTGTGAGTAAAATACAAGATGGCGTTAAAACTGTTTTTTATTTTAAATATTTTTGTTTAAATTTTTATTCATTAAACAAATGGAAAGTAAAAGATATGAATAAATAGAAAGTAAACGATATGGATTAAAAAAACGCGAAATGATATCCCAATTGAGACTTTTTAAAGCAAAATTTCGTTTTTTTATCCGCAAATAGAAAAGATTATAGAGTGTAAATCGATTGAATACGCGAACTATCGTATTTCCAAGCTATTAATATATTCTCTAGCGAAACATCTGGTAATACAATTAATTCGTGGTCGGGAGAGGGGGGGAGATTCAGCTCTTGACCTCAATGGCCGCGAAAGAACATCGTGTATAGAGTGAAAACTAACGAAGAAAAGGGGTTATAGAAATGTAAAGGTGTACATCGAAGCGAGTAATAAGATCGAGTATCGTGGCGCACATTGCGCTTCATAGTTAAAAACGAAACACAACAAGATTGTCAAGCTCATTGCATAGCCACACCTAAAATGTCAGTTAAACCTAAAATTGAAACGTAAATGTTTCACGCGAAACTTTTTCATTTTTCAAGGTTTTCAAGTTTTTCAAGTAATCATATGGGACTACTCGTTATTCGTCATTTCTGGGGACATCTGACGTATGACTCTTGACACCTGACTTCATACAGTACGGTACAAAAAAGAGGCCACACTACTATGAGTGGTGTGGCTAAAAACCCACCACGAAGCGTGATTAAAGCGGAACGCTTAGCAGGTGCATAGCGGCCCCTCACTTAAGAAGCAAAAACCAACATTCAACCTCATGAAGGAGATTACAATGAATGCCATATAGAGATGAGTTACTACTATAGGTAACAGGAAAAAAAGACTACAAACAATCGATCCGGCGGCAAATAAACAAAACAAAATTGAATTTCTCAGAAATTACCTAGGCTTAGAATAAAGTCATATTGAATTATAATTTAAGACAAATAAGACGCGTTCATACCAGGCCTTGGAGTAGATTCAAATCGTTTCCAAACGACAAAAATGAATCTAGTTAAAAAAAATAACCTTACCTAAGCCATTGTCAATCATTCGCGAGTCGATCAATTCTATTAGATTAAAAATAGGATTTGATCATTAAAAACGCGTATAAAAAATTACAGTGACAATAGTTTGAACGTATAGTGCTAGAAATTTGTATAACTGAAATTATTTCAGATATTATCCGCTTGCTTAAAAAATAAACTATTTATCAATTCAGTTAACTTATCCAAACATAAATTAAAAAAAACACTTATCCTCAGAAAATTATCCGAGTTATAGAATTCGGATAAGAAAGGGCAAAGCCAGATAACATAGTAAAAATTGCCTTTGAACAAATCGGGACGAAAAAAATATAACCTTAGTCAGCATGCTAAATGGTAGTTCTGCGTAAATTTTCAGCTCAAAAAATTCGCCAATGACCCACAAAAACAATAATTTCTGATTTTTCGTTTTTTGGCCGTATCTCCGTCAAAATTACACCAAATCAAGAATCCATTCAGGTTCCATAAGAATATGGGAGCATAGCTTTAGCCTCTGGTACCATCCTCCCAAACTTTGTAACAAAAGTTCGTCTGCAATATTCGCAACATTTGTACGCTTAGATCTTTTTTCGGTCGGCTCCATTTTTATTGCCCAAAATATTATGTCAAGGTCGTTAGTGGCGCGGGTTAATAATAGATGTCAGGAGCGATTTACTTGAAAAATCGATTCGAAGCTGACGAACTTTTGCTACAAAGTTTGGAAGGATGGTTATTGAATCGCGGCCCTCCCATATTCTTACGGAACCTGAATGGTTTCTTGACCAAATATAATGAAATTTTTCTTAAATTAATGGTCGAACCAATTTTAAAAATAATAAACTTAATCACTTTTGCATAAATAAGGTAAGTGGTGCGCGTGATGAAAATGTTTGGCGAGTGAAGACCCGCCTTTCTACGAGTAAATGATATAGATGTATGCCCGTCTCGTAATAAAAATATGAAAATTTCTGGGGACTAATGTAACCTAAAATACACGTAATAATGTTTTTCGAGACAATCATTGTCTTAGTTTTTTTTAAAAGAATTTTTAAATTTTAAAACGCGTATCAAAAACTCGCTTTTTGAGCACGGGTTTTCAAAAAATATCTTGTTGGGCTTCAAGAGACCTTTAATTTAAGAAAATTACATTCAATTTGGAGAAAGTTTTACGGAGATATGGTCAAAAAACAAAACAAAAAAGAATATAATTGTTCCATCCAATTCCGAGCACTATTTGAAGACAGCTTAAATGGATTTGGGTTCACTTGCGCAGTTTACCATTCATTTTTAACTAACCTTACCTAAATGATATCAGAGGAAATGGAAACCTGCGGAATTGGAAAACTGCGCGAGTGCAAATGCGCTTGTGAGAACCGCGCAATTGAAACCTTACCGCTTAGATTTATAAAATTATGATTAAGTAAACTTGAATAAGTAGAAGGTCGACAAAAATTGAATTTTAATTGATTAGTTTTACGAGAGAAAAAAATGGTTATTTCCCTATCCAATTTTAAGCCGCGGAAATATGTACGTGATATTAAAAAAGAGTAGGGTCCTCCGAGCGTGCGGTGACTAAAATAGCTTAAGCCCTTCACGACAACAAAATTCTTCTTCGCAAAAACGTGACTCGACATAAACGGATTTATCCTAGCACCAATATAATTCCTCGATGTAATTCAACCTTCTAATACACTAGGTAGGAGGTATTAAGAATAGAAAGAAGACAAATCCGAATTAAGAGGATTCCTACGTAATGTTACGGCGCAAATACGGAAACGTATTCTACACATTCAAAATACTCAAAGAACGAGTAAAAAAAAGTCCGCCAACTAAGAGTTTGAAATATACAATTATACAAGTTTCGCTAATTGAGGCAGGCGCTAATTGGTTGAAGGCTTCCAGAAATTGGTCAATATCACGCATTTTTTAGAGCTAATCCTATAGCAGAGGCTATCTAACCAACGCAGCTCATACTGTATTATACAAAAAATAGAGGTTGCTTCGCACCCTTTAAAAAAGTTCTTTCCTTGGTTCAGGTCAAACCCCTTAAGGGTCCGAAATTAAAAATTCAAGCCCGTGAAGGGGCAGAAATTAATAATTAACTGTGAAATAAATATGATAGTCACAGACGAAGAAATTTGAAATTGATATAAATTATTTTATTAATATTTATAAAATTTTATCAAAAACTTTAGACTTAATTCGGTTTATTGAAACTTTAAATTATGTAGAAGTCATTATATAGTAGAATCCATTCTTGGAAAGTCTACTTTTAACGCCCCCTTTCTTAGTTGTAAAAGGTTACGCGGGTATTTTGTAAATAACATTACGGTTTCTGATGAGTTTCGACATAAACACGAACGTATTTATATTAAAAATCAACTTAACAATCTTGGAACTTGGCCCCACTTGGAAAAGGGCGGAGAAATAAAGTAAGAAATTCATTAGAATCTCAATTATTCCGGCAAAAGCTGGACTTCGGTAAATTACGAGGGAAATTATGGTATAACTTACCAATTTACATAATTACGGTAATTTTATAAATTAAAATTGACAATTTAAATGAGAGTTAAACTTTAAAGAAATGGAGTGTCGCGTCGAATTTTTAGATATCAGATTTCTTTTACTATCGTAGACAAACACAAGTCTATCTCAAATGTAATAAAATCAAAAACTCTCCTTTCGTCCTATTTGAAACAAGGAAGGGAGGTCAGAATAACCCTTTTAACCAGACAGACTACGGTTCTTCTCTCATTCGCCTAACATCACCGAACTGAATTTCGAGTTGGATCGTATAATACATTTCAAAACGTGTCTTGGAATAGATGATGATCATTTTCAACGGAGAACAAAGACCTGGCTTGCTAAATTTTATTTTTTATCGTTCGAGTTAGCATTACACCTATTATTGGATGTTCGAGTCAAAGGGAGTTGATACTCTAATTAATCTTCGGAGTACTGAAATAAATTCAGATTTTATCCGTTAATTGCTTAAATATAGGCTATTAATCAATCCAGTTAATTTATCCATAGATAAAATTAAACAATAATACTCGTATCTGTTTTTATCCGAAAAAGGCAACTTATCCTATAATTCGGATAACGAACAATTTAAAAATATATTTTCGTTAAAAATAATAAATAAAAAAACCTAAAAGATTGCTTCTATTGTTTTTTTTTTCTAATTTTAAGTAAATTTTAAATATATTTCTTTTACTTTCCACGAATTTTAAGTAATGTGAATTTTATTATCCGTTGCTATACGTTTTAATTCTAACTTTGTGCTTCTATAAAAAGCTTGAAACTTGTTTATCTTCGCATAAACCCAACATCGATTCATTCAAATATTATCCGAATTTAAAAGTTAGTCACAAACAATTAATCGGAAAATAAAATATCCGAAACAATATGAATAGCGGAAGATGGTTCGATCCGATTCCTAGTTATGTCTAGTTTACGAGAATATGAAAGCCTAAGCTATAAATGTCATTGAAAATAATTATCAAAATGAATATACGTCAAAACACTTATCATTTAATAATTTTTTCTTTGCTTTTGGGGTGCGTAGGGGTAGTTTTAAGTGTCTCGGGTTTCATGAAAAAGGTCGAAATACGAATTTATATCCACATTAATTGTTGAAGTCATATTTGTCTCAATATCCATACAATTAAGTTACCTTTCACGTACAAATCTATTCTTTCGCTGATATTATAAAATGTCAGGAAAATTCTTAAAGTCGCGTTATCCATGAAGATTTTTGCCTAGAAATTAGGGATCTCCATGAATCCATTTAAATATATTTTCCGAGTAAGATTTAAATTGATTTATAGTTTAATATTTGTTTTGTAATTTTTTTTCCAGGTGGATTAACCATATTTTATCGATAAGGAAACAGAAAATATACTACAGGAATAGAAGTAGCGGTTTAAAATAGCACGAGCGAAAGAAGATCCTATTATTTCCGGATATGACGTCAGAGGTAAGCAGCGGAATCATCCAATGACAGAGAACCGAAACCGAGCATATCCTTAAAAATGGAGGTGAAATGAGAAGGACACCCGATCGAACGGTGGACATTCTATTCCTCTGGTATATTTTCTCCGAAGGAATCGATGAAAAAATCATTCGTTATTAGGTTGCTTTCTCCCTTTATTTTCCAGATTTTAGGTGTTTAATAATCTAACGTGTTAATGGCATTTCCCAATTGATTTTTAACTGCTCTAGCTTGCGAGTGTAAAATTTTTTTTTTTGGATTTAGTTTTATTGAAAACATTTTATTCGTAACGCTGAGGTTGATATCAGTTTTGTCATATCAGTTAGGTCCTTGAATAAATGTAAATTGTCGAGCCACAAAAATAAACAATGAAAGGAAAATGGTAGACTTTATCGCTTCAAGGTTTTCCTAATTAAATCGTCAACTTTTAATCACGCTATCTTCCGTGGCGCCTCCGCTTAATTACTTAGAAGGAAAGACCAATCAAAAAGTAATTGTACATTCGTCACTAAAATGAAACGAACCCTTTAAAAAAGGCCAAGCATATCTTAAAACTAAAGAAACGACAATTTATTTTTATTTTATAGTAATTATTTAAAGAGCTAGAAGCGAAAATGTTCAACTACTTGAAAAATACATTCCCCCGTGACGTATTATGTAACGAACGAACTGATTGGCTGATGGCTTTAGCTACGATCTCCAATAACAAATGACAATACGAGTAACCGCAGAGTGAACACAAAAAAAAAAAAAAAAAAAAGTTACAGGAAAATATGAGTTTTGGGAAATATATGAAAATATTGAAGACTCTAGCGTTCCAAACCGACAGACAGACGCACAACCAATTTTGATTTTTGGAAAATAACCATTTATTTTCTTGATTCTTGAAATAAGAACGTGGCTCATGGACACTAATATCAATAGTTGACTAGTAAATTTAACTTCACTTTACACCAATGACACAAAATGACTTCTTAAATAGAAACAGGATATTTAACGACTTCTTTTTGTTGGTTTCAAGGTTGGGAAAAGGCATAAATAATCCTGTAGTTTGTCCCAATCTTGAAAAAGGCAACATTTTCCATAGAATAGGGTTCATTTTAACGGCTCTTTTGGTTGGTTCCAAGGTTATGAAATTACAAATAATAGAACATTTCCAAAAACACGTAATACTACCGGGATACGGTCAATTTAACGTGTGTAATTTATCGTAACTATTTTACCGTGGGCACTTTACCGTTTAAAATTCATCGTACATTCATTATTATCGTTTACCTATTCACCGTAAACCACATTAACGCCATAATTAATCGTAACATTTTTTTACCGTAAATTTATTTACCGTGTTAAGTTTTAACGTACACAATATACCGTAAATATTTTACCGTTATCAACGTTAACCATATATCGTATTTTCATTATTAACGTGTGAAAATGTGTCGTTCACCTCATTATAAAGCTAATAGGGAGTGTCAAATTATTTAAAAGCAAAAAACTTGATTAAAATAAGTTTGTTAAATATTCGAAATGCGTAAACATTTATCCAAATGGAGTTTGCTAAGTATTTAAGTAGGTTAGGTTCGGTTGAAAGTCGACCGCGAAAAAATTTAAATCCTAAAGTTGATCGCCCTTGCAAAAAGACTGGTGACAGGCGACTCCGGGAATTCTAAATATCCTTTAAAAAAAAGTCGTACGCGCGAGAGTGGATCTGATAAGTATTAATTTAGATATTTTTTATCGGTGTGTTCTTAGGTTAGGCTAGGTTAGGTTAGGTTAGGTTAGGTTAGGTTAGGTTAGGTTAGGTTAGGTTAGGTTAGGTTAGGTTAGGTTAGGTTAGGTTAGGTTAGGTTAGGTTATCAGTCGAACTAGCTCGTCCCAGTTTGTTACGACCAATGTTTACACGATAAACTGACTGCAATTTTTTTTTCGGGATACGGTAAATATGTAACGGGAAGAATGTATCAACGGTAAATTTAGTCACGGTGAACTTTTTACGATATAATATGCTCTACGGTCAATTGTATACTACGGTAAATTGACTACGATAAATTGTCCACGATAAATTTGTTACGACCAATGTTAACACGATAAACTGTCCGTAAAGCAATACTACCCCCCTAATTGAATAACAACTACAAAATTAGTGTCTCATACAAAGAAATTGAAATTCCCCCCACCCGACTAGTAAATAGCTCGTTTCAAGTACCCTTCTTCAAATACTCTAAATTTATGAACTAAAATATAGTGGATTAAAGTTAATCTAACCTTTTCGGCGTTGGAAAGCAGCGTTTGCGGGAACGGTGAAAGTCTTAGGGGAGAAGTGGTGGTTCCTTTAAGGACGTGCCATAGTAACATGGAACCCAGTTTCTTAATCCTCTTAAAATGGCCATTCGCGGTGCTGGCTTTGTCCCTAGCCACCACGGACAGCTGCGCGTTCTTAATCCCGCCCATACATCAGCGGAATAATCCGCTACTTAATCCAGCACGAGAGCCATACCGCTTTCGAACACACGCACTCTTGAATACTTTACGAGACACTGGAGGAGAGATATTCCAGGAACTGCGCCCGACAAATTTTTATTACTTTTGAAGGAACATAGTGCCACGATATATATTTCAATAAACGATTTAGAACGTTTCATTAATAAATAAAACGCTTAATTTATTTGATTACTTACGCTACTCGAGTCCATCAAATCATTAATAAACTAACCAGAACTTTTAAGTCGTTAATTTTAAATACACAGGATAGTTGGGTAAATTAGATAAAATAGCATCTTGCAACATGAGGCTATTAACTTAAGAATATTCCGCGTTTCAGTAACGATAAACTTAAAAAATAGGAAAGATTTAAAACATATGCCCAAAAAACAGTTTTCACACAGTATAATACATTTATTATTCCAAAAAGGCTGTGACAAGCGCAGAGAATTCTCCTGTAATTTTAGATTAGCATGGCGAATTTCCATGACATTTTACACTAGCATGGCGAATTCCCATAAATTTTAGACTAGCAGGGCGAATTTCCATGAAATTTTAAGACTAGCATGGTGAATTCCCATGAAATTTTAGACCAGCATGGTGAATTCCCATGAAATTTTAGACCAGCATGGTGAATTCCCATGAAATTTTAGACTAGTATGGCGAATTGTCATGAGATTTTTAGACTAGCATGGCAAATTCCCGTGAAATTTTAGACTAGCATGGCGAATTTACACGACGTTTCAGACTAGCATGGCGAATTTACATTAAATTTTAGACTGTCATAGCGAAACTTTAGACAAGCGCAGCGAATACCCCGAAAACTTTAGATAAGCGCAGGGAATACCTTGAAAACATTAGATAAGCGCAGCGAATACCCCGAAAACTTTAGACAAGCGTAGCGAGTACCCCGAAAATTTTAGACAAGCGCAGCGAATCCCGTGACGTTTCAGAGACGCTATCGATAATTTTAGACCAATATGGATCCCGTGAAATTTTAGTCTAATTTTAGACTAACGCAGCGAATCTCGTTAAATTTTAGAAAAGCCTCGCGAATATCGTTAAACTTTAGAAAATCCCACAACCTGAAATTTCTCGAATATTTTAACTAAAAATCCAATGAAATCCATTTTCTCTTAAAATCACGAAACATTTTTATAACCTAATTAAATGTATTTCAAAATAACCTTTACAATCTTACGAAATTAGCAATCATTTTAAATTTACGAGAGAAGGTTCTGGTAAGTTATTGAAGAACTTAATTGTAACTCTCAAATAGCGTACATTATCAAATATATACGCATAATACTTTTAACTACTTCACGCTCACTTCAAAATCCACTTTGTACTGAAATACGAGGACTTCACTATCACATTATCACGCGCGACACTTTACGCGCAGTCCGAGGTTAATCCACTTTGAACGTTTGAAAATATATTCCAGAAACTTGATAACTTTCTAAATCCAATTGCGCGAGAGGAGATTGAGGAAGGCCACCACCGAGTCCGGTAAGGAACGGAACAAAACTAGCGACCGATTTTAATAATGCAAGAGGTTGAAGCAGCCGGTACAGTAGCGCGATCTGACTGGCTGACTAAAGCTAGCTGGCAACTTAAATTAAGATTCATCGTGACAACGAGAGAAGCGAAAACGAAGTGGGGGAGGGAAGAAATATTAGAAAACTGGATTCGCCGACTCGGTGTACTTTCGCAGTGTGTTCAAAACTGCCGATCTAATATTTGGTTTTGTTTAGTAATATAAGGATCCTAAGATTACCCTCGAGCTGACAAAAGAAACTGATAACCTTTTTTACAGCAATTCGACGCGATTGAGTAAACGAAGAGACGTTCCGTAAACGTACTTTAGCTAATCTACTGTACACATCATGAGTATATCACCGTTTCTATCACGTGGTTCATGGATGGGTGGTACCTTAATGAATCTAACCAAAGATAATCTGAAAAGTTGTGGAAAACGATATAAGTAGGATGTCCCTCGTACGAATCCAATGTTATTAAAATTGCATCAATATTGATTGATAATGTCTCGAAAAATGTGATAGAAATGTCTCGAAAAATGTGATGGAAATGTCTCGAAAAATGTGATGGAAATGTCTCGAAAAATGTGATGGAAATGTCTCGAAAAATGTGATGGAAATGTCTCGAAAAATGTGATGGAAATGTCTCGAAAAATGTGATGGAAATGTCTCGAAAAATGTGATGGAAATGTCTCGAAAAATGTGATGGAAATGTCTCGAAAAATGTGATGGAAATGTCTCGAAAAATGTGATGGAAATGTCTCGAAAAATGTGATGGAAATGTCTCGAAAAATGTGATGGAAATGTCTCGAAAAATGTGATGGAAATGTCTCGAAAAATGTGATGGAAATGTCTCGAAAAATGTGATGGAAATGTCTCGAAAAATGTGATGGAAATGTCTCGAAAAATGTGATGGAAATGTCTCGAAAAATGTGATGGAAATGTCTCGAAAAATGTGATGGAAATGTCTCGAAAAATGTGATGGAAATGTCTCGAAAAATGTGATGGAAATGTCTCGAAAAATGTGATGGAAATGTCTCGAAAATGAAATATAAATGTCGCGAAACATTGTACCAATGTTTTATTAACATTCATTAAAATTTTATCGTAAATAATTGTGTGAAAAAGGTAAGAGCGAAACGTTACATATAAGGTTGAAGACCAAACTGTCACAAGACCATATACTTCCGAGATCAGACTCGAGACCAAATACTACAGCGAAAATACCGTCCCATGACCAAAATGTCAGCGGTCCAAAGGGGCGAGACCATTTTATCTTTTTCGGCGTTCAAACTTATTCCCTATGAGGCTCAAATTGTCCCTAATCTAAAGTTGGTAAACAATTAAATGGAAGACCAAATTTTTAAGTAATTACACAATTTTTCTCGCAAATTCATCATGGGCATCTTTTCCAATGAAAAGTATGATCGTCTATTAAAAAAATAAAATAATTCTCTACGAACAACGGAAATGAGACACCCTTTCTAAGCCAGTCCTAAAGCGGCGGCCGCGTTATATTACTGGTCCAATGATTTATTTAGTCAGCTCAAGCTTGGTGGGTATTCGCTGGACTGAAGGGATGATGAGATTACACGCTTTATTAGAGAGGCGGCAGAAGCGAAGTAGATGTACGTATAGTGAGTTTAAAACTTGCACGGATGATTTGTTCGCCCGGATAAAATTCGGTAGAGACCCAATTATACGAGAACGAGAGAGTCTAAGCGAGAATTTGGTTTCAACAATCCACTAGGGCGACGAACTAACTCGCTACAATTTTAAGACAAAGCTCGAGGGATTATTTAGTAGGTTAAGACGCGACCGTGGCGCCATCTGCCAGCTAAAAGGCGCAATAGAAAAGCACCACAAACACGAATTAAGAACGCCGGGAATAAATATAATTATACAATTAAGGTTTCAGAGTTGATTATAATTCATAACGATCAATTTACGTATAATTTTAGAATACTGCCGTGGATTTAGATCGAATGTTTGTTTCTCTGTGTTGGGAATATGTTTCTTCTTGAGTTTTCATTTTCCTTTGGTCGCTTACCGACTCGCCGGACATTATTCGCGCGGGTAAAATACCACCTTTACTCCGATGTCGCGAACTTAACTCGCTTCGGTGGTGTTTGACGAAGAAACGAAATTAAGCTAATTTCTTTTGTAAGGACCCGTAAAAACTATCGCGCATTTTAGAGTTTTTTTAATCAGACTGATAAACACTCCCTTATTATACAGTAATGTGAAACGTATTGAAGGTCAGTCAGAAAGAACTTCAATAATTGTTTCAATATGGGTACATTAAATTGGGTAACCTCTTCGGAGTGTTGGACGGATATTTGAAAACTAGCTATTGCCCACCCGAGTGAAAAATGACGGCCACTTCTAACCAAAATTTGACCGCTTATAGTTTTCCCAAATCTCTAAAAAAAATCGCTAATGTGCCCTCTGTTGTTTAATTTTTCTCCCGAGGCTGATTCCCTACAGTTATGGAGTTTAATTTATATATTTTACTAAAACAATTCAGAAATCGATATCAGTATAAGATGATGGGCTTAGAATATATTTCATATAGGCATAAATGCTCGCGATAATTTTATTGTCATAAATATTAATTTAATTATTGTAGATAGCAAAATATCTCACGATATAATACGAAGTACAGTGGCTATTTTTATTCATCTTCTTTCTATAAAAGATTAATTAAAATACTAGTAAACAAGATGAAATAATCAAGAATGATATTTAGGTCCAAATCCCATTAAAAACACGTTCTAAATTTCGTTAAATCATTCGTATCAAACTCCCTCGAAATCGCAAAATCTAGGTTTAAGTCATTTTTGGGAGAAAAACCCGCTTTGTTGACTATTATGTAAAATTTGGGACTACCATTACGAAATGACCAATGATATAGAAGCCGCCCTTAGAGCCTTAACAGAGTGTAGCAGTTTTATTCGCTCCCATCGAAATATCTGAGATTGTCCTAAGATAGACTTACGAGAAATAGGGAGTAAATATCTCTAATTTCTAAATTTATTTATAATATCCTTATATTATTTCTTCCTAGTGGATAATAACTGAGAAGGAAGGAACAGATGGGGCCCCCTCAAAATCTATTACCATCAGACAAATTTATATTAATGAAGAAATAATCCCTTTGAAGGGCAAGGGGGGGTCATTTAAAGGGTGCTCTACGGAGGCCAGCCTATGTATATTATAGATGATCCTCGGTAATAAGGATGATCCTTTGTTAGCTCCTAAAAGTAATTTCTCCCATCGGAAGATTGAATGGATAACATAGACACGTTTCAAAAACATCAATAGGGATGTGAAATTGTTACTTAACTGCCATACGAGTACATTCGTATCACGAGAAACTTTCATTTTTCTATAAGCATGACCTCAAAGTTACGAGTTTCTGAGAAAAAAACTACAAAATAAATAGGCCTAATCCAAAAGTAAAAATTTGGAAACAAATATTAAACTAGAAATAAATTTAAAACTTACAATCATGCTGGAATCATGGAGATATCCTGTACTCCCCGTATAAAGAAAAGCGACCAACTGATCATGCCCCACATTCCCCATATAAGAGGCATCGATCAACGTCATTGGTCGCTAGTCCTTATACCGGGAGTTCAGGTGATTTCCATGAATTTGAATGAATTCTCCCTTTAACAATTTTAAATATATTTTAAAAGGCGAGTTTTAACGCCATCTAGTTTTTGTTACAAAACACGAAACCTAAAATTACTCTCCTCCGCAAGTCAGAATATTAGCGTGGGAAACGGGAGTAATTAACTATCCGCGTTAATTTTTTTCTATTCTGTAAAACTATCGGAGTAGAACATTACGTAGTCTTCAGTAACGTAACAATAGTGTTAAAAGCGAACAATAGATCATCTTGGACAGCGCATCGCGGGATTTTCGAAAGCTTAAGTTTAATGGTGGAATATATAATTATTTCCGGGAGTGTATTGTCAGCTCTTCAATATACGTTTATCTAATTGAATGACAATGGACAAATAAATATCAAAGAGTTCATTTATAAGAACATTATAGAGATCGTTTAAAGGTCATAAATTGTTTCAAAGCGATGACGCGCCAACCAATAAAGTTTGGTGAACTTCCTTATTCGTATTGTTTGTGTTTGTAAATGAAATTGGCTAAATGAGACAAGGACTTATTTATCACCATCTCAAAGAGAATAACTATTTTGGTATAATTCAGTTCCACCGCAAAGGATTGCACCTTGGATAAATAATTTAGTTCTTCCGGATATGACGTAGTGGGATAATGGAGAAACTCACGTAACAAACGATGCAAAATGGTAGCGTTTGTTTTGGAAAATTAAACCGCTGTTGGTCAGGATTTTTCTTATTATAACTGAAGAAAGTTTGTTAATGATAATTATTTTTCGAAAATAATACGTGGGAAAACTCTCTTGATCTAATTGAATGTTAGGCTTAGGAAATAATAACATTTATACGCCTACCACGAAAGAGCGGTCTTTATAAATTGAATAACTCGTGAATGTAGGATACGAGCGGCGTTTGACACCCAAAATTAATAATACTCTGACCCTCTTGACACATTTTAATTACGATAAAAACCTTTACTACGGCGTATTGAAATGAACATAGCGACTTCAATTTCGATTGACATTTTAAACTCCCATAGTGTAACATTTCGAAAAATATAAAAACCTTCGTTTCTCCACTCGTTTTTTTTGTTCCATAATCACCAGCAAATAAAAGTTCGGTTATTCAAGATAATGGCAAGTCTATTTATTTTTAATTATAGGGATCCATGATCCAAACTAATAGAATAAATATTATTAGTTCAGATTGGCTAGACAATCGCGCATGCGCCGCGGTAACCGAATTCCTTACTCTTTAAATGCTAAAAATCATGCTAAAAGATGTCGAACTTGTTTTAAATCGTATATTCGGTCTACTTTTCAATAGTTATTCAAGTTTGACGTAGTTAAGGACGTATTAATTAAATGAAAAGTAAAACTGACGTCACGCGTACGGTAAAAAACAACCTCGCGAATGTTTCCAATTTCTCGCGATTAAATTGATGAACTTGACGCTAGGTCAATTTGACACGCTGCCCGAAACGAATCAAATTGCGCGTCATCTTTGATGAAACAAGAGCGCGTTATATTAGAAATAACTGATAACAATTTTAATGATTGAAGTACGACGAAGAAGGCGTATCGCGCTATAGATTTGAAGGGCTTATAGTTTCGTAAACAACTCGTTTGAATAGAAAATGAATAATTTTGATATGTAGTTCGCTCTTACCTGACTAGATTCTTCAACCAACGTTTTGATGTGCAGACATTCTTCGAGTTTCTTCATCCTCCTTTCAGCCAATTTCCTCAATTTGTTCATCGCCCGACGCAATTCGCCGTAGAGGGCGCCACCGCATTCCAAAGCGTCCCTAAAATAAAAAGCAACCCTTGTTATTGACAAATTGAATTAAATTTATTCCCTTCAAGCAAAAATTAAAGAATATTGAAATAACTTATTACGTACTAATATTACGACAATATCGCGCAGACATATACTTCTGTTAAAGAGGACCTTACGTAATACAAAAAATAATATGGAGGATGGATACGTGATACAAAACCTCAGAGAAGAAAAAGGCGGGACAATACATATTTAACATCACGCGTGACAATCGGCCCATAACATTAGACGCTAACGCGTCTACTGAATAAGCATAAATAAAATACATAGGTATAAAGAAATAGTTGCGTATCTTTTATGTCTATGAGGTTGCGTGTACAAAACTTTTCCAGGTTTTTCCTGATCATTTCTACATAATTGAGGACCAATATTTAAAGGGAAAATGACACCTAATAATAATAGAATTTTATCTATTCCTTACCGCTTAAATAGATATATAATATTCGATTGGTCTCTAACCCTTCAATGCGAAGAATTTCAGCGGATCCCTAGGAATCAAGCTAAGCCTATTTTTCCTAATTTTTTTACTATTGGATTATGGTTTTTTTTAAACGAGAAATAATCGATAAAAAAAAAAAAAAAAAAAAAAAAATCACTCGTTAGGTTGCATTCTCCCTTTAATATTTTCCATGATTCTACTGATATTCGGGAGCTGTAATTGACAATGTACAATTTTTGTTTTCTATACGTAATTTGTCAATGCAGGCTATCAGTTAATTAGCTAGAAAAATGAGAAAAATACTGAATCTGTAGGAGTATATTTTCAGTTTATAAAATAATCATTAAAACTTTAAATGGTCAACCTACCATAAACATTTCTTTGACCCCTTACGCGAATGCTTTATTTCCTTGACCCATTTTAAAATTCTTTGAATATTGAGCGGCGAGCTAATATTGGAAACCATCAAAAGGTATGTGTGGAATTAAATTTTTATACGGGCAATCTTATATTTGTTCGTTTCTCGATCGCCTAATATTAATTTCCGCAACTAGGAATTCAATTTTATAAATATATAAGATACGTTCGAAATAATACTATCGTGTCATCTTATAACTTTTTTTTTTTTTTTTTTTCGAGTGGTTTCGTATTACAGTCCGTAAATCATTCGTAGAAACTAAACCGAACTTATAGATAGTCGAAATAAATTAAGATTCCCAAAAGTATCGAGTATCAAAATAATTAGGTTAAGAGCAACATTATTTCGACCTTTAGATAGAAGTTATCCAGAAATGAAATGTATTTTGTTATCGGTCACGAAATAGGTCCTCTCTAAGGAGAATGGTCCCATTATCAAATTCTAGTTATAATAATTCACAGACTTAAAATTATATTATTAGGTGAAAATTCCATACCAATTTTCATTTTTCCCCAATTCATTGTAATTAAATATATCCTGCTGAATATTTTCACATTTGTTTTTAATTGTTTCGATTAGAATTATTTAAAACTTAGGTTTAGCTATGAGTTGCATTTTTTCACTGTTGCCAAAAGACCAATTAGATTCAAAAGCCAATTACACGAGGGGCGACATCTAGGTGTTCAACGATTTTATTTTTGAAGACATGGGATGGTCGTTTGGCTCTGATTGGCTCGTTGGAAATCGTAAAGAAACTCTAATGCCCATTTAATATATAAGAAAATCATTTCTAATAGTATTTAAACTTCAAAATTATAAAAGAAATTCAGGGGAGCATATTTTTACGTAAGTTATCAGAGAAAACTTCTCCAATAAATCCCTTTTAAACTAGTTATCACGAGTAAATCATTTAGTGGGCTGCACGAATAATGTCACGATATATGGGGTAACTTACACGTAATCTTGATTATTTGGCGCGCCCGCGCAATAATGACGTAGCTCTCTCAAAATGGTTTCTCCTTCCTCGTCTAGATGGCGCAGTTGTTCGTCTTGATACGTCGAGTGGATGTGTCTCTTCTGGCGTTCGATAAGCTGCCTCGTACTCGCGGCGTTGCCCGTAGACAGGTTGCCGCTACCGCGAGTTAACTCCCGCATCACCGAGACCAAATGACGACCAGACAGGCGACAACCGTTCACGAAGGGTTCCAAAAACTGATGAAAACAAAAAAAAATCAAGTCTGAGAAAAAGAAGACTTTTTCTCAAAAAACCAACCGGAAAGAGCCTGATCTATTTTATTTATTTATTATTGTTTAAACAGGCAAAAACAAAATAAATATTCATCAACACAGTAGGTTTAATAAATATCTCGCTAGTTCCACCATCGAGAAATCACCCCCAGAAGGAGTCCTAAGGCAAACAACATAATTTTACACCGTTTCGTCTTGATTAACGAGACGCGGGCCCTCCAGCGTGTGTCTCTGGAGTATTAAATCTAACACAATATGACTTTTGCTTGCCTTACGACTCCTTCTGGTGGTGATTTCTCGATGGTCCCACAGGGGCACCGAAAACACGCGATATAACGACCCCATACTCATTGACGTCAAACTTTCTTGTTGGATTTGCATTTTTTAGACATAAAAATCCCTGGATTTTTTCAAAAAGTAATGATTTTTTCCCATTATTCCCAGGGTTTCCATGTTTCTACAAACCCTGATATGATAATTCGGAAATCGATTGTTTGTAACTAAAAAATGCAATTTGTGAATTCGGATAAAAATTAAATCAGAAGCCGATGAAACCCTCCTTTGAAGTCTACTACTCTAATGTTCCATATAGCGCTCCTCTCTGTATGGGCAGAAGCCGATGAAACCCTCCTTTGAAGTCTATTACTCCCGGGTCTTGTCTACCCCTCTCTGTATGGGTTAGTTTCAAAAAGCGCGATTCGTACGCCTCCTAGCGGTAGATATTTCCGGAGCGGGAGCTCGTCGAGCGAATATCTCTAGCAGCCTTAGAGTTCGTCAAAAAAAACGTCGTCGTTTGTGGAGAGAGAGAATTTCCAATTTTCTGTAGACAGGGGGTATGAAGTAGGACCCCTCCGATCTCGTAAAATGGTGAATTTTACCCATACAGAGAGGAGCGCTATATGGATTATTAGAGAAGTAGACTTCAAAGGAGGGTTTCATCGGCTTCTGGTATGGGTAAAATTCCCAATTTTACGAGATCGGAGGGGTCCTACTTCATACCCCCTGTCTACGGAAAATTGGAAATTCTCTCTCTCCACAAACGACGACGTTTTTTTGACGAACTCCAAGGCTGCTAGAGATATTCGCTCGACGAACTCCCGCTCCGAAAATATCTACCGTTAGGAGGCAAACGAATCGCGCTTTTTGAAACTAACCCATACAGAGAGGGTTAGACAAGACCCGAGAGTAATAGACTTCAAAGGACCGTTTCATCGGCTTCTGGTTTTATATATTAACGAGTTATACTCGAATTAAAACGTACACCATTGGATAAGAATTCGTGTGAAATGAAAAATATTTTCAAATTTCAAATAAATAAAACAAAACCAATCTTTTAGGTATACATTTTGATTATTATTTTTATCGAAATTAGATTTAGTGCTAATTTCGTGCACTATAAGAAAGATATACAATGAGAAAATATAGCGCTGATTTTTAGGATTAAAAGAAGACTTAGATTTACCTTTCTAAAGGCGATCCATTCTTGATGATTGTAGGAATAGGTGCCACCAAATTCAGCGAGTAGTTGATCCCGGGGGATTAACCTACACAACTCTTCCTCGCTCTTCAACAACTCCCACTAAAAAAAGAAGAAACCAAAATGATACATTGAATAAGAGATTATGAAAAAATGTTTAAAGGGATACTGAAATGGAAAATAAGGAAGATAATTTAAAGTGACTAAAGTTCGCAATCGGATAATGAATACCTTAGGATATCCATTGATAACTAGGCTTTTTCAGATATTTTAATCTCGGAAATAAAACCGCAAATTAGGGGCGCCTAGGTCTGAACGCTTTTTAGGAAATCTGAGCTCGCGATTGCTACGGAATTTTTAGCGACGAAGTATCTAACATCAAGTTTGAATAGTTGCGGACCCGTTGCGCTAGTTTTCATCATTCCATGACGCGTACTTTTGACACAGACGCGAATTTAAAGGCGGCAGTAGCAACTTCTATTTCTGAACGAACGATGCTATTTCTAAACTTCCCCACTCCATTTCTGAACGCCCCGATTCCATTTCTGAACACCCACCTTAACTATATTACAGTATATACAAAAATTTGGAAAAATATCCAAAAATTTAAAACTAATTGACAAGGAAGTGACTCTTTTTTACGGTGAACCAGACCGTTATCGCCTTTTTCACGGCGCTACAGCTATCTGGTGATTATTTTTTCTTTTTTTTTTTTTCAGTGGTATAGTGTTAGGTAGGTGTAAATTTTAAAGAAAACTCTTTTGACGTTTTCGGTTCGTTTATGAGGCACTAAATTTGAGTATTTGCACCGTTTAGAAATAAAAGGTCTTAGGCATGTAGCGGAAAATTCAAATTTGACAATGAAATCGAGCACACAGGCCGAAGCTCTTAAAACCTTATTCCCCGGACCGTAAAGGGAAACATTCCCTTAAAAACGGTCTAATTAATTAGGCAAATTATCGCGGTCGGCTAATTAGTGTCGTAAGTTCTCTGGGGCTTTTCTTAGAATGTCGAAGTTGCGTTCCGAGAATAGCCTCATTATAAATCTTCAAAATTAGCCCTTCCATCTTTAAATAGACCCAACCAAAGTTAAGTTATAAATTCTTACATGAAATGTAAGCGTTTAGATTTAGATAAGTACTGTCCATAAACAGACGTGAATCAAATAGATACGAATTATCCGGAGATAAAATATGAAATTCGATTCATAAACATATGACGCGTTTATTCGAACGGATAACGCGAGGATAAAAATATCACGTTTCTCAAAATCCGTGTAAAATGAAATATAATAATTATATTTTAACCTAAATTGAAACGAACAGTGACTAAATTACTACATTATTATAAATCACCTCGAAATCTTTTAAAGTTTTGATACGTTTTTTACCCTTCCCCAATCGTTTAAAAATAACTTTTTATAAGAGTTCAGTGTCCCTTTAAACTAAGAATTCCATTCGAGCACTCCTTTTGGAGGAAGAAAAAAATAAAAAAGATGATTCCTTCTTTTTTTCTTAAACGAGTCATTACCTGAAGGGCACTCTTGGGAAAGGGCGTAGTTGGAAATTCTTGGATGACAGGGTCTATCTGAGGTCCCGTCCAAAGCAACACCGAGTGCACCGACACTCCTCCATTCGTCTAAAACAGTCGAAAGAAAAAAAAATAAAAGGATTAAAAACTAATCAAACAAAAATAATATATATTTTTAACATTTTAAAGGGATAATATCGAGAAATAAAAGCGTTGATAATAATAAATTCAACCAGGATATGATAATCAACCCCTTTCAGACATCTTACAACGCAGCGCTATAGAGTTATGCCTCTTAGAAACGGGCGGCGTCATTGACGAGACATGGGATAGAGATCGGTGGAAAGGCCCAAAATAGTTGATATTATAAAAGAAGTTGTGGGTGTCATATCTTGTTCGAATGTTGCTAACTACATCACGAAATCACGTGGCGTTAAGAACATACAGGGCAGTTATTTCCGTTTTCATAAAACGCTAGGGATCAGAAGGCTCAGAAGTCACTCGGGAGAGATCTGACCTTGGAAGCTGACATCTGGATATAGAAATGTTCGGTGCTCACGAGCGCTATGAGCATTACAAGCTATTACGTAGTTGACGGCAACATCCCCTAAGTAAACTCCTCCTCTTTCATGATAGCAACTATTCCCAAGAATAGATTTAACACAAGAATATCGAACCGTACGCTATACCTCTGGTGTAACGCTACTTTCGAACGGAAGGAGCTTACTAGATTTGACGTTATATGAGTTTTTATTTCACCCTATCACGAGCTTTCGAGGCCCGCGACAGAGAGCTAGCTTTACCGGCAGCGCCTATCCCCGCAGCCTGATATCCTCCCCCCCCCCCCCCCCGCACTTATCGTAGAAAACCGCCAATCGCTTCCTGTGCACGTCACATGAGGCGCGGCGTAAGACCTCCGTAGGCTCCATCCGCTTGAGAAGAGCGCGCGGACAAAGCTATAGCTCTTCCATATTCTTGGTTAAATCTATTCTTGCTATTCCGTATAAAGCTTATATCACTCTGACGACGTCAATTCTTCACGAAGCTGGCCAGCGCGCCATATAACCAAATGGGTAATCGCGGCAACAAATACGTCTTTTTTCAAGGCTTAAGAGACTGCAAATTAGAGCCTTTTTCAAATACGCGTAAAGCGGTTTTTCAAATACGGGTAAAGCGGTTTTTCAAAAACTCGGCGAAACTTTAATTTCAGGCATTTTTCTTTACGTTTTTGTTAATTACAGGCTCTAATTAATATGGCTTATACGTTTGGTGGCCTGGTGGCCAGAATGAGAAGCAAATTATACCAGGCCAAGTAGCGGACAATGTTTTGAAATTATCAAACCGAGTACCAATTAATGGTGGCATTTAATCGAGACCGAAAATCTACACAAGCAAGCCATTCTATTTGAGAAAGAATTTAAACATTCTTGAATGAAGAGAATGGTTTTGTGTCGTTGGTGGGCTATCACCCACCAAACAAACTAATCCGTTCATACTTGCCCTTTATACCGCTCTTTAAATGTTGACGATTTTCCGTGAGCGATTAAGAATAGCTTAAATACACGAGAGGATTATCTTGCGTTGGATTACGGACATAAATCAAGGATTAGCGAAAATGCGAAAGTGTCTGTATGACGATGATACGACCGCGTTAACCTCTAGAATGTACGTCGTATTTTGAGAATTATCGACCACCCATACAAATATTACACAAAAGGACGCGACGATTTACGAAATGGCTTTCTAAACGAGCTTAAAGGCGCCATGGAACCTGAGTTCGACAATTTCGAGTTAAAAGTAATTTTAGGGTAGAAAATACAATAAAATGTAAACATCAATTTTGGTCATCGAAAGACCTACTTGGCGTCCAAAGAGCCAATCACGAACCAGTATTAATCACGTGAGCTTAACGAGTTAGCAAAAGGCCACTCTGACCAGTTTATTTGTAGATATTTAGTTATAAATAAACCAAAAAAAAAATCACGATAAAATGACTTTCCGAAGCGAAAACTATATTATTCCAGCTCTATTATCCATTGTTCATTTTTACACTAGGAAAGGCTCTTTATGGTTGATTTTACGCTAAGCCTAATTCGGGCCTAATTCGGTTTGAAAGTAAAGAACGTTGGAGTTGCGTGATTTTTGGGAAAGGCCATGATTACAATCTGATTCTGATGGCGCGGACACGTCGAGTGCGCGAGATTATTTGATTGGCTTCAAAATTGGTTTTAATGGTGATTGGCCATTGAATCGCTTTGAAATTTAAACTATTTTGAGATTTGTCTTTACTAATTATGAGCAGGATAAATATTAATATTGCGATCTAGGCCTAACGTATACTCTAAGGATAGAATGAAACCAATTAATAACACTTAAGAATGTCATCACGTGCCAGACGCATTATATAAGGTAGCTTTAAACAAACACCGTTACGTTTAAAGTACCCAAACTAAATCAGTCTAATAACTTAATTCCGATCCGGTTATTTAAAAAAAACTTTCAAATATCTGACGTAAAACTAAAATTTGATTGGTCGCTTGTATAATATGAAATGCGCGCGATTGATTCTCAAGCTCTCAGCCAGTCTGTGAAGTTTATAACTCGGAAGATAAAAATATGTTTTACCTGGTAAAGGGAAAAGGCCTCGTCCAAGATGGCGCACGATTCTTCGGAAGATTCACTCAAATTCACCAAAACAATTAAACCTTTCTTAGAGATTTCCGTTCTGAAAAATAGACAAGAATAAAAGTTATTTTTTGAATATAATTTCGTAGTTTGTTTAGGTTAGATTTATTTAAGATTAATTAGCAAACGCGTAAGCAGTCACAGTCACGTTATAGATCAGTGCTAGCAAATAAAGCTAACCAAACTTAATCCAACTTATACTAAAGCTATCCAAACTTTACTTAATCCAACTTAACCTAAAGTTAACAAACTTAATCCAACTTAACCTAAAGTTAACAAACTTAATCCAACTTAACCTAAAGTTAACAAACTTAATCCAACTTAACCTAAAGTTAACAAACTTAATCCAACTTAACCTAAAGTTAACAAACTTAATCCAACTTAACCTAAAGTTAACAAACTTAATCCAACTTAACCTAAAGTTAACAAACTTAATCCAACTTAACCTAAAGTTAACAAACTTAATCCAACTTATCCTAAAACTACATAACCAAACTTTATCCAACTTCATTTAAAACTAACTTAATCTATGTTTTTATAGTTTAGCATAAAATAAATTTATGTAGCGTATGATATTGCTAGTAATGATTAATTCTGATAAGCAATTTGGTCATAACAATGATGTAAGTTTCCCATGTGCCTAAGCAGGAAGTCAACTCCAAAAAAAAAGGAATAAGAGAATTCTGCATTCAACTCCCCTCCGCCAATTTCATCCCTGCTGGGAACTTCTAAAACGTATCATCATATATTTTTATAAGAGTATATATATCTTACTTGGGTATCATTCCGAAATAGAGGAGTAATTCGGCTAATTTGAGAGGCAACTCGGAGGCGGTGGAGGCGATATTTTGGTCCGTGTTCGCGGGTCGCAACTTCTCGGCGAACAAATACAACACACTCCTACCGCATTTCGACCGGCAACCTAAAATAAATAAAATAAGACGACTTAAGAATAAGAGACAACCGCTGAAAACATTCGCTAATGACATTCTGAAAGCGTCAAGGCGGGGGTACGTCGACTCGGGTAGAGACATCGAAACGGAACCATCTTTCAATTAAGGTTTTAGCTACAGAATGTGTAATCCGAGATTTCATATTTCCGTTCGAAAACATATTTTCACCCAATTTACATTCTTGGAAGATTCAACCCTGTTTGAAGATTCGCCCCATTTGACGTTTTTTAACACCGGAAATTTCCGAGTTTTTATTTCATTGTTGACGGCAAAAATTACAAAACTACACTTTTTACTACTGTAAAAAGTGTAAAAGGACCACCGTCATCAGAATTGGATTTTCTTACGTGTAAATTATGTTGTAAAAAGGTACAGTCGTTTCTGTATTAAATGATATATAACTTGTAAAAAAAAAAAAAAGATCCTCTTCAAAAATCCACCCCTACTTCCAGCGCCAAAAGTGGATAGCGGACAAACCGGGAACTACGAATTTTCAAAATATGATAAATTATTTTAGCCCCGAGTCTGTACGTAACGTGCCTATCATAGCGTATAAATAAAACCTTATTTATAGTAATCAATTTCTTTGGAATATCATATTTCTTAATGACAATATACGAGATAACTTCCAAATCGTAAGTCTGAAAAAGATTATTAGTCTCATTGTACAATTCCGAATTTTTACGTTCGCGAGAGGTAGGTGGATAATTTTGTACTTCTCGAGTTTAGCGATAGTAAGCGCGGCTGCATCATTGAGGGGGTGAAATTGAAACTTTGAGAATTAATTGGAGCTTAATTAACCGCATTATTTTAATGTTTTTTTTTTTCAGCGATACTGCTTTGCTTATACTCGAGACATTTAACAAATTTATAGAGAAAAAAATCTCATGACGGTGGTCCTTTAAAAGGTGGATGAAGAGGAATACTAAAAAGTGTTTTTTTATCAATTCTTCCAAAAGTCCATTATTTTATTCCATAAAAGGAAACAACGCCCCGTAGTTTAATTCTATCATCAGAGGGCTTGGTAGACATACTAGCCCATCACTTAAAGATAGCCATAAAAGTCATCACCCCTGTGCCCTGTCTGCCTCCAGTGATTTGGACTCTTCAGCTCGATATTCAGTGTCGGGAGAGAGGGAAGGAATTTAGGCGGGCCGCGCTTGGCTATATTGGCTTTTCCCCAACTCCCCAAGAGTGGCGCTTCTTCCGTTCACTATTTACGCCGTCTGCGGCCGCTAGAGTGTCTCGAATCAGAATCTGCCGGTACATTTTGCCCGGACCTTTGCTGATAGTATTAAGGGCGTTGATCACTTTTATGATAGACTTTTGATTCTTCCAATTATATCTATTCCGCATATGTATAAATATATATTTTGTAATCGTTCATTCGTTCTATTCAATTTCCATTTGGAGTTCGTGAAAAATCCGTTAAAGTCTCACTTTAACTTTATGGAAAGATCTTCGTTTATTCTGAAAACATTGTCCACTTTTGGGTTAATAAGATGTATTTACTATATAATTATACGTTAATGGTTTCAAAATGTAAAATATTTTAGCGAAAAGAGAAATTAAATATTTGGGAATTTTTGGCGAAATTACGAGGGGTTATTCTACACATTTGAAATTTGCGAGAGACTTTCAAAGCCATTTCTCCATGAAGGTTTCAACCTTCGTAATACCCTTCCAAATAGTGGCTTCCTAAACAGGGCCTCTCGAAAGACTTCCAAGAATTCATAAACCTAGAAATTGTAGGTACTTACAAAAACTAAAAATAAATTTGCAATTGCGAAGTTTAAAAAAAAAAACTTGTATATCATACGCCTAAAATAGTTCATTATTTATAGTGAATAAACGTGGCAGAAACATTTTACTTGTTAAAATACTAATTATCTCCGCAATAAAGTGTATTTTTTGTTATTTTGTAAACCTTTTGATTTTTGTACGTATTAATAACGCGGCAATTTAATTTTCTTTGAATACGTAATAAAAATTAAATATGTCATGGAAAGCAAATAAATGATTGGAAAATTTATAATAACAAGTATAGTAACTGTCGTAAGGAATTCAAAGTTTTCATTGGCCTACGGAGGCTCAGGGATCATACAGCATTTTGAAAACCAATTTCCCCGATTTTTTCAAGTATTTTCCTTGATTATACAATGCGCTCCAAACGTTTGTTAAAACCATAATGTAAACTATGAATTAGCTAATTAAGGTCGTACCAACCTAGTGTCCTTGAAGTTTTTGACTGAGTACTGTAATTCCCGAATTTTTGGTCAACAATGTTAATATGCTATGATATTTTCATGTTTTTACGAAACCTGACATTGCGGACATTTTCTATGAGCTATTCGAATAAAGTCAACCGATTGGTTGGAATTCCGTGAGAAAGTGTGAACTTATTTACCAGGTAAGATGGCGATTTCGGCGTGCAGTAGATCCTGATCAACTTGGCTGATTGTGGAGGGCTGACAACTGACTCCGATGTCGTGGTAGCCATCATCTCGTTGCTCTTCCTCCTTGTCGCCCGCTTTGTCTGATCCCGACGTCGCGGAAGACTGTACCATCGTAGAATCTAAACCAAAGCACGAGTAAAATGGTTTTATAAATATAAATTCCCTTTAAGTTTATTAATTATAATAATTATTGTTAATAAGTTTTAAATTGATTTAGTTTAGTATTGGTTTGTAAACTTTTTATTCGTGGATTAGGATGATATTTAAACGATAATTAATCGATAAAAAATCTCTCGTTGTTAGGTTTCATTCTCCCTTTAAGGAACTGGTATCGTTATAAAGCGATAAATATTTTGTACTTTAATGAACTTTATCTAATTAGGATACAGGTGTGGGAGAATTTGTGTGAGAAGCATTAATGAGAGGCCGGCCGATCAAGGTTGAATAGGAATTCGCACGACCCCAAAACACGAGCGATATCACTTTCATATTATACTGGGAATGAAGCCCGGATATCTTCGCTTGATACACCCAAAACACATCTTGAAATTTCAGAACCTTCTTTAGCTAATCTCTCGTCTTATATCACCGAAATCGACGCGTAGAGCTTAGAGGTATAGCGACTAGCTTATTATCCGTAGAAATTTCAAACGGATTCGATCTCATACAGAGAAAAATAAGCCAGATTCGAACCCGTATCGTCGAGTTATTTGATTTAATACGGCGATGATGGGGGATGAACTGCTCGCACTGGCTGGTTCACTCGATAGCAGCCTATAGGTCCTACGCCTTCGTACGTAATGGTTATTAAAAGACGAAAGCCGCTGTAGAGTGCTTCAACTTCCGCTTAAATAAAATGGCAATCAATGGGCCTCTAATAAATAATCTCAAATTAAAAATATATTACGTTGATTAATTGGAAACATTATTCGACCCAAATTTCAAAGAAAATGAAGAGAAAATTTCAGATTTTAAATGAAATCTATTAAAGGAAAAGTATAAGCTTACTTTCGTTAAAATTTAAGAGACAATGGGATATTATATCAACATTGTTAATAATATATTAACTATATGAATATACTTGGTTTTATTTAAATATATTTACTATAAACATATATTTGGTTTTATTGAAATATATTTACTATAAAAATATATTTGGTTTTATTGAAATATATTTACTATAAAAATATGTTTGGTTTTATTGAAATATATTTTTTATTAAAATAATTTGTTTTATTGAAATATATTTTTTATTAAAGCATAATTTGATTTATTGAAATGTATTTTTTATTAATACAATTTGTTTTATTGAAATGTATTTTTTATTAAAACAATTTGTTTTATTGAAATGTATTTTTATTAAAATTTGTTTTATTGAAATATATTTTTTATTAAAATTTGTTTTATTTAAATATATTTTTATTAAAATTTGTTTTATTTAAATATATTTTTATTAAAATTTGTTTTATTTAAATATATTTTTTATTAAAATTTGTTTTATTTAAATATATTTTTATTAAAATTTGTTTTATTTAAATATATTTTTTATTAAAATTTGTTTTATTTAAATATATTTTTTATTAAAATTTGTTTTATTTAAATATATTTTTTATTAAAATTTGTTTTATTTAAATATATTTTTTATTAAAATTTGTTTTATTTAAATATATTTTTTATTAAAATTTGTTTTATTTAAATATATTTTTTATTAAAATTTGTTTTATTTAAATTTATTTTTTATTAAAATTTGTTTTATTTAAATATATTTTTTATTAAAATTTGTTTTATTTAAATATATTTTTTATTAAAATTTGTTTTATTTAAATATATTTTTTATTAAAATTTGTTTTATTTAAATATATTTTTATTAAAAATTGTTTTATTTAAATATTTTTTTTTATATATTATTGGAATACATTGTATTTTATATTATTTTTCAATGATTTAAGTGGAGTACCATTTAATTATTTTGTATTAATGCGCAATTATTTTTATTTTATTCATTTAAAGGGTAAATAAACAAAAATTATTTACTTCGGTAATCACCAGGTGATGCTGTAACTAACTTTTAAACTATCCGGCGTACAATGTTGGGTATACTTTACGTAACATGGTATTCTAAGTAAACCAATAAGCTCGTAATTCAACAATAAAAAGATCCTGAAAGAAGTTATTCACCCCAAATTAAGTCCGATTGCGCCTTGAATTGGTCGACGTTATCGCGAAACGAGAATTACTAGAGACTAGTCCTTTAGCGAATGAACGAACAATATATATTTTAACGTATTTAGTTTGGTAAAAAGTCATGGATACATAAATTTAACGGACGTATTCTCTATGGAAGGAAGGAAGGAAATACGTTTGAATAAAAGATTTGAACGCAACATGAATGTGTGTAAAAAAGGCATTTTCCATTCGAGTCACGATTTCGACCAACAAATAAAACTGTCTTGGCTAAAATCACTTTCGTCCGCCAACGCGTTAAACACCGATTCATACAAAGTCATAATGAAGCGCGCTTTGATAATTTTAAATTTTCAGGAGTTTATAAGTTACCCCTTTGGTTCCAGGAACTTACGAAAACAACAGTAACAGCAACGTCAAAACTCGGGTACTACAAGATTACGCCGCTATCGATCTGAAACGCTATAACTTGGCGGAGGACTTCGTAACTATCTTACTCAACGCCTCCTATATTTTATCAAAGCCAGTGCACGCGGGTAAAAAAAATTCTAAAAGAGGAAATCTAAGTGGCCAATTTTCCCCGATAGAGGCGCGATTAACCAACGATTTTTGCAGACGCGTCTCTCCCGTTACCGTGGCAACCAGACGTAGTAACGTCTCCTACGTCGGGTTGCCCGGTAACGGGAAAGACGCGTCGTCAAAAATCGTAGGTTAATCGCGCCTCTATCGGGGAAAAATGACAATCCTATACAAGCTAAAGTCCCCTCCCGCTTCAGGAGCGTGCACTGGCTTTGATAAAAATATAGGAGGCGTTGCTGTACTCCAATATTTTGTCTTTTGGTTTTTCCATTTACCGATCCAGAGCGAGCTCTGAGACTAATCTGAGGGCGATCTAAAACTTTTGAGTGTTCGACTAATTTACGCAGCGATCTGTGCGATGTCACTCTGTATGACTTTTCTTAACAGATTTCGTCTGATGGCCCGATATTTTTGAAAATTCAAATTGGGAGAAGAAAAGTCAAATTGCTCATCTGTTCACCGAGTCCTAATGAAGATATTTTGGAAGTTATCTATGCCAAAAGTGGAAGTAACAAAAACCTCGTTTTGGATAAAGAATAGGCAAAAGCGCGCTAGATTTATTCCTACTTTCGCACGCACTTGATCAATTAACGCCAGGTTGTTGTTAAAGCTCTTTATCTACTAAAATGGGTATCCAGTAGTTATTATTCCTAGACTCAGCAAGATGGAGACCCAAAATATTGAAAACCGAAAATTTGCGTCAAAATCGGGTTGGATAATTCTGCAGCCCGCATTTCATTCGACCTTTAACCTACTTCACACCCACTTTACATTTCCAATAAACGTATAATAGATCACAATTGTGTTTTTCTTAGAGTAGAGCGCCCACTAAACTACGCCACGCAGTCTCGAATACGGATAAAATTAACATCGCGGCTATAGCTTCGCCCTCGCTAGTTTCTAAAGTTGACCAAACTTCTATTCCTCGTTTAAGGAATAATGACTCCATCTGTTCGAATAATATAATATCTAGTTTTACGATTTAAGAAATTATCATAAAGCCCCATTTATTAAAACACTTTCCATTATACAATAGAGTTCGCGCCGGGAAAAAAGGGAAAACTTAAAACATGACTTCGGATATAATCGTAAATAACAATGCTAAAACACGTGGCCCGAATATACGCGCCAAAATATTTCAAAGGGACAGTGAATAATAATTCAAATGAATTACTAAATACCATAGAAGGGAAAATTTAAGGGAAAAGTCGTAACTTGGTCTTTAAAAATTCATAACTTTAGTTCGACTGACTCGAATTAAGGGTTCCAGGCTTCGTTTAGTAGATGCCATATCGGGCTATCCGGACAAAATAATTTCGACACTCTAAGAAATTATCCGGAGAAGGTACGAAGCTAATTAGCCCCCCCCCCCACCAATTTAACTACTCAATTAAATCGGAATTTTAGGGAAGGTTACCTTTCAGGCCCCTTGAAATAAGACCAAAGTAAAAGATTTATATAATATCCTCCAAAAATTATAAAATGAACATAAAATTTCATTTTCCCTTCTTTTCAAACAGATGTTTTGCCCATAAATTAACTCTATAATTACGAATTCGGTTAATTTTTTATTTTAAATTAACGTTTTCTTCCTCTCTTTAAGCGTTATTTGTCCGCGGACCGATGGTGTGCCGAGTACCACCTGTGGTTCGCCAAAATTTATTCATAAGGACATACGCATTCTACTGGAGATTCTCTCTTGGAACGACGGGACTATTACGCAACGACGGTTAACGAAACGGATTTCATTTCTGTAAGGGTTGAACGTGGCGTATCCATCCGCCTTAGCTTTCGACATTGAGCAAACTCATCTTGAACGGCTGACCAGACACCGTATACGCTTTATAATATTTGGTTGACCGGTTGAACCCGGTAATCGGGGTTAAAAGGGGACCGAGCAGAAATTATGGAAACTATAGAGGAATTTAAAGCCATATTCACAGGGCCTCAATCCATTAATAGGAAAAATAGGATTCTTCTGGCAAAATTAAAGGAATTTATAAGACCTTTTCTATGAAATTATAGGACATTTTCTATGAAATTATACGATTATTTAGGACCTTTTCTATGAAATTATATGACATTTTCTATGAAATTATACGATTATTTAGGACCTTTTCTATGAAATTATAGGACATTTTCTATGAAATTATACGATTATTTAGGACCTTTTCTATGAAATTATAGGACATTTTCTATGAAATTATACGATTATTTAGGACCTTTTCTATGAAATTATAGGATAATATACGACCTTTTCTTTTAAATTATAGGATTTTATAGGACCTTTCCTATCAAATTTTAGGATTTTACAGGACCTTTTCTATGAAATTATAGAATTTATACGACCTTTCCTATGAAATTATAGGATTTTATAGGACCTTTTCTATAAAGTTCTAGGACATTTTTTATGAAATTATACGATTATATATATAAACAGTTTTAGACAGTAATGAAAGGAAAAGTGGCTCGTTTCAATTTTTATATTCCAAATTAATTCAAACCTACTTCAGTGATAACAGTTTTTGTGTAGGTGATTGTAGTGAAAGGTTACAGTCATTTTAAAATATGGTGAAAATTTCAAAATTATAGAATTTAATAGGATAATATTTTTGGAAGTTATATAAAATAAAAAAAAACATAAATTAAGTTTTTATTTTTAATAAGTTAAAACCAGTTATATAGTATCTGTTGAGCTCTGAACAAGCCGGAATTGACGAGATACGAGATTATTATTTTATTTTAGAAGAGCTGAGATCAGAAAAACGCAGCTGATCCACTGAATTATTGGGGATTATCTAGGGAGGAAACTATAAAACGAACAATAATAAACTAGGATCCCAGTGGACATTTAGTAGACGTGCAGCGACCCTCCTTAAAAAAACGCCAAATAAAATGGAATGGTTTAAGATACCAGATGCTTGTCTATATAAACATTTGCACTTTTCAGTTTTTCACGCAAAGGTGAAAAATAAGGTCTTATTAATGTAGAATAAAATTATACTATAATTATGTATAACAAAGCAAAAATTTATAGACACGTTTAAATTAATTTCCAAAGGTTGGTAAAGTTTTGAATAAAAGTAAATATAAAATCGGGCCAATCATATTATTGACGCCTTCAACAGCGCTCGTAATGTTGAAGGGATGACATTACAATCGTTGAAATAATTGAAGTTTGAAATAATATGATTGACCTTAATTAATATAATTTTTTTCACAACTTTAGAAGTTAATTTAAACACCAAATACGTTTTTTTGCATGGCCGGTGATTCCGAAAACAAATCCAAAAGCTGCTCTATTTTTAGCTTGAAGTTTCCCTTTAATAAGTAAATTAATTTACTTATGATATAATATCGAATTACTTTCTATACTACAGCGGGTAAAGATTACGAATAACTGGTTTAAACGTATATTCGGCGGTAGTTCCAGGAAGCTAGGATCAGAGCCCTTGGAGAACCTTGATATCGGGGTAATTGCAATGATAGCAATGGGCAATTACAAATTCTATCAGGCTACATCCGCTTTCTGGATTAACTTAAGTCACGGAGCCCAGCAGGAGGGCTCGAACCTTCTCGCCTCTAATTATTACTTCCAGATGTCACCAACCACACGCAAATTTCATTTTCAAGAAATATTTTTACAAAGAGAGAGTAAAATGTGAAAAAAGAAATAAATTTTACTGATTAGTTGAAAATAAAAAGCGTCATAAAATTAAACCAGATCATAATTAGTTCAAGGACTTGAAAAACAAATCTTTGATTTTCACAGACGCATTTCATCAGTAAACAGTATTAGTCACGTGAGCTTAACAAGTTATCAAGAGACCAGTTAATTTATAGATATTTAATTAAAAATAATTAATAATTATTATAAAATGACTAACCGAAGCGAAAATAATATTATTCTAACTTTTACCCGTAAAAGAACTAACTTTCACACTCTTAAAAGCTCTTTCTAGTTGATTTTACGCTAAGCCTAATTCGGGCCTAATTCAGTTTGAAAGTAAAGTATGTTAGAGGCGCGTGATTCTGATCGAGCGGACGCATCGAAGGCGTGAGAATCTTTTTTTAATGGTGATTGGTTATTGATTTTTTTTTTAATAGTTGGGGGTTGTTTTTTTTTTATTGAATTTGAGGGGTAAACATATTATAAGAACTAACATATATTTAGAGATTTGATTTAAATGCCCTAGTCTTGCTAATTTAAGAAGAATTCGATATTTGGAAAACAGATTGAAAAACAATTGAATAATTTATCACATGTTGACGGACTTTATACTCCGTCTTTGATTTGAAGCGCGCAGCTAACCCTAAAAGGAACTGAACTCATTTAGAAATCTAAATCCTCGTTCTTGTAACGACGTGGGTTTAATCTTTCTCCGGAAACAATAAATTTCCAAAAACCGAGACAGCCAAGTTGCTTTGTTTTGAAATGAAATGAAAGAAAAAAAAATGAAATTGTGGATTGAGTCATTTCGTATATTATCCAACAAACAAAAAATCATAAAAAAATAGAGTCCTATATCCCGTTTTCGATTGTGGCCTTATTTACGTTCAAGTAGCATGCGGCGCCCATTAAGGACCGTAAGTCAGGTTGCCGCCTACCATTCTAGTATCTCATTGTGTATCACATTCGCCGAGACTTTAAAAGACAAGCGATTCTACGGAAAAAGTAGAAACTCAAATTTTCAAACGAGTGAAAGGGTGGAATTCTGTGACTTTCGAGACTACCGAGCCCGATAAAAAGGGTCACGCTTTGACATTTATGCGAAATACGCTTAAAACAAATTCAACATTGAGAAATTATTTTCAAAGGGATAGTCTCGTAATCTCGTTGCATTTAATAAATTGGTATCAATGTATTATAGATCATTAGACCAATTAAAATTGGCCCCATAAATAGCAAAGTTATGATTTAATACCAAAAGCTAAAAATTTCTTTAAAATCACAAAATCTCGCAAAATTTAATACCTCAAAAATCTCGGAATTTCTTCAGAACATCAAAAAACCTCGGAATTTCTTCTAAACTTCATAAACCTCGGAATTTCTTCTAAACTTCATAAACCTCGGAATTTCTTCTAAACTTCATAAACCTCGGAATTTCTTCTAAACTTCATAAACCTCGGAATTTCTTCTAAACTTCATAAACCTCGGAATTTCTTCTAAACTTCATAAACCTCGGAATTTCTTCTAAACTTCATAAACCTCGGAATTTCTTCTAAACTTCATAAACCTCGGAATTTCTTCTAAACTTCATAAACCTCGGAATTTCTTCTAAACTTCATAAACCTCGGAATTTCTTCTAAACTTCATAAATCTCGGAATTTCTTCTAAACTTCATAAATCTCGGAATTTCTTCTAAACTTCATAAATCTCGGAATTTCTTCTAAACTTCATAAATCTCGGAATTTCTTCTAAACTTCATAAATCTCGGAATTTCTTCTAAACTTCATAAATCTCCGAATTTCTTCTAAACTTCATAAATCTCGGAATTTCTTCTAAACTTCATAAATCTCGGAATTTCTTCTAAACTTCAAAAATCTCGGAATATCTTCTAAACTTCAAAAATCTCGGAATATCTTCTAAACTTCAAAAATCTCGGAATATCTTCTAAACTTCTAAAATCTCGGAATATCTTCTAAACTTCTAAAATCTCGGAATATCTTCTAAACTTCTAAAATCTCGGAATATCTTCTAAACTTCTAAAATCTCGGAATATCTTCTAAACTTCTAAAATCTCGGAATATCTTCCAAACTTCTAAAATCTCGGAATATCTTCTAAACTTCTAAAATCTCGGAATATCTTCTAAACTTCTAAAATCTCGGAATATCTTCTAAACTTCTAAAATCTCGGAATATCTTCTAAACTTCTAAAATCTCGGAATATCTTCTAAACTTCTAAAATCTCGGAATATCTTCTAAACTTCTAAAATCTCGGAATATCTTCTAAACTTCTAAAATCTCGAAATATCTTCTAAACTTCTAAAATCTCGAAATATCTTCTAAACTTCTAAAATCTCGAAATATCTTCTAAACTTCTAAAATCTCGAAATATCTTCTAAACTTCTAAAATCTCGGAATAACTTCTAAAATCTCGGAATATCTTCTAAACTTCTAAAATCTCGGAATATCTTCTAAACTTCTAAAATCATAAAATTTCCAGCCTCATAATTCTCTCAAAATTTATTCAATCCTCCAAAATCCCTCAAAAATCAAACGGCAAATTACAACCCCTCAAGAAAGAGCAAGCCTTTCGAAACTCTACCGTTCCCACTTACGTCTACTAGTCTATGTTCAAACCCAATTAACTTCAAAAACATTCAGGGAATCCTATAATTTCGCTACTGGAAATAAGAAATTGAAATAAAACTCATAAAACTTGAAATCCAGTACGCTAGTTATAAATATATTATTCTGGGCAAGAAAATCTTGAGATCATCAAATTGTAGGTGTATATTTTGTTTTTAATTGAAATTTATAAGCGCGGGAAATTCTAGTTTACGAGAGAAATTTAATATAAGGCGTTTTCGAGGTTACCAGTCACTTTGGTGTTACGAACAAATAACGAAGCAACCGAACAAAATTTGGATATAATTTCTTGACCTTGGTATCGTGGATATGTTTGGGAGGAACGCGTTACAACCTGAACACAGCCAGAAATTACCGTGTGAAAATTACGAAGACTCGCGCCACGATGAGCTATTTTCAGAAAAAAAAAAACTATTTTTCCATCTCTTAAAGTGAAGGAAATAGTGTTTAATACGCGACAACTTCATTTTTTTAGATTTATTAAAAATGATATTTAAATAAGTAGTTTTAAATTTCGATCTTACGAGTCGACCACCATTTTGAATCCTGCTCGGAGAGAAGGGGATGCGAGCCAATCAAATCTAGTCCTCTTCTTACAAAATTATACATCGGTAGCCCCAAAAGGTGGCACCACATAACCCCTAAAAAGTCTTTTTCGTTGGAGACCGTGGCGCCATCTAACAAAATAGGTAAAAAAAATTCCCAAAGTAAAATTCTGGTTGGCTGGTATCCCCTTTTATACGTGAAACAAGACGGTGGACGACTAAAATAAGTCGGGCTCGTAAAAGGCCGACTTTAAACCTTAGTTTTGGAGTAATTAAGCGAAGTAATAAATATTTAACCGGAGAAAGGGTCTTTTTTATTACCATTTTACTGCTTTACCAACAAAATAGAACTTCCGCAAAGTTAAAATATTTTTTTAACTGAGTCTGGGTTGTTCCTTTCGTTGTTCTTCGTCCCGAATTTTCATTTTCATCTTATAAATCGGCATAATTTAAAAAATGTTAGTTATTTTAAGGTTCTATTATGATTTTTAAAGAGATATGTCGCGCCACCTTTTGGGGCTTTATAATGTTGGCATACGATGTAGATGCATAAAAAGACTCTTATCTCTAGAATGGGGTTTTAACACGGACTTTAAATAGTTCACGTTCGGACAACTAAATGGTGGATGGACTGATCAAAGTGCGAAATTTAAAGTAACTTATTTTGGCAATTAAACTGTTTTAGAAACTTTTTTAGTTAATGTTACAATTTAGGTTAAGGTCTAAGAATTCTAAAATTTAAGTTATGGCGTAGTACGCTCGAGGCTCAGATCACAACAATATAGTAGTGACCAAAATATGAGGCGGCAATCGGAGATTAATATTAACGTCAATAGTAAAAAGTGAATCATTTTTAAAGGTTGTTCCATCGAATGAAGCGAAATTAATTACATTCTATTATATTTACGATTGATTTAAATTATTCAAGTTTAACGGTCGCTCGGGTTATTCGTGGTTTAACGATAGGGAATTTCCCCATTTAGGCGTCAACGGAAATAATCGGGCAATATCAGGCTACACCCAGAATACACCAAAGGATAATCATTGAATGAATAAAAGCGCGTAGGGGTTAATAATACGCCTCTATATCGAGTAGCGGGGAAGTCGAGCTAAATACCGGGCCAAGGTCTTAACTATTAATTGATCGCGTATTAGACACGCGATTTTATTCAAAGATATTTCCAATTCACGATTACCGAAATGATATTTCATTAAATCTTAATATTTTGTTTTATTATAAAATATAACTTAACGCGTTAGAACGGTAGTTGCAACACCATTTCGAAATGGAAAATAATTATTGAGGGTAAGCATCACGAATTCAAGCGACATTTGGCGTCGCTAAGATTTGCAATTTAAGGCTTATCGAGCTAATTTTTATCAGAAACAATGCAAACCTTATCATCTCGGCAAACTTCTCAGTAAACGGTAGTAACATCCCTAGGATTCGTACAAAATTTTGAAGATTAATTTCCCTGACTTTTCCAGGTTTTCCATAACCATTTCTAAATAATTTCCCTGACCAATTTTAATCTTTTACGCGAATTTTTTGTTACGAGCTCTGCTCTTAATTGGCAATTCCCACTGTTTATTTGACATAGTTTCTCACCCAGGGTCAGAATAGTTTATTCGGAATAAGAGAAAAAAAAAATGAAATAATTTCAATTACAATTGATCAACCAGTTCCTTGACACGTACCAAAATATTTAATTTTCGAATTCGCTGACTTTTCCCTGACCTTTCGGGGCATTTTCAAAATTCTCTGACTTTTCCCTGCCCTTTTGGTCCAATTTGCAAATTCCCTCACTTTCCCTGACCTTTTTTAGTCCAATTTCGGAATTTCCTGACTTCTCCCTGACCTTTAGGTCCAATTTTCAAATTACCTAACTTTTTACTGACCTTTTGGGGCAATTTACTAATTCTCTCACTTTTCCCTGACCTTTCAGTCCAATTTCGAAATTTTCTGACTTCTCCCTGACCTTTCGGCTTCATTTTCAAATTCCCTGACCTCTTGGACCAATTTCCAAATTCCCTGACTTTTCCCTGACCTTTTGGGACAGTTGCCAAATTCCCTGACTTTCAAGGCACGAGCCTTGTACCCGAAAATTGGTCTTCTCCGAAAAAGAATGTTCCCATTTCTCCAAAGGTTATCAATTCTTCCAAAAACTTCACGCAATCTGTAGGTTAGGTTAGAATGGGAGGAATGGGAATTGGGAGAACTGGGAGAACCTTTTGGGCGAAATGGGGGGGGGGGGGCTAGAAAATACTACAAACTGTGTCAAATCCAACATTCCTGTCCCTCAAATGGATGAGGGATTAAACAGACGCTCTTGGAACTACACTTGGGAAAATTATTAACGAAGTAAGAGCCCGTGAGACACGATAAATAATATGTAAAATATAATTCTTATTTACGCAAATCGAGACGTTTCGAGCCGCGGCTTGTCGTTCATTCTCTACTTGGAACCAGCTCCTTCTCGTCTCACTACGTGGCGTAAGAGTGTCCGAAAACGTCTGTGAGATATTATGGAAGAGGTAGCTATAAGAGAGATATGACAACACTGCGCTCTAGAGATACGCTTCTTCCCATATCATTTATGTCATCGACAAACCGTGGGTTGATTGTAACGCCATCTAAAGTCGGGGATAATATCAGCCTTTGACATCCCTCCTCCTCTTTTCCACCTCACCTCGAGACTGGATGGAGGTCACGTGTGTGACACGTGTGTTCTAATCTAATTCGCTAAAACATGACGTGAAAAAGGCGCGAATTTGAAATCTCTTAAGCCTCGGAAAACACGTATTTGTGGCCGATTACCCATTTTGGTAGATGACGCTGACCAGCTTCGGAAATAATTGACGTCGTCAGAGTGATAGAACCTTTATATGGAATTCCGAGTCTTTTTGTACCGATCTCTTTTCCGCGTCTCGCGGATGGCGCCACCCGTCTCTAGACGCCGCTTTTACTAGAAAGTGACGTTTCTCTGTAGCGCAGCGTTATAAGATCCCTAGGCCTCTATTACAAGCTAGTGGGAAGAAAGTCTACTGAATTGGCTAAGTCACTTAGAATTTCCGGTAGTTTTACTACAAATTAAACTAATTACAACGCGGCTAGAAGCCGAGGAAATCCTGTCTCGCCCAGCAGAGAGAAAAAACTAGATATTTCTTCTTAATTCGCTCGGATCACCCAATCTACTTAAATTTCGTGCTTAAAAATTCCGGACATTAGTTGCAACGTTTATGGAAATGAGTAAAAACCAATTAACATTACCACTTCCCATTTACGGTTTCGTCAGAGCAGTCGCTTAAATATACTCCGAAAATAGTATGAAAACATAGTTAGCTAACAAGATAAAGAACAGAGAATTGAAAGAAGGGCATCGTACGAAATGATTCGCAACAAATTCGATCATGTAACACATTTAAAAAACATTTAAATTCCTCGTTTTACCAGGTTTTGCAATTCATTTTCCCCTATTCTGTTAGCAAAATGAAGCCATATATAAGCGTGACGTCGTTTTACTTTTCATTTCAGCGCGCTTTCATAGAATAACCCAAGAAATCGGATTACTCAATGAAGAAATATCAAAGTTGCAATTCAAACAGAATAAGACCAACTAGACCCAAAAACCCTAATTCAACAAAAGTGGATCAAAATCCATTTCGCAATTTTTTATCTCAAACATTATCTCAATTACCGTGATTTTAAAAACGTTTAAACATTCTAATTTCCCCATTTTTCAAATTTTTGCCAATATTCTAATTCCCTCATATTTCTGCTGACATTCCGGACCCTGATTATTTTCATAACTTCTTGTAGAAGGACCGATTCACCCTCTCTTTAAGAGATTAGAAGTTCAAATATTCGATAACTTTCAAAACTGTTACTACTAGAGAGTGCCTGGATAATGTCAGTCTATAAGGAAGAAAAAAAAAGAGTTTGTTCCCCTAGCGCGAATCAAATGACTTTCCCGGCAAGACTAAGGCGCGTGACGGATGCGCGGTTAACGCGGGCGTGAAATTGCAAAATGATGGATCGACACAATTGCTTGAAGGGACAAGGAAACCACTTTTCCAAATGTCTACAATTATCCCAAATTAGTACACCAGGTCGTTGGAAACTAATCTAAATATATTTTAGTTCCAAATATCAATATTTTAACATCAAAATCAATAAAAACAACTCTGATAACTATTTAAATTTCAAAACAATTCAATTGCCAATCACAATTAAAACAGATTTTGCAGCCAATTCACTCGCGCCAAAATCGAGCCACTCCAACGTTCTTTTATTTTAAACTGATTTAGGCCCGAATTAGGCATAACGTAAAATCAACCAGAAATTGCTTCTCCGAGCGTGAAAGTGAATTATTTTATAGGTATTAGCAAACCTTTATCACTTCATTCCATAAAAGTGAACAAAGCTAAGTAGCTTAATACTTTCAGCAAAGGTCCTGGTAAATGTACGGGCAGATTCTGATTCGAGACACTCTAGCGGCCGAAGTCAGCTCATCTCTTTGGATACATTTTGGAGTTTGGGAGGAAAACAATATAGCCAAGCGCGGCCCGCCTCTCTCCCGAGTCCAAACTACTCCAGGCAGTTAGGGGTGATGACTGTTTTGGCTATATTTAAGGGATGGACAAAAACTGGACCTTTGCTGATGGTATTATGATACGGGGCGTTGTTTACTTTTATCACGAATAAAGTGATAGACTTTTGGTGTTGGTTAAAATAATATTATTTTCGCTTCAGGTAAGTCATTTTATTATTGTTATTGTTTATTTACAATTAAATATTTAGAAACTATGTACTCAAAGGGGCCTTTTGATAACTCGTTAAACTGACGTGACTAGCTCTGTTCAGTCATTGCTTTTCAAAATGACAAAAACTACTTTCATGTGGAACCAGAAGCCGATGAAACCCTCCTTTGAAGTCTACTACTCTAATGTACCATATAGCGCGCCTCTCTCTATGGGTAAAATTCAGAATTTTACGAGATCGGAGGGGTCCTACTTCATACCCCCTGTCTACGGAAAATTGGAAATTCTCTCTCTGCACAAACGACGACGTTTTTTTGACGAACTCCAAGGCTGCTAGAGATTTTCGCTCGACGAACTCCCGCTCCGAAAATATCTACCGTTAGGAGGCGTACGAATCGCGCTTTTTGAAACCAACCCATACAGAGACGGGTAGACAAGACCAGGGAGTAATAGACTTCAAAGGAGGGTTTCATCGGCTTCTGGTGGAACTTACTAGAGGTCGGGGTTTTATCTGTATTCGTAATTTCAAATCATCCTCGGTTAGTAGCCGTAATTGAAATATTTAACCGATTATTATTAATAATTAACTGATTATCAAAATATTTTTTAATTTCCTTGTTGAAACAACGACCGGTAGAAAATACTTTTAAACATCAACATAGGTTCACCGTAAGCAAAAAATACCTTTTTTACATTTTTTTTTTTTTTTCTAGCATGAAAACATTGGAAATGTTCGAATCCCGGTTTCGTGGTCCCTTTAAAGTCTCAGTATCATTCTAAAGCAGTCACCGCTAGCCAAGATTGTCTCTGGTAGGCTAGTCTTAACTTCCCTCCCATCGTGTCTACGCTGCACCTATCAAGGTAAAAGAATGATGAAGAATAATTTACCGCGCTTTCCAATTTGTCTTCCTCTTAGTCAACCCGGACGGAAAAAAGGGTTAATAACAATGACGGATTTACTCGAGCTATTTATCACCGTAAACGACGCGCCTAACACTTACTAAAAGTGCATTTTCAATGAACCATTTTTCAGCTTTTTAAATGTAAACTGACGTATATCACTTTCTAGACTTTTAAGTTTTTCCGAAAACACAAGATAAATATCTACTCTTATTTTTAAGCTTCTTCTAAATACGAAAATAATAGGTTTCAATATTTGGAACGTAAAACAATCGGACAATGTGAGAAATCAGTTCTTGTTGGTACCCCCGGAAGCAATTTGTTCTCGAGTTACAAACTCTCCTAATTTGGTCATAAATGGTCAGATTTAGAAAATTTCAATACTTTTATGAACCGAAAAAATTAATAACATAGGAAAATATAGGAGAAAACCTTGAATTATAGGAATTTGTTAGAAGGCATTGAAAAAAAAGGAAACAACAGGAAATATAGGAAGTCTGGTCATCCTGGTCGAAGCGCTATCTGGAGTAATTTGAAAAATAAATGAATCAAAGTAATTGGGGAATTTCAGTATTAATAATATTTTACGTATGTGATTATGGCACGTAACTAATTAATATAAAATACCATCATATATTTTCATTTTTAAGCTAGAAATACGTAATTCCGCTAATACACATTCATAAAAAAATTATTTGTCTAGGCACAGTACACATATGAAATCGGTAAATGTTTCTAGCTATAACGCAATTAACTTTCGTTCGTGAATCAAATCAAGGCTAATTTTAGTTGTAGAATACATTATATAACTGCAAGGCCGATATTGCGCGTGATTTGGATTTTATTGTGGATATAATATCACGAAAGCCGTTATACAACGAATCAAAGTTCATAGGCAAAGCGCAAACAAAGCGAAACAAAGCCGTAAAGATTGCTGGGAATTTATTTCTACACTTTCATCATCGTAATAATATTAATGGGGCGGTTTGTCCACGTATTACGTCCATGTTCAGAGACCACCGCCCTTCAGCCTACATAAAGCTACGTTCTCACGGTCAGATAAAGCCACGGGACGAACATTTGAGAGAAATAAGGCTTCTCTCACAAAATTATACGATTTTTTGTTATTAAATTATATTGAAATATTAGTTAAATTTGAATATTATAAAAGACGTTGTGGGTGCGACATCCTGTTCTAATGTTGCTAACTACGTCACGAAATCACGTGGCGTAAAGGTTATACAGGGCAGTTATTTCCGGTTTCATAAAACGCTATGGATCAGAGGGCTCAGAAGTCACTCGGGAGAGACCCTACCTTGAGAGCTGACACGGATATAGAAAAAAAGCTTAAGAAGTACTCGGTGCTCACGAGCCCTAAGAGCTTTACAAGCTATTACGTAGCTGATGACATTGACGGCAACATTCCCTAAGTAAGCTCCTCCTCTTTCATGATAGCAACTATTCAAGTTTAACTCAAAATTCTCAAAGGGTTCTGGTCCCTTTAAATGGAGAATTCCACCTAACAAAAAGAGATTTTTATCGATTTCTTATTGTTTGAATAGGATTAATACATTAGCATAACACATTGACAAACAAATGATAAACCAGGAATAAATTTAAATTGAAGGGTCAGGGACCAATAGAATGTTATTGGATGTCTAATGGAGATCTCGCCTTAACGCCGGGCCTTTGCTCATTGGTGGATGAAGTACAAAGAAATTCAGGATCTCCATAAATCCAGCCAAGTCTATTTTCCGAGTAATCTCTCAATTTTTTTTTTTTTTTTTTTTTTTTTTTTTTTTTTTACTAATAGTTTACTCCTAGGCCTAAATATTTAAACGATAAGGAATCGATTTGGGTTAAATTCTCCCTTTTTTTTTACGGTAAATGTTTAGGTTTTTCTGGTCAATGTCACTACGCCACTTCCTAACGTAATTCGATAGGCATAAATTAATTATTGTATCGTTACAATAAAGACGATTGCGTAGGAATTATAGTAGCGCTGATGGTGTAATATTTTTTCTAGTATGAAAACCGCGCTTTAAAAAGTGAAAGGGGGTACTAGTATTTTAGGGAATGGGTGGGTAGATGATGGTCGTGTTCCGGATGTTGCGTCCGACCCCGAGAGCTCGGTTAATAATTCCCTCGACGTGAGTCACACCGTGGGGATCTCGGGGACGCGGCCGACATATTAAACATATTATAATGTCGACTCAGACGAAGACATTAAGTAAAGAAAACAGAACGGATTTTCAAATATACATAAGCGCATTTTTCAGGTCGTGGAGAAAGGGAAGTGCTTGATGACTATATGGGAAGGAATATATCTTTCTACAATAGTCAGCGCCATGAAGCTAGCATCACTCAAACCCCTAAAGGGCTTGGGACTATCTTTTTTTAAAGCGCCAATGTGTTTAGGGGGAAGTTTCTTATAAAATGATATAAAAAGTGATAATTTTCTTCAACTTGTTACAAAAATAGATAGATCTTTCCATTTGGTTTTAAATAATAATTGAATATCTATTGTAGTAATTAATAACTTTTGATATTTTGGAAAATATAATTACTATTATAATTTTTAATTAAGTAATTAAATCTCAAGTTCTATTCACTCGAATTTTAAAATTTCAACTGTCAGCGGTCCGTATCATGCCTCCGTAGTTGCTGATACGATTTGAGACTTCTTTGTTAAATATAATTAGACTTATAATCTAATTTCTATTGAAATGTTGGTCCAAGTCAATTCAAAATTATGGCACCACTATATAATGATAGACACCCACCCCTTCATGAGTATCAATCATATTCATTAATATTTATCATGTTGTTTACTCTAAGGGGGATCTTAGAGTTTTAGCCACTGGGTTGCCGCTTATGCCCATTTGTATAGTTTCTTAATCGGCGTCCAGAAATAACTTAAGATTGTCGCCATAAATATTGTTTTTTAAGCGTCCCTACTCCCACTTGCCAATTAAATTAAAGTTCCTAAACTAATACAAATTATCTCCTTTAAATTTCAATAATGTCGCGAAAATCAGCAGTTCCATTAAAAAGCTAAGAAAAACAAAAGTTTTTGTAATGATGAAAAAAAAATTGTATTTTAAAAAATTGAAATGACGTCTACCGCTTTAACATCGCGTTATCGATTTCGACAATATGACAGTTATGTCTAGAGCTGGATCCCACGGATCCAATTTTAGTCGTTCACACGCACACGTACGTGAACTTGCACGTGAATGCGCCAAAATTGGTCAATGTGTATTCGCTGAAAAATTAATCAATTCGGCCAAATTGTTCGCAATTTTAAACTTAAGAAATCGGAAAGAAAATAAAAAAAAAAAAAATTGCATACGCGTGACGTGAGTTTTACTTGAAAAATACAAACGGAAAAATAAAATTGTAAAGACCAGAGAAGAATCATTCTCGTTATAGTCACCAGGTCCCGCCACTGCGGTCTTCAAATTTATGGACGAAAACTAGCTAGGAGCCTAGCCTAGGACGAAGCTTGCCGTGAGGGCTCGCGACAACATACCGAAAAGTTTCGTGGCTGGGTTAAGGCCAAGATTGAGCTTAATTTCCCTTATCCTTTTTCAATTGGGAAAATGGTTTCTTTTCCCGCGAAATGTCTCTGCCGGGCCGAGGACCTCACGAATGTAACGTAGCCATTATTCAGGAGGCCCCTTTCATTTATTTATCCGATGACGTTATTACATCATTGCCAAGTTCTATCTTTTTCCTAACAAAAAAAAAACATTGTTTTTGTTCTTTGTTTTCTTACTCAGTTATCCGTCTGAATTACTCGGCGCATAGATAGATATTTGTGCTTTTTTAAATGGAGAATGAAGCGTACAAACAAGTTATTAAATTCAACAAGTGGCTAATATTCTTATACCATTTTCAGACGAGGCGTAATTAGCCAGTTTAATCAGATTTAACCTCGGTTAATTGAACTGAGAAGAGTAGCGTAAACCTCGGTTCAATCATGATTAAACCGGGTTATACCCTCTTCAGACGAGGCGTAATTAGCCGCGGTTTAATCAGATTTAACCGAGGTTTACATAGCCTTTTCAGTTCAATAAACCTCGGTTTATTTTGAATAAACCATGGTTAAATCTGATTAAACCGGCTAGTTAAGCCTCGTCTGAAAAGGGTATAAGAGGGTATTGTTCGTTTCGACAATTATTATACCAGGAATTCGTGACTAAATATAGAATTAATATCTAATTTTATTCCCACTCATAACCCAAGGTGGACCTCCACCCTTCAATACATATCAAAAATTTTAAACTTTATATCTTAATGGCTCTCTTCAATTGACGTTGCTGAAGAAAGTTGCCCTGGTTACAACCCAAATGCCCTGGTTACGACCCAAGTTTTCCTAGAAGAAAATAAGGCCCGCCTCCTTTACCTACCCCTATCTTAAAGAGAGGGGGTCGTGGACTATGGCGCGCATTCATTAAAGTCAGACAACATATTCCGTCTTTTATAAATGATTGCCTGATTATACATTGGAATTTATTGGTAAATGCTTAGCGTGTAGATTTTCGGTGATTTTTGGTGACAAGATAAAAAATAATGGCGACTTTTAATGAATAAACTATATTTTTCTTAATTTTCTAGTTAAATAACATACTTATTTCAGTATTTCATACTCCCCTTAGATAATAACCACTTTTTGTTCGAATGGGGGGGGGGGGGCGCTCGAAAGAAAGTTTACATTAGAAGGAAAAGATAAGGTTAGCCCATTTTCGCGAGGTTAAGATTTATGTGTCCAACTACGTACAATCCGGGTTGAATTTGGTTACTACCTTTACAGTCACCTATCTCCAACCAAAAGAAAAATTTATATTCAAGGTAAAACCCCTTCATTTCCTCCCTATTACACGGTGTAGATTCCAGAATTGCGTAAAGTGGCGCTGCCATCATTTAAAATATACATTTTTTCCGCTTGATTACGTGTTAGAATGTGGGAAAAAAGTCATTAAAGGATAATTTTAAAATGAAAAATCAGACTTTCGAATTAAAACTTATTTCGCGAAAGTTATACCGCGCGAAATCAGCCATCTCAAAACATTCTCTACACGAGCAGATGATAGGGATTGATATTTCAAATTTATCCCTCTGTCTCTAAAGCCCTGTCCACACTGGGTTTGTGTTCGGTGACAGAATCACTTGAACAATATACTCCGCCGTGTGTAGACTGCGGACAATGAAACTGACACCGTAGCAAATTCTAAACAAATCACTCCCAAAAGGATTCGCGGTAAATCGCTATCGGTATAGAGGATCGAAATTAAGACGCGGATGATAATACAAATCGATTTTATTACTCGGTTGTTAAAGAATAGGCGTCTATAGCGAAAGCCCGAGCAAATGCAATGTTAAACCTCGGGAGAGTATAAAGTAGCGTTGGCCAACTCTTGTTGATATTGAAACAAAATCTCAAATATAATTTGAATTCACCGTACCGCTACACAAGAGCTTTCTTTTACCATTTGTATGTTTAGTGAAAAACACACAAGATGGCGCTATAAAGGCGTTAAAACTCATTTCTTAAAAAATAATTTTAAATTAAATTTTTATTCGCTAAGCCTTATTTAGAACGTCCCTAAAAAAAGCCTAATTTAAAACCTCCATCAAGGCTAATTTCAAACGTCAATAAAGCCTAATTTCAAACGTCAATAAAGCCTAATTCCAAACGTCAATAAAGCCTAATATCAAACATCAATAAAGCCTAATATCAAACGTCAATAAAGCCTAATATCAAACGTCAATAAAGCCTAATATCAAACGTCAATAAAGCCTAATATCAAACGTCCATAAAGTCTAATTTCAAACGTCGAGATTATACCGTTTTTTCTTGATGTTCAACGGTAACAACTGGATTCATTTTTACATATTACGAATATGATTATGCTGCGCTAAACTAATAAGTAATTAATATTAAAAAATTACATTTGTTTTATAATTTTAAAGTCCTTTATTTTTGACTCGGATGATAACTATTTATTAATAAAATAATTAATGACGAATTTATTACGTGGAATACTACGAGAAACAAATGGGGAATACGATATACAGTAAACTCACGAATGGCGGTAATTAGTCAGCTTAGGGTGTTCGGCTAAGTGCCAGAAAAAAAAGCGAAACCAAAAAACGGCGGGATTTTTTTGGGCTATACGAGACCTCTCCTACGCCTTGTTTTCGTTTGAATTTCCAAAAAGCGACTATTTTTTTCTTTGTCGCCTCATCTGGTTTCAACCACGCAACGCCAAACGTTAACTCATTTAACAAAATCCAGTTTTACTCGACGTGTAGCTAAGGAGGTCTTCGATTCAAGTGACAGTAACCAGCCTTTCAATATATCATTAACCATTTACCCTGGTAATTAACGGTATTATCTGGTAAATAAATTACACCATTTTTAAATCCTAGGAAAACCAAGGAGAAGGAAAGGAACACGCAATGTTTAGGAAAAACTATCACTTTTTTCTCCGACCCCATGACACGAACTATTTAGAAGGCAGGAAGCCCAGCCACAAATTTCAATTCCTTATTTCAATTCCTTATAGGAAATTCAGGATTTTTTTTTCCAAAATATAGGATTATACAGGACACAAAATTAGGTTTTATAGGATAATATAGGACTAAAATGAGCTCAAAAAAGGATTTTGCAAGGCAAATTTCGCCAAAATTACCATTTAAAATATGATATTTTATTTTCCATCAGTTATGCGGGAACTACTAGCTCACATACGCTATAGCCACGCGGCTCAGTTGACTTTTAGATATTGAACTCGCGTGAAACCGTTAAGAGTTTCTTTGAGCTCCCCCCACCCCCTTTGGTTGTTCCAGCTATTACTGTGAAAAGCGATATAGAAATCTTAGCCAATAGGGTCTGCTTACGCGAAACATTCAAGTTTTTGACGGCGTAGCGATATTTTATTAATTGAATAGGTGATTTCAAGGAAATACGGGATAATATATAGGCCATGTTTGAAAATATATGATTTTATAGGAAATACAGGACGTCCACTGGGCTCCATGGCAATGGCGTCTGGATACTACTACGTAGTTCCTCCGCGGTGAATGGCTGCAAGGGCGATGGAAAGAATTTTACCAAACTGTTTTTACACCTTACACAGTTTGATTCAAACGTGTCACTTAAACTTGAAATGAATATTATTAAGGGTTTGGTTTGAGTCTATAGGCAGGAAGTCGTCGTCTTCGCGCGAGTGTGGGCGGAAGTGAAATTCGCGGGGGGTGCCTGGTGGAAACTTAGGGGGAATCTGTCACCCTGATTTTTAACAGAAGCCTTTAATTTAGAATAACCCCGATGCATAAAGGGGTTGAATTGAACTCAAAATGTATAATATCACTATATCTAAATTGAAAGGAAAAGTTTCATCTAAGTTCACGTTTTAGTTAAAAGAGTCACCGATTACTCAGCGCTGACACTGATTTCTATCGGGTTGGTGACGTGTAGTTTTGTCATTGGTGCAGCGAGATTTTCGTCCGTAAACCGCAACTGGGGAGAAAAATATAGTCTAAAAATGTTGGCGCGAACGTTGCCACAATTACGCTTTAAAATAGACGATATCATAAATTCTGACTACGTCTCAACCTTGAAAAAAATGTCCCATCTTCCGTTTAAACGGGTTCTATTTAACGGCTCTTTTTGTTAGTTTCAAGGTTCGAAAAAGTATAGAAAATCCTACACTTTGTACCAGCCTTGAAAAAAAGGTACCATCTTCAATACAAACGGGTGCTTTTTAACGGCTCTTTTATTCGTTTCCAAGATTATTTTAAAATAAGGCATATGTTCAAACAAACTTAACTCATAAAATTTTCCATTTATTGAAAAATGATCTCTACAATTGATCCCAAACTTTCCATTTTGACCTTTCCAAAACGGTTAAACGCGGTTTCAAAGGAATAATGACGTAGGAGAAGTTTTGATATTTTCATCTTTAACTTTTTTAACGAGCTCTATTAGAGGGATTAATTTAAATCGAAATTATAAGGTATTTTGACGAGTGATAAATTGTTACTACGAAATAGTGATGTTGATAGTTCGGTAAATGTTTTGGGATAGATCCATCTCGTTATGTTGCGTATATTTTTTTCAGATTCAAATTCTCTGACTGTTCTAGGTTTTTTCCCTGACCTATTCCAACGATTTTTATTGAGCGTTTCGGGCAAAACTACACAATTCTTAACCATTAATAATACTGAAATTTAAATATTTTCAATAACAAGGAAATCATTTGGGTTACGCGTACACGTATTTGTTCTATACAACTAGCACCTTCAAATCATTCAACAATGATTGTAATTTCATGGCTTCTTAATATATCATCAAATTCCCTGACATTTTGGCTCATTTTCAAAAACCCTGACTTTTGCCTAACCCGTGGCAACCCTACTAAGCCTTTGAAAAAAGAGATGTAACCACATAAGGCTTTGCCAAGCTGTGACGTTGCGTTGCCTAAAAAAACTGGACTCCCCCCCCCCCCGGTAAGAGTTACTGAACGCGCCCAAAACCAGCGGGATACGCAGTCCACCACAAAAGGTTAACAAAACAGCGAAGACTCTGGCGGATTGATATATAATGTTATCTCACAATATTAATAAAAAAGTCGTTGCCAACTCCTCTTGGATTATAGTAGAGTATCGATAGTTTCGACACAAAAGGGCAATTCAAATATTAAAACATTAGTTAAAGAGTGCGTGAGCGTCCCCCGACTCCCAACGCGCGTACGATTAAAGGGATAATGAAACGACACAAGTATTGCTTACTAAATAGGACAAGCTCGAGGTTTTAGTCGATTAAAATAGGAGGGGGGGGGGGTAGAAACTTGTCTACTGTTAGAGCTTGGAATCGGATATTCATTATCTTCGGTTATTTGTATATTTTCAGATAAATTGTTTTGAAACTAAAACATTTAATTTTGTATATTCGTAAAATTGTTAAATGTAAAAAGTTTACCCGAAGATAAGCGTTTGGCGCTATATCTACGAACAAAAAAAAAAACCTATAACGATGCCGGGGATAAAAAAATTCACGTTTCCAGAATTAGTCTAAAATATAAGTAAAATATTTCAAATGGAGTTTTAATTTGAAGAATATAATTAAAACATCAAACTAAGATTTTATTCATTTTTTTTTACGAAATTAAGTTTTGCAATTTTTTATTCGTACGTATAGCGCAAATAATATTATAAGATTAGGCCATTTTTTGGATAAAAACGGATAAGGATTATGATTTTTTACTTTATCTTCGAATAATTTAACTCGAATGAAAAATAGTCTAATTCCGAGCTCTAGATTTGTAGAACAACGGGACGCGAATACGATTGGTTGAATTTATATTTCATCGCGCCTTTATCGTTAAAAGCCGCAGACGGCGGCGTTAAGCCCACGCGTAGATTTGGGAACAGCTGTGATTTCTCTATATAACAACGTTATAACACGCGTGCTGAGGATAGTTCTCGCTATCAAGGCACTTTCATTCAATAATACGGAGTTTTAGTCGTTCGGTCGCTCGAGGCCCCCAACCCATTTCATACATTTTTATTTTTTTATTTAACCATTTACTTTTGACAAAGGCTAAAATTTCCATCGCAGTTATAATGTCGCCGCAACGTTTTGATCAATTTTAACAAAAGGACCACCCGTTAAATCCGGCGAATTAAACTGTCATAATGACTGGATTATAGAAAAAAAAACTTGTTTCGAAGTTCACTAAAAAAAACCCTCTTTGTCGTTAAATTAATGTCGATTCGTTGGCAATCAAGGACAAGTCTTATCAACAGTTTTATATATTGCGTACGTGACGTCATTTTTTATTTTCATTTCAATGTGGTCCCGTAGAATAATCGAAGAAATCGGCTTACGCAATCAGGAAAAGTCTTTCTGGTCACAAAAAGGGTCCAAATTGGAAAATTCAAATATAATTCGATCAAACAGACCCAATGAGATAACCCAAAAAAGACTAATATTTCACTGTACTTTCCAGATTTTTCCACAAATATTTCAGTGAAATTTCCAGATTTTTCCACAAATATATCCCGGAAATTTCCTATTTTTTCCACAAATATTTCCTTGAAATTTCCAAATTTTTCAAAACAAATTTTCCTGATATTTCCTGGTTTCTCCCAAATATTTTCCTGGCAGTCTCAGGTTTTTTCCACAAATATTTTCCTGACATTCTCAGGTTTTACCACAAATATTTTCCTGACATTCTCAGGTTTTACCACAAATATTTTTCCGAAATTGCCAGGTTTTCCCACAAATATTTTTCCGAAATTGCCAGGTTTTCCCACAAATATTTTTCCGAAATTGCCAGGTTTACCCACAAATATTTTTCCGAAATTGCCAGGTTTTCCCACAAATATTTTTCCGAAATTGCCAGGTTTTTCTACAAATAGTTTCCCGAAATTTCCAGGTTCTTCACAGATGGTTTTCCCACAAATATATTTCCGAAACTGCCAGGTTTTCCTACAAATACTTTCCCGAAATTTCCAGGTTTTTCACAGATGGTTTTCCCACAAATATTTTTCCGAAATGGCCAGGTTTTCCTACATATACTTTCCCGAAATTTACAGGGTTTCCCACAAATATTCTCCCAAAATTTCCACGTTTCCCCGCAAATATTTCCCTGAAATTTCCAGGTTTTCCGCAAATATTTCCCTGAAATTTCCAGGTTTTTCCACAAATACTTCCCGAAATTTCCAGGTTTAAGACGAAACTACCCACTTTTCTGTCAATAAAATGGAGTAATAACATTGGGATACACTGTAGTGGTTTTTAGTGTATTTGATGAAATAACCCATTTAAACCTAATATGCCCAAACCTCAAATTTCCTTCAATTTCCTGAATTTCACTAAAATTTTCAAATTAGTACGAATTTTTAGCCTTTAATTTATTTCCCTGAGATTTCCAGGTTTTTCAGGTTTGTACGAATACCATTTGCTGGGGTTAAAATTTTTTGGTTTCATCTAAATTAAATATATTAAATATTGCTCGAGTTTAATTTAGTACGTAATATTTAATCTAAATTTTTTGGGCTATATCGTCTCCCCCCCCCCCCAACTCTCCAAGAGTGGCGATTCCGATTTCACTATTTACACAGCGACTGCGGCCGCTAGAGTGTTTCGAATCAGAATCTGCCGCTAGAGTGTTACGAATCAGAATCTGCCGCTACGTTTACATGACCCTTTGCTGATTAAGTTACGGGGTGTTGAGTAAAGTGATAGACTTTTGATTACACTTGGTCGTCGGTCCATAACATAGAACGCTAGGGCGTACCCTGAATATAAAACTCACCTTCTGTAAGGGTCGAAAGTTGCTCCAGGCACTCTTCAGTCACATCCTCGTTGTTCACTTTAACATCTTCGGTTGCTGAAGTAGTTCTCGACAGCAGCGCCTCGTTATCATCGACATCGTCAACGATGAGGACCGCGCTGTCCGCGTTATTGTCGCGTTTGTCCGTTTGTCCGGGTAATTCCTCGGCGGGTGAAGTTTGTACCGAACAGTCGCGAGTATCGATGACGCGTTCGCGAGAAGTCACTAGCGTCTTGTGCCCTCCCAGGGATTGAGGTCTTACCACCGGTGCCGTTATCTTCATCTTGTCCCATTCGAGGCGTTCGATACCCCGTTCCACAGCCACTAACAAATGACGCAATGTCGCGGACACTCTCTCGTCTCCGTCTTCACCGAACGAATCGGCGCCGGGCGAACGTAGATTGTCTTCCAAATCACTCGACGCCCAATCTATCAAATTAAAACAACAACAACAAAAAAAAAAATTAGCAATAAAAAATCATTGTGACTAAGTACTCTAAGCTTACTTCCATATATTTCCCTGATTTTTGATAAAAAATAAAATTCTGATATTTCTAGATATTCAAGGTTTATCCAGGTTTTTATGAACCCTGACATTGCAGACATATTCTATTAGCTATTCAATTAAGGTCACCCGATTTTTTAGAATTCTGTGAGCAGGGTTCGTACTTAAGTTCCCGACTTTTTCCAGGTTTTCTATGACCAATTTTAATCTTTTTTACGAGCTCTTGCCAATTTCCGCTTTTTATTTGACATATTTTATAAAAAAGGGTCTATAAATTACTCGGAGTATGAGAAAAATTTGAATTTTTCGGCAAATATTTTCAGTTTAAAATAATTACGTTACAATTAATTGGGCTCATTTTCAAATTTCCTTTTTCCTGATCTTTTTGGGTCAATTTCCAAACTCCCTGATCTTTTTGGGTCAATTTCCAAACTCCCTGATCTTTTTGGGTCAATTTCCAAACTCCCTGATCTTTTTGGGTCAATTTCCAAACTCCCTGATCTTTTTGGGTCAATTTCCAAACTCCCTGATCTTTTTGGGTCAATTTCCAAACTCCCTGATCTTTTTGGGTCAATTTCCAAACTCCCTGAATTTTCCCTGACCTTATAATCCAATTATCCTGACATTACCAGGTTGTCCAGGTCGTGTTTCATTGAAAACTGGGCTTAATGGAAAAAAGTACTGGGCACAATTTTGCCTAATATTCATTGGCAACAATATATATATACAAATATTAAAAGAGACCGAAAGAAAGCTAACCTCTTAGTAGAAAATAAATTATTTTTGTTTGAATATTACGCAAAGAATCTAATAAAAAAAAAAGGGAACCTTTTGATGTTTCCATTAACTTCAAAAGTGACAGGTTCATATCGGGTTAAAATGTTCGAGCAAAGAAAACTGGCGATATGAAATTTTCGAAAGTTAAGTTTACGTATAAGAGAGCGGCGTGACGATTTTGAAGTTAAAACGTTTAACCTCGATTCAAAAAAGGGCGTTTTTACCTTAATTAAGAGCCAGATCGGTTTGAAAATTCAACAAACACGAAGGCGCAATCTTAACGGGGAGGATTCCAATATTTCGAGGAAATGGAGAGAGGCCAAGTTACGTAAACATTGAAATCTTAAATGACATTCCTAGCTTATAGGACCGGCTTCCGCCCAAATATTTCATTCGAACAAGAAAAAGAAAAGAAAAAATGAAATGAAAGAAGAAATATTGAGAGAAAGTTAATTTAAAATGAGCCGGCAAAGCGAGCGTGACAAGAAAAAACGAAACTTCACGCTACAGTGGTTTGGCAGTTGCCGATTAGCGCGCGCTCCAACCATCAACCTATCCTGCTATCCTTACTACCATTAAGTAGTCTTCCTAACTTTTCTACGAATAAAACTAACTTTTTTCCGCGTAAAACTAACTTTTTTCCGCGTAAAACTAACTTTTTTCCGCGTAAAACTAACTTTTTTCCGCGTAAAACTAACTTTTTTCCGCGTAAAACTAACTTTTTTCCGCGTAAAACTAACTTTTTTCCGCGTAAAACTAACTTTTTTCCGCGTAAAACTAACTTTTTTCCGCGTAAAACTAACTTTTTTCCGCGTAAAACTAACTTTTTTCCGCGTAAAACTAACTTTTTTCCGCGTAAAACTAACTTTTTTCCGCGTAAAACTAACTTTTTTCCGCGTAAAACTAACTTTTTTCCGCGTAAAACTAACTTTTTTCCGCGTAAAACTAACTTTTTTCCGCGTAAAACTAACTTTTTTCCGCGTAAAACTAACTTTTTTCCGCGTAAAACTAACTTTTTTCCGCGTAAAACTAACTTTTTTCCGCGTAAAACTAACTTTTTTCCGCGTAAAACTAACTTTTTTCCGCGTAAAACTAACTTTTTTCCGCGTAAAACTAACTTTTTTCCGCGTAAAACTAACTTTTTTCCGCGTAAAACTAACTTTTTTCCGCGTAAAACTAACTTTTTTCCGCGTAAAACTAACTTTTTTCCGCGTAAAACTAACTTTTTTCCGCGTAGAACTAACTTTTTTCCGCGTAGAACTAACTTAAAATAAATGAAAGAATCGATCGCTTTCGGGTCAAAACAAATTTCGAAAAAGCGAGAGCAATTTAAGCTTGGAAAACGTTAATTGAAAACGAGGCTTAAAGGAATGGTTCACCCATAAAGTTTTTTTGCCTCTAAGGGTCAATAGCACTCTTGGCAACAGAAATTTATAACTCAAAATTAATTTTTAATAATAATAATAATTTTATAGTTAAAAATAAATTTAGTATGAACGTGGCCCTTTTGCCCCTAATTCTAAACTTCTCTGTCGTGCTTGGCCAGGCTAGCAATCTGATAGGCCAATAGAAATAACTTATAAACCAATGAAATGAGACTCCGAGGGGAGAGAGTCTGAGACAGTAAAGTCTAGAATCCTTCGTTTTTTAATCGGTGTTGTTTTAAAGAAAGTTCAAAATGCCAAGTTGTATTATAGAAGAATGCAAAAATTTTAGTTCTCGGTTTGGACTAAGTTTTTATACGGTACACTGGTTCAACTTCAAACGGATCTATTCGCGGCATGACGATACTCTCCGAGAGTCCGAATCGCCGACGGAGTTAGGCCTAGGCTACGGCTTACCGGGGTTAGATGCTCCTTCAGTCGGCGTCCCGTTCGTTAGACTGGCGAGCACTGCCGTTATAACCTGTCGTCGATTTAACGTTCAAGCGCGTAGTAGTCAACTTTACCATTGAGTAAAAGCTGAGCCAAGTTACTTTGGCCAATCAGATTATTGCCGAAATAAAAACCTTGAAGTGACGTATCGAATGCGCTCTTGCTTTACAGGAAAGCTTCATACGGGCGCCTATGTGCCCTCAATGTAATTTGTTTTAATTGTTTATTTAAAAATATACTTAATTTTAAATTTTTTTAACACTTGAAAAATTGGTTTTGAGTTTAACTAAAGGGTTTGCAGCAAAAATATTTTAACACCGCACCATTCCTTTAAGAAGGAGCCGGTTCTCATTTCGACTGTGTCTTAACGAGATTTTTCTTTTCGGTTTTTTTCGGCGACTAATTCGCTCTGCAAAATTACGACTGTACTTTTCCATAATTACGTTACGATTAATAATTTCCATAATTTAAGTTTCGTTACTAATAATTACCGGTAATTAATTTTATTAATTTAAATTTTTGGTTATATTTAAGTTCCGTATTATTTTGGCAACAACCCAGCTCGCAATGTCGTTGCGAAATAATTATAAAAATAATAATTAATATTATTATTCTGTTATTAATTCGTTTTTACCCCAAAAATGGCTAAATCTGCTAGAAAAGTATCTAGGAGAAAATTATCTGGCACTAGCAGTAGGAGAGTATGAACCTTTACCGTATGAGGGGTTAAACTAATTATTTACATAATTAACTGTAACTCGAATAATTTTTTAAAAGTTGGATGGAAAATATAATTAACATTAATAAACCCCTTTTTCATTTCCATAAGCGGTTAAAACGAAACGCTTGCCGCGGTGCTTCCCTGTAAACCCGCTATGGTCGACGGGAAGTATTAAGACAGGGTTCGTACACAATTTTGAAAGTTAATTTCCCTGACTTTTCCAGGTTTTCCCTGATCATTTCTAAATAATTTACTTAATCTTTTTTAATTAATTAATTCTTGCTAGCTCTGCTCTTGGCAATTCCCGCTTTTTATTTGACACAGTTTCTCAATCATGATCAGGATAGTTTACTAGGGATATGAGAAAACATTTAATCTTTAGGCAAACGAATTTTTCAGTTTAAAATAATTACGTTTCAATCAATAGGACAATTAAGAGTAAACATATTGAATTTTTAAGACCAGTTGGGCTCATTGTCAAATTCCCAGACCTTTTGAGCCTATTTCCATATTCCCTAATTTTTCCCCGCTGTTTAGGACCAATTTTTAAATGCCTTGACTTTTTCCTGACGTTTTGGGTCAATTCTAAATTTCTCTATTCCAGGTTTTCCTGTCCTGTACGAACCCTGTAAGAGGTAAAACTCACTACCTTAAACTCGGTGTAATATTTTAATAAATATTCCCTAGTGATGCGGCTCGAGTAGCTAGAAATTTTAAAATTCCCTGACTATCCTATTCCACGATTTTTCCGACCATCTAAATAATTTTTCCCTGACCAATTTACCGTTTATTTTGATACAGGTTTCACATTTTCATTCGTGACTTTGTTTGACAATCTAGAATTTTTTTACCATTTACAATTTTGTCTTTGGATAAATCTCGTCGGATTTTGCCGAGATTACACGAGAATTCGTGGAGTATTTGAATATTGGCGTGAAATTCTGTATTTGTTATTTTAAAATTTTGTATAGCAACACGCAGGCATTGACCCGGCAAGATAAGCGGTGAAAAGCGCATTTATACTGGCAGGAAATACCAAAACTTTCATGGGAGTTATATTTACCTTTGTAAATCAATATCACGTGACAGGTTTTTACCAACAGATTTCCACTAAATATCAACCAGCAAAATCATTACTCATAATTAAAAATGTACACGCACATTCTTTTTAACGGGAGAATGAAAAAGGAAAAGAGATTTTTTATAAAATATATTATAAATATATTATAAATATAAATAAGTTGGGTTGAAACTCAAAAGTTTGTCTTAATTTTAGTGAAAAGATACTTTGAAAAAAGGTAACAGAAAAGTAACTAAATTGTAACTAAAAATGAGCCGTTTTGCCCAAATCTTTATGAAATTTTAATTAACAGGGTCGGTTTAATCACAGAATTACATTTATATACATAAACTTTCCATTTCTTTTGAAAAGGGGAAGTTTCTTTTGAACAGACTTATCCACAGCAATCTTTTACGCCTAGCTAGGAGCTCACCGAGAGAGGGTAATGCCATTTGCATTTTAATATAGGGTTCCTTTTTGGCTTAGGTTCATTTGCTCGACTTCCAATTGATCGACAAGGAGTCCGTTTGATCGACTACCGTTTGATCGACTCCCATTTGATCGACTCCCATTTGATCGACAAGCCATTCCAATTGATCGACAGCCCAGTTTTTTAGCGAGTAACGAGTATAGGTCGAAGTTTTTTTGCAAGAAACTATTAAAGGTTAAATTATGGTATATAAATAAGAACTAATTCAAATAATAATTATTCCGTGAAAATGGGGTCAGAGTACTCGTTTGTCGGTTGGGTTAGGTTAGGTTGGGTTAGGTTAGGTTAGGTTAGGTTAGGTTAGGTTAGGTTAGGTTTGGGTTAGGTTAGGTTGGTTAATCTATTTATAATCGTTATTACGAAGTTGACCAATTGGGAAACGATCAAATGCACCCTTTGTTGTCGGTAATTTGGGATTAGGCATCAATCATTTGATCCCTTTGTCGATCGTTTGGGAGTCGATCAAGTGGACCTCTTGTCGATCATTTGGGAGTCGATCAAGTGGACCTCTTGTCGATCATTTGGGAGTCGATCAATTGTGAGTCGATCATTTGGGTGTCGATCAAGTGGACCTCTTGTCGATCATTTGGGAGTCGATCAAGTGGACCCAAATCACATTTTTGGACTCAATTTCTATCTAGGTAATTTGATTATCTTAATTTAATCTAAGGAATGTCTACTTTCTATTGGCGCAATCGGTTTACGACTAAGAGGTCGAGGAGAAAAGTTACGGTCATTTCCATATTAATATATTTTTGGACTTTTGCCCGATTTCTATCGAGTGACAAAACGCGGAGGAGATACTCAAAGTTTGCATTAATTCTAGTGAAAATAGTAACTGAAAATGAGCCGTTTTGGGCTTTCATGAAATTAATGTAAAAAATCACTGGACGGTTTAATTGCAATATATTGCAATTGTATCTTGATGAACATTTAGAATGCAACCCACTACATATCCAATTTTTTGGCAAGGCTAAATGATAAATCCCGCCAAAGACGTCGTGATTTTTCAGTTAATATTCAATTTTCGGTAATCCTCCATGTAAAATGGGGGCATTGGGAGACAAATTACGCTAGAAATTATATATTTATAGGTTCAAGTTTCGCTCGAAAACCACGAGAACTATTATCTTTTACATAATATACTTAATTTGGCTCACTTATTACAAAAATAAGTAACTTTTAGTAACCAGATTACGAAAATAAGTAACTTTTAGTAACCAAATTACGAAAATAAATAACTTTTAGTGGAAATAATAATTTAGATTCAGCCCAGTAAGCCATTTTATTCTAATGTTTTTTTGTTTTTTTTTATATTTAAATATATCTAGGAATTAACTGATCAAACTCGTAAAGCTCACGTTACTAATACTGTTCCGTGATTGGCTTAATTGAATTATATTTGAAAATGACAAAACTACCTTTGTTGAGGATAATTTATAAATATACAGGGATATCTTAATTGGTCGGAGGTTCTCATTTAGTACGAGTGCCGAAATTTGAATCTTTTACAATTCTTCATTTCACTAATGTTTTAATTAGCGAACGAGTATTTTTTAATAGTAACTAATCGATCAAATCAATTTTGAACCTCGCTTTAAATAACCCGAATGCTCGATATTTAATTTAAATTAGGAAAAGTCATTAGTAAACGCGGCTTAATCATTTTCAGAAAATTGCTTTATAAACGATTACTGGTGAGATCTAACTATAATGGCGTTAGGATGTTGATTTTATATACGTAATGATAGGAAGAATCATTGACTTCATTTCTGGAGAAGAGGCTATCTCCCTCCCACGGTCCACCTCTCTAAAACATTAATTTTTAGACACACCTCACCCTAGGAAGGGGGTGTAGATATTACATTTGTCGCGGCGTTACCGGCGTCGTTGGAAAAGACGAAATAGATTAGACATACGTGAAATGCACTTTGAAAACTTGACAAAGGGAATGGGACTAGGGAAATACGGGACATCATCTTCAAACTCTTTCAAAAGGTGTAGCTATTCTACGGGTTTACCCATCTTGTTTATTATATATATTATATAATTTATATTAAATATATATTTTTGGTAAAATAATTTTGTAACTAAATGGCTTTAAGATCTAATCCATGAATAAATTCCCTTTACACTTTGTCTAAAATCCACCATAAGTAGGTGAATACCTCGGGAATTAAGCGCGGCTTTCTGGGCTGCGCAGCGCAGTATGTGATTCTTCGCATAGCTAACGAGTTCATGGTAACGAGCTTCGCAAAACAGCTAAAACATTTACACTGATTCACATATTATACGCGTTTTTAGGCCAAAAAAAGAGATCTTTACTTGGCTTGGCTGCTGACGCTATTCGCGACCGAAACGTCGTCCGCTAAGGTGTTATCCCTATGGAAAAAATACATAATGGGAATACTTTTTTCCTTATTAAGGATACCATCAATTTAGGAGACGGTATTTAGTCGCGAATAACACCTTGGCAGAGTGAAATATATCTAAAACTATTAATTGAAATTAATATAAACAAAAAGCTAGTATTTTTGCGTGGGCAAAGACAGTCTGCTCGGGGAAAGAAGTCAACGATTAAGCCTTCTTTAACATTCTATCGCTAGCCCTAACCGAAGTAATATAGCTAACAATGGTAGGAGGAATAATCGCGCTTTACAAATTTAAAACATTTTTTGGTTTTAACAATAGATTCCCTAAATTCCTTTGGAAAATTCTTCATTCAGGGTATTTTAGGTTTAAATGGGAAATGTTTGGGGGCTCCCACGGGTGTAAAACAAAGATGTTAATACAGCTGGCTAGTTAATTATTGAGCTACGTAAGTAAAACAACGCGTGGGAGTTTGTGGGTACATACTAGTCTCGAATTTCGCGTCAACGTCACGGGATGCGTCAAAAACGTCTTTCCACGAAAGTTATTACTCATTATGGCAATTATTATCATTATATGGAAAGTTTCTAGTTATATTATCACACCCCTTGTAAGAATTAATACTGTAATTCCCTCGGGGTCACCCGCGATTGAAACAATTCAACGCGTGGACTTAAAAACCAGGTAAAAAGAACTCACCGGCATCATCTTTATCCTCGGCACTCCAATCCATAATGTTCAGAAATTGCGTATAATTTCCGATTGGTTTATCCTTCGAGGCGCCAGAATCAAGCCGGCATTTAACGCGCAAGTGCACTCCGCGGCTGCTACGGTTCTTAATTCCCGCAGCTGCGCGACCTCCAACGGCCGAGGCTTCGAGTTCCACGCGGTTTTCGCGTCGGCGAGTGGGTGTGTCCGAGTCGTCGGGTCGACGTTCGCCTTCTTCCAATTCCGTAGCTCGAAGGTAAAAGTAGAAATCGCCGCTCCTAGGGATTACCAACCCGGAATCTAACTCTCCGAGATGAACTAACAAACGACCGCCGTAGCAAAGAGGCCAACCGAACCACTCGCGATTATCTTCGCCCGCTTCGAGAACGATTTCACTTTCCAGTTGGCGCGGAGGAGAATTTGGGAAACTGCATTTTGTTCGAGCTCGTTGTTGGCCCGACGCGGCATTGACTCGAATGGAAGCCCGCGAATCGAGATCGGCTTCATGCTCGCCGCAAATCGACACACTAGCGACCTCCTCGACGAGACTCTGAAACGTAAAGAAAAAGGAAAAACAATTAAGGGTGGTTAATCGCTGAGGTTTATTCGATATATATGTCTGTCCGATGGGGAAAAATATTATCGCAACCATTCAACAGTGAAATAAAGAAGCAATTGCGATTCAAATTGCTTTTCAGTTATCTTCATTATGTTTTGTACTATACCAAAAAATATTTCCGCAACCATAAAGCGGTGAAATAGTGACAATTATTATTAAAATTGCTGTTTAAGAAACTTCGTGTTTTTTTTAAATTCAATCTATAGTTTAGCTTTGTCACTTTTTTTTTTTTTTTTTTTTTTTTTTTTTTTTTTTTTTTTTTAATTTTACTGAGCAAGTGATATTTTATTGATTCCTTAAAAATTAAATAGGCCTAATCCGCAATTAAATTAGAAATTAATTTGAAAATTACAGGTAAAATAGGCTTAGCTGGATTCATGGAGATCCTGAATTTCTTCGCATTGATGGGTCCGCGACCAATAGAATGTTATTGAAAGTCTCATGAAGATCTCGGCTTATCGCTGACCAATCAGTGCTAAGAAGTTCGGGATCTCTATGAATCCAGCTAAGCCTTTTTCCAGGTAAGTTTTAAATTTATTTCTAGTTTATCATTCGTTTGTAATTTTTTCACTAGTGGATTAGGCCTATTAAAACGATAAGCAATCGTTGCATTCTCCCTTTAATAAGATTAATTAGCCCGATTACATTCGATAAAAAGTGAACTATGAAACGAAATAGTGGTCTACCCTTCGCTTAAACATCCTACAATGAAATTATTATAAGTGGCACGCAAATATCACCCGAAAGTTGAAATCCAGGAAAGGCAAAAATGATATTTAATAAAAACATTCTTGTCTCGAGTCTTTGCATAAGCAATTCTTGCCGCAATAATTATTCTTGGTAACCGGAATGAATCCCCGCGTGCTATTATATAGTGTTACTAACGATCGTGTACACGTAAGGGCCCACATTCTTTGGTAGAACCTCAAGATTCGCCTAATCATAAAGTGAGGGTGAAGAGGACAAATCACGTGATCTTTTTTTTTTATTTAGAAGGAAGGTCGGTATTAGCGCCTCTAGTGGATTTTTCAGGAAGTTCAATTTGACATCTCTCAAACCTTGAGAAACACGTATTTGTGGCCGTGATTACCCATTTTGGTAGAGTGACAGAACCTTGATACGGAATTCTGGGTCTTTTACCACCGATCTCTTCCCCGCGTCTCTGGCGGATGGCGCTACCCTTCTCTAGAAATCACTTTCCTGATACCCATTTCAGACGAGGCGTAACTAGCCGGTTTAATCAGATTTAACCGAGGTTTATTCAACTGAGAAGGCTATGTAAACCTCGGTTAAATCTGATTAAACCACGGCTAATTACGTTTCGTCTGAAGAGGGTATAAAGAGTCGTATCTCTATAGTGCGGCGTTGTAAGATCTCTGATACCTATAAGTTGATTTCGATCTGTTGAACCTCCCTTTAAAAGGGAGAGTAGTATCAGGTGGTTAAGGATAACTAAAACATTCCTCAAACTAGTGAAACGCGTGCTCCTACACGCGAGAAGGGAAATGGAAATATTATACGACCACTCGCGAGGGGGGAAACAAGCCGAGATATTTGCAGTTGTATTTATTTATTTATTTACGAGTTCTGGGAATTGAGTTCCGGTGTCCGTTTGGCCGGTGTTAACGAACCCAATGACGCGTGAGAATGGCCACTCATTCCCTCGGGGGTTAAGGTATCGGAAGACCCGCCAACAAATTAGTAAATAAGAAAAACAAATGATGTTGGTTGGAATGCTTGACGAAATGAAATATATCGTTACGTATATTTCCTGGGAATATCAGGAATATTTTCCTTTTAAAACGATACTAGACACTGATAACGAGGTTTTTTAAACAAACTAGGCTGTTAAAATGGTATCGTCCCAATTGATCGACTTTTAAGTGATCGAAACCAGTTTTTTGGATTTAATGATCGAAATATTTAGGTTAGGTTAGGTTAGGTTAGTTTTTTAACTCAATCGATCATATGAAATTCGATCATTTCGACCCAAATCGTTAAAATACGCAAGCAAATCGGTATATGCTCTTTCGACCGAATTCCCATATGAACGAAATCCCATTCGGCCGAATAGCTGCAATTTCTAGCCCATTGGGCTGGGAAAAAGGTTTCTTCCCATTCGACCGAATGGGCTAATAAATTCAAAAATTTAATTCAATCGAATAGAAGCATACGCATAATTATATATGTAATACGTTGAATGGAACTTTTGTTAAGCTAGGTTCTTCGTACGTAAACGGTAGTAAAAAAAAGTACAATAATGCAGTTTTAAATAATATTTATTTGAAAGGTTAGGTTAGGTTAGGTTAGGTTATACCTTGGAAATACCCCAAAAATTTCAAAAACCGCCAAAGCGCGGGTTTTTCGGTCGAATGGGATTGGGTTCGGTCGAATGGGAATTCGGTCGAAAGGACCTAAAGCTACAAATCATGTCAAAACTCGCAATAAAGGTTTCGCGATCGTTTTCAGTTAATTACGAAAGTCGCGAACAAAACTCGTTAAGCCTAAATCCGAATTAAAAACATTTTTAGACTGGAAAAACTCTCGAGAAAATTCAGTATCTGATTCCAATGAAAAAACGTATAAGTATGGCGTGTTGAATGAATTCAACTATAGCGTGCCCTCTATTTCTAACAAACATCACTTTCCGTTCACACAATGCCATTTAAAACACAAACTCTCATTGGCATCACGCATCAGGAATTAAGTCATTTCGAAATAAATACCTTATTTCTTTTTGAACCTTATAATTTTGCAGCTTTGAATAACCACAAAAAACTTTGTCACTAGGCATAGTTTTAATAATGTTTTCAAGCTTATTTTAAGCCTAAATCGATAAAGTTGTTTTCAGAGCGTAGTATCCCTTGATGAATGTCCCGCGTTTTATTGCGTGAATTTGTTTAACAAATTTTTGAAATATAACTTAAATTAAGATCGTAAATATTTCCTGGTGACGTCATCAAGCACGACGTACGTTGGGAGCCAACACTTACAAAGTCAAGCTAAGATTTCATTAGATTTCATCAAAATTAAATTTATTCAAAATGTAAAATTAGTTTGCTTTCCAGCTAAAGGATCTACATTTCACGAATATAGACAATTGGTCTAATTTAAAACTTAAGAAATCAATAAAAGCATAAAAAAAAAATCGACCAAAACTTTAAATAAAAGCCCACAAAAACCTTTAAATTCTGGACTTGAAAATCTTGTTTCTTAAGGGACCAGCGTAACTTCAGAAAGCTTTTAAATCATAAAAGAATCTTGTCTTAGATAAATTAAAACGTGATTATTTTCCTACTAAAAGTAACCCTATCTTAACACTATAAAACGAATTAAGCAACTTAAGAGGTAAAGACCTTTTGTGTCCTTTACAAAGGGCAAGTCTCGTGTACTATTTGACAGCAACGGATTAAAATAAAGCCATTAATTGTAGATGTCTTCCAGCCGCGACAATCTTGATTTCATTCACTATTTATGAAAACTTGCGCGAAATTACGCGACATTTCAGATTTTTCCCGCGTGATGGCGCTACTTACGGGAGTTTATTCATATTTTAAAGAGACGGCCTCGCAGAATCTAGGAATATAATACTGGAACAGAAAATTATATTGCCCCAACACAGACTGGGCGATTCGTCTTCGGCTACCTCGGCCGACGGACGTAGTAGGTAGCGCCATCATATGATAGGCGGAAGAAGTTCGAAATATATTTTTTTGGTAATAAAATTCGTCTGCTATATAGGGAGCCGGCAAAAGAAGACATTGATACGTTAGAGGTTTCTATCTCTCACCTCGGTGTCATCCCCCTTAGTGAAGGAGTTACATTATTCGCCCTGACAAGCGCTTCCCCAGTGAGGAGGTTATATGACGTCAGGCTATCTTTCCCCCTTGGCTCTATGCTGTCTTCCTATAGTATTTCAAATTCAAATAGGGAGATGTTGTAAATTTTCATCCAGTTCCAAAACCTGGACGAAAATACTAATATAATTTCTCAATTTTTCCGTTAGATGGCGCTATATAGTTATGTCACGCTCATTTCAGAATGCCGTTCATGCAACCCTCGCCTCTCCTCTCCAAAGGTCCCCCTTCATCATCCTTGGGAGAAGTTCCCTAGGGGCTTTCGATTTACAATATTTGCTGTTGTTGTCATTTTGAGGATAGAAAAGGTGATCTCGTTTTGGAGCAATCAATGAATTCGGTTTCATTCCATTCTTTTTAGTAAGTTTAAATTTTAGCAAATGTTTATTTAAACGAGACTCGTCCTTTTAGAGGGATTTATAAAAAGACGTACCTACACTTGAGAAAATAAATGCCTTTCGTGCTAACTTTGTTTTATCAACACTAATTTATTTGGCCATAAAAAGTGGCAAAAGATTTAAAGTATCAGGCGATACATTCTATAACTTATTTGATAGCGGGAGCGAAGCTAGGCTACCTATTATATCTACACTATTTTTTATCTTTAGGATAAATAGAAACTAGTTTCGGGCGCTGCTATCAACTCGATATAGAATTAAGTTATATATTTTTTCAAGATGAAAATATTTAGGACATAACGAGTTAATAACGACTCGGCCTGACTGAAGCTGACTCTCAAAATTTAAAAACTTGGCCCCATGCACGCTCTCTCGCGAATAAAAAAACAACAAAAACTTTAAATTGTACTCTCGAGATGAAAATAAAAAGGTTCAATATAATTTGAAAAGGGGCAATCAAAATATCAACCCACTAAACAACATGTAGAAACTTTGAACGTAATTTATTTAAAGTGAGGCTGTCACGGATTGTTCATGAACTCGAAATGGAAATTGAGTAACATAAACATTTTAAAATCGATATTTTAGAAATTTTTAAAATTAAAGGGAAACTTGGAGCTAAAAAAATGGAACAGCTTTTTAAATTATTTTCGGACACACCTGATGTTAAAAAAAAGCATTCGAGAATTTTTCGGAATTTTTTGACACGTTTTTGGAGTTTGAATTTCCAAAATTTGAAAAAAAAAGAAAATATAAATTTGGGGCCGTCGTTTGATGCCTAAGACCATAGACCAAGAAAGGGTTTCACCTTGGGAGTCAAGCGCGAGTCTGTTATTTTAATGTTAGGACATTATAAGTGCTATGGAAGGCTGAAATAACATGATTGGTCCGAATATAGATTTAATTTTTTTTTATAATTTTACCAAACTTCGGAAATTAGTTTAAACGCCAAAAACGTGTCTAAAAACTCCGAAAAAATTCTCGAATACGTTTTTTGGCACGGTGATTCCGAAGATAAATTCAAATGCTTTTCTGTTTTAGCTCCAAGTTTTCCTTTAAAATTCTCCACAATAATACGCCATGGCACTATGATCGCGTGATTTCACTATTGTAGAGCCTAGAGATGATTCTCGCGCGTTCTGGGACAAGTGATAAGGTCGCTTTTGCGCGGTTTTTTTCGTAAAAGTACCTAATTCAGCAAGTCAACTACCATTCTCATGAAAATTATAATTATACGTTCCAGAAATAAACTCCGTCATATATCGGAGAAAAAATAGTATGATAAAATGGTGACAGCCTCGTTTTTAATTTGTTACTCTTATCACAAATTGGACGCAATGTTGCCATCTGTCTTATTAAAATGAGACTAAAATAGTATTATTAATAATTAACACGATTAAGGATACGTTAAGAATCATAGGCGTTCTACGCAACAGAAAAGTATAACACTTAAGCCATAATATAAACATAAATACTAATTCAAATAACAGATATTTAGCGCGAATGTAATTTTTATTCCGACTGATTCTCGCGAATGAAACTACCGAGATTTAAAATAAAGTTTTAATCTAGTGTAGGTAGGACTCGTTTCCGAAGTTTCAAAAGGAATTGGAGTGTGTATAGCTATAGGTACAACTTAATTTGGGGTTCCGTTTGGCGATGGGTACCAACCCTTATCTTTGTTCGTGCTCGCTTAAAATACATCCCGTCAAATCAAAGGTATAGCCGTAGAAGTAAATTCGAAAAAAACCGGTCACAACAACGGGTTTCGAAAACTAAAGGGAAGCTAACTACAACTTTAAACAAATGATAATCCCAGACCTCAAACTGGTTAGCTCCCAAAAAGATAGCAAATAACGGCTTGAGGAGTTCTTAAGAAACTTCAAAAAGAAAATGAAAAAAGATAGGTAATTGTTTCCCGTATGTGACGTAGTTTATTTCTGGAACGTGATTAATGATAAGTACTTATACGAAAATGACCGCGCGAAAGCGACCTTTATCACTATTGTCAGAACAGTAGGCTCTACAATAGCGAAATCACGCGATCATAGTGATGACGTAGTATCGCGGTGAATTTTTATTTCAAGTATTTCGTAAATGGCGATTATAAAATATGAATTTGTACTGTTCGCTAATTTTGTTCTATAACATATGTATATATGTTTTGAATGACTTTTTAACGATCTTTCCGAAAATGCTAATCAATTTCCATTTGAAGCTCATTAAAAATCCATGACAGCCTCCTTTTAATTTCATCGATCGTTATTAGATAATATTTTTCAAGCCACGCGTGTGATATTCCCTTGAAAAATGAAACATGATTTGATGAGAATGTTAACCGGGCTACCCCACCCGTCGAGAGACGTAATTACTAGTTTTATTCGCGCCGATATCACGTTAAAAATCCATTTCATCTCTAGCACTCTCTTTGGACTCTGGAGTATTTATACAATGCCAGCTTATATATCAATTCTAAAAACGCGGGAATCGAAATATAGCCAAGGCTTTTCCGTGCTGCAATATGAAAGTGAAATACGATTCGAGAACTTGTAGTAGAAATGAAATTATTCCAGAAATACATCGGTGTATCAAGAAATCAGCGTGATGGAGTTTCGCGAAGAGCTTTATGAACTCTAAAACTTTTAAGTAGCGTAATTAGAAAACATGAAGCGAACTCACACACAATTTTAAAGAAGGTAATCGTGTGAAATACGCGATAACTAAATTTTAGATTAATTACTCCATAAAATATGTTATTTAGTACAAAAATAAGTATCTAATTGCGAGAAAACGGTATTTAACCAAATTTTAGATTAATTACTCCATAAAATATGTTATTTAGTACAAAAATAAGTATCTAATTGCGAGAAAACGGTATTTAACCAAATTTTAGATTAATTACTCCATAAAATATGTTATTTAGTACAAAAATTAGTATCTAATTGCGAGAAAACGGTATTTAACCAAATTTTACATGTGGACAACACCTGTTTGAAACTTTGAATCCTGCTCGGAGAGAAGGGGATACGAGCAAATCAAATCACGTCTTTTTATTCCAATATTATAAGCGGCAATCTCTCAAAAGGTGGCGACACATTTGCCTTAAAAAATCAATATGAATCCAAGAAAATGCATGTTTTTCAGAACCCCGTTGGAGATTGTGGCGCTATCTAACAAAATGCATTAAATTCAGGTTGACTGATATCCCCTTTTCAACATGGAACAAGATGGTGGACGATTTAAACAAGTCGGTATGGGGCAATGAAATTTTAATTTGGGGCGAAATCTAATTTTAAATCAAAGTAGCACTAATGATTGACTGAAACGTCTATGAAATAAAGTGTTTCTTTCAATATCATGTCGTTTTCTCTATAGAAAAAGTTTATTTAAGAACTCTTGACCATGGTTAAACCTTAATAATAAGTTTAATAGACTGAGGGATTTGAAATTTAATCACAAAAGCCACTATCAACAATGTTCGGGGTCATATTTTAATAACTTCCCACACCTTAGACATTATTACGTATAATTTAATTTACGCCAAATGTTTGGAAACCATTTCCATAGGAAGGTTTGGCGCGAGGTTAAAAAAACTAATTACAAATTTACGAGCCAAAAATGGAAACGAAAATACAAAAGACTCTATTTTGTATTCCTCATTGAAGTAAAATATTTCATATATCCGAGGTGGAAATAATTCCTAACCTACAATTTAATTTAAAATGGTGAGAAAATTAAAGTTTACGATTTCTAGAAATTACTTCCTTAATTAAGAATTTTAGTCACCCAAAATTAAACTGGCGTGTTTTTAAAAGCCCGGCTAAAAATACCGAAGAATCCAACCCCTCCAAAAAAAACGGCGCGAAAGAATAACGTAAAATCTACTTTAACCCTTCCTCGAAATGCAACAACAAAAGATACGAATGTCACATTCGCTATAAATATTCAAGGGATTGTGAAACGACAAACGAATTATTGGCCGATTTTACTCAAATTAAGGGGAAAATATTGATATTTCACCAAATTCGGTGAATGTCGTTCTACCAACGTTGCCAGCCACTTGAGAGCGCAAACCGAAAACTGCGCAAATGGGAAAACTGCGCAAATGGGAAAACTGCGCAAATGGGAAAACTGCGCAAATGGGAAAACTGCGCAAATGGGAAAACTGCGCAAATGGGAAAACTGCGCAAATGGGAAAACTGCGCAAATGGGAAAACTGCGCAAATGGGAAAACTGCGCAAATGGGAAAACTGCGCAAATGGGAAAACTGCGCAATTGGGAAAACTGCGCAAATGGGAAAACTGCGCAAATGGGAAAACTGCGCAAATGGGAAAACTGCGCAAATGGGAAAACTGCGCAAATGGGAAAACTGCGCAAATACAAAACTGCGCAAATGGAAAATGCGCAAATCGTAAACTAAGCAAATCGTAAACTGCGCATGTACACCAAAATCAACCTTGTAGTTTCTTAATGTAAAAATTTATTGATTGTCTATTGTAGTAATTAATATAATTTCGCGTTTTTATATATAATTACTATTATTAAAATTAAATTAAAAATCAAGGTTTTCCAGAACTTGAATCTCGTGTTCTATTAAGTCGAATTTTAAAATTCAAACGGTCAGCGGTCCGTATCGTGCCTCAGTACTGGATGATACGATTTGAGGCTTAAATATAATAAGATATACTACCTAATATGTTTTCAAATTTTAGTTCCAGTAAATTCGAAAATGAAAGATAAACTTTGACCTCTTTTAACAATTGGTTCATTTTCAATCCAAAAAGTTTTAAATTATAAATTACCATTTTTGTACTAGTTTACCAGAACAATCCGTAAATTACCATTACCCTGGTAACATACCGCGTAAATTACCGATTTAGAATTGTATGAATAAAAATGTTCCGTTACTTCACTCTACCTTTTCGAGGAAATATGGAGACAATTTAGTCGTCATTTGAATTTCGATTTTAGAATCGGGATGTTTCGGGGCAAAATTATTAATTAAGAAATTCGTCAAGCTAATTGCTAGGTATCGTTTAGCGGCGGCGGGAAAACTTCAAAGGAAAAATATCAAAGACTAGAAAAATATTATTGGTTGATTTTCACAAAGCTATTTTCGCGGCGAAATACCACATTACGCCTGCGAAACAAAATGTTGTTTTTTTTTTTTCGCGACCTTCGCGAATATAGATAAATATATAAAATACGTTTCGTGTTTGTTCAACTTTTTAACTTTGTTAAAAGTAATCTGTTGTTAAAGGAGTGTGACGTCACGTCTAAGAAAAAAGCGGAGAAAGTCATCAAACACTTATTTTAGAATGTCCGTACACGCGTACGTCCGTAACTTTTCCCAGAGGGTTCTAGAAGATTCCGGATAAGACTGTAGATGTATATGAATTTCTGGAAAGCGCTTCAAAGTTCTAGAGAGGTCTGGAAATTTCCGGAAAAATTTATAAAAATTCTAGTAAAGTCTAGAAAAATCGGGAAAATTCTAGAAAAGTCTTGAGAATTCAAGAACATTCTAAAAAGGTCTTGAGAATTCAAGAACATTCTAAAAAGGTTTAGAGAATTCTAGAACAATATATATATAGAAAAGTCTAAAAAATTCTACAACATTCTGAAAAGTTCTGGAAGGTATGTACCCCTTTCGCCCAAAACATTTCGCCCAAAATTATCTATTCCCATTTCGCCCAAGACATTTTTGGACCAAAATTATCTATTTCCATTTCGCCCAATCGCTTTATCATTTGGCGATAAATTATCTCTTCCCATTTTGCCCAAACTAAAAATTCCTTTTCTCAATTCGCCCAATCCCAATTTGCCCAATCGTTTTATCAGCTAGCCTAGAATTATCTATTCCCATTTAGCCCAACCCAAAAATTTCTCTTCCCTTTTCGCCTAAAACGATTAAAGCTTAAATCTTTTAAAATTTAAAGTCTTAGTAGGCCAAAAAAGTGACTTTTATTTAATTTAGGTTAGGTTAGGTTAGGTTAGGTTAGGTTGGGGGGAAAAAAGTGGAAAAATGTGACTTGGGCAAAATGAGATTGGTCCAAATCAAAATTGGGCGAAGCGAGATTGGGCGAGAAGACATTGGGCCAAATGGGAATTGGGCCAAATGGGAATTGGGCGAAAAGAAATTGGGCGAAAAGAAATTGGGCCAAATGGGGTTGGGCGAAATGGGATTTGGGCGAAAAGAAATTGGGCGAAATGGGAATTGGGCGAAAGGAAATTGTGCGAAAAGAAACTGGGCGAAATGGGAATTGGGCGAAATGAAATTGGGCGAAAATAAATTGGGCGAAATGGGGGTAGACCTTCTGGAAAATAATTCGGGAGAGTTTTGGAAAATTAATTCCGGATAGTTCTGAAAAATTAAATCCGGAGAGTTCTGAAAAATTAATTCTGGAGAGTTCTGAAAAATTTATTCTGGAAAATGTATTCTGGAGAGTTCGGGAAAATGTATTCTGCAGAGTTCTGGAAAATGTATTCTGCAGAGTTCTGGAAAATGTATTCTGCAGAGTTCTGGAAAATGTATTCTGCAGAGTTCTGGAAAATGTATTCTGCAGAGTTCTGGAAAATGTATTCTGGAGAGTTCTGGAAAATGTATTCTGGAGAGTTCTGGAAAATTAATTCTGGAGAGTTCTGGAAAATTCTGTAATTTTATGTGTTTCGTGAATTTGGCTAGTTCTATATCTTTTCCTATATAATTTTGGAGTTTTTTTCCAAGTGAAAATTAACGTATAATCTTTATCGATTTGAATCCTAAAAGGAAAATAAAATCAATAATACCAAATATTGTTACGAGTAGCAAACGTGCCTACCATTGCCCTGTGTTAGAGAAAAAGAAATAATTATTTATGTTAAATTTTTGAATCACGGTGACGTAGATGTCTATACTATTAAGTATAGGTGCCTTTATTTTTATTTTATTTTTTTATTTTTTTTTTTTACGTGCAGTTTCATCTATGTTCAAGTTTTCCAAAAATTTGATTATATCCCATTTCAAGGGGTAATGATTTTAGGAACAAAAGAGGGAATGTTGCGTATAACTATAGCTCTAAATCGGTAATTACCCTGGTAATTTTTCTGTAAATTACTATGATGACGGTAATTCAGAAAACATATTTAAATGGATGTTGATTTTATCCAAAGATAAACAAGATTCAAACTTAACAAGTTACTCGAATTAAAACGTAAAAATTGACTAAGAAAATACCTATTTGTAAAAGCGCGTTTTCAATCAAGATTATTTTGGCCAATAAGCGAACGTTTTCGTCATAACTAAGGTAAACTTCTATAGTTAAAACGAAAAAGTTACTTTTTTGGCCAAAAATTATGATTGAAAACGGGGCTTTTGAATTCGTGGTAAATAAAAGAAATATATCTAAAATTTACCCACAATTGGAAGAAATTAAAACAATAAAATCTTATTTTTCAAGAAAAATAATTTTCAAATTGATCTTAAATCGAATATTTTTCGGTTTAAAATTGATCTTAGTATTATCAGAAGCCGATGAAACCCTCCTTTGAAGTCTACTACTCTAATGTTCCATATAGCGCGCCTCTCTGTATGGGTAAAATTCACGATTTTACGAGATCGGAGGGGTCCTACTTCATACCCCCTGTCTACGGAAAATTGGAAATTCTCTCTCTGCACAAACGACGACGTTTTTTTTGACAAACTCCAAGGCTGCTAGAGATATTCGCTGGACGAACTCCCGCTCCGAAAATATCTACCGTTAGGAGGCGTATGAATCGCGCTTTTTGAAACTAACCCATGCAGAGAGGGGTAGACAAGACCCGGGAGTAATAGACTTCAAAGGAGGGTTTCATCGGCTTCTGGTATTATATTTCATTTTATCTGGTAGATAAAGAATTTAACTCCAATCTCAAATGAGAAATGGTCTATTTTTAAGCAAAACGGATAACATCTGAATATAATTCATTTTATCTATCCAATTAATATAAGTTATTTATACCATCTTCAAGGGGATAATTCGAAATTCTCAAAGGGGTCTCGTATCGCTGGTTTGACCGAGCGATGCTTGGCAGATTTATATTCTAACAGAATTTACGATGTCGAGGTTACCGCCCGAAGAGCCGCGCTAACATAAACGTATTTGCCTATAGGGTAATTTTGGCGTGACAGTCGTAAAGCGAATCTGTCAACATTTTGTTTCGAAATATGCACATGGATTATATTTTAGTGTAATCATTTTGGGCGAAATATTTGGGCGAAATTGGAACACACCGTTTAGACCTCTGCCTGTTGACGCCTGAAGAAAGAAACCTCAAAATTAAAATGTTAAAAATATGAATTGATAATTTTAGTTTGAATCTCGAACGTAATTAACGATAATTTTGATACGAAAGAAAGTTAACTTTCTGAATCTAGTACTTTTATGAAAAAGACAGCGCGAAAGCGACCTTAATACTCGCGCGAGATTCAACTGTAGGCTCTACAATAGCGAAATCACGCGACCATATTTCCAATTTTCCTTGACACTCCCTTTCAGCTGTGATTTAAACGTTATAACGTATTATAATATGTAAAGTTTCGGAAATTAAATTATTACGTATATAATTATGCCAGAAAATTAATTAATATAAAAAGTCGGTAATTATTAACTGGTAAAAGATAGTAAATACGAAAATTCAGTTTTGAGTATTCCCAGGCCCTTAAGGCAATACGGAAGGAATCTAAACCAGAACAAAATTCGTCTCAATTAAATCCCCCCCCCCCCCTTTTTTTTTTTTTTTTTTTTTTTTTTTTCAAAAGAAAGTCTATTACATTTTTGGTAAAATTTATTCGTCGGCATCCAGAAAATGATATTAATTTATTTAAATGATTTCGTTAGTGAAAAGATAACGAATTGGATGCGGAAAAAGAGCAGCGGGTAAGGGGGGGAGGGGGCATCGATAGAACAGCGATTTTATTCTCGCGTTCGGTTCTATCTTTTCTTTCTGGCATTGTAAAATCGAAGAACGCTCTATTTGCTACCTGGAATTCCTAATCACAACTTTTTCAATTCAGTTTCGGCGCCAACCCCATCACTTTTAAGATATAGAGCCTCGGGGCAACAACATTCATTACATTCAAGTCCACACGCTTGATCGCGCCAAAACGCAGTTATAATAATCCTAAATTTAATCAAACCAGGGCTTCAAGCAGTCACAAACTCAGAGTACTCCTGGATATCATATAATCCTTGAAGGAAGAATGAAGCCGGACTAAATGCTATACGTTCGCGATAGCCGCCAGCTTACTAGGCCTCGCAGTCGATTAAAATCGTTTCAAAATGTGTCTCCGCTTTTTTGAAATCTATTTAAATCGATTTCTCGCGCCTGCTTCGGGAACCAGTTTAAATTACCGATTCACCTCCTACAACCTAAGCCTGTACATACTATATAGCAACTTTGAAACCGTTTCTAATCCGTTCAAATTGACTTTACACGCTAATAAATTCATTTTTGACAAAAGACCTCTATACAGTTGACCCCAAAAATTATCCAATTTGACCTTTCCAAAAGGGTTAAAAATGGTTTTAAAGTGTCTAGTGTGAACGAGGCCTCACAGATGAAACAATAATAAATCAACTTCAATTTATAAGAAGATGGTGAGTGAACAGCTAGATGGCGTTTAAAAAGATTTCGTGTCATTTAAACATTGGTTTTATCTATTAAGATACGATATTAGTGTGAAGGTAGTTTTAGTAAAATATTTCAGTTTCGCGTGCCACAGCGTCTGGCTTCATTCTCCCTTTCCCTTTAAAGGGAGAATCTAAGACCGTAATGAAGTGATTTACTATCAATTCTTTATCATATTCCATATTTAATTATTAAGTATAAACTCGTATTAAGATACACGAAAGTAGGCTTAGCATTGATCCATCGGTAAATTGAAACATTTGCCTTAATTGACGCAACCAAGAATCCATTCAGGTTCCATAAGAATATGGGAGGGCCGCGATTCAATAACCATCCTCCCAAACTTTGTAGCAAAAGTTCGTCCGCTTCGAATCGATTTTTCAAGTAAATCGCTCCTGACATTATATTATTAACCCGCGCCACTAACGACCTTGACATAATATTTTGGGTAATAAAAATGGAGCCGACCGAAAAAAGATCTAAGCGTACAAATGTTGCGAAAATTGCGGACGAACTTTTGTTACAAAGTTTGGGAGGATGGTAACAGAGGCTAAAGCTATGCTCCCATAGTATCACTGCATATTTCATGAGAAAATCGAAATTTTATTACGTTTGATGATCGGTCCATAACATTGAACGTTAGTGCTTAAGTCATTGAATATAGCGAATTCCACTGATTGCTGTAGAGCGAATGAAATGACTCTGAGAGTGCTATTAATTCTACTGGGCGAGTCAGAGCTCAGAGAAGATGAAATTTCTTTGTATTATACGAGGCAATGTTCTTTTGCTCCGTATTTTTCGAGAGAGCAGCCGATTAAGAGCACTTTTCACTAATTTGATTGGGGATGCAATTTTCTTAAAATTTCCTATCCACCGCTCGATGTTCTTTCGAGAGCGAGGGCATTAAAAGCGAGATTCTGAGAGTGCAATCCATTGCAATTCACTATCAAAATTGAATAGATGGCGATATAGTTCCCTTCGACGCGTAAGGTTCGAGATAGGCGCTGTGACTTATTTGCGTAACGTCTTTCAAATTAGTGAGGACGGCGTATTAACCGGGCATATGGTCTTTTATTTATTGAGGGAATGTCTTTTGGTCTGGTGGTGAGAAACGCTCGGGGGGGGGCAATACGTGTTGATGGGAGCGCGGTATTTTTGGCTGTGTGGGGGAGTAATTGAAAACCCGACGTGATGAAAAATATCGGTTTAGGATATCTTCGCGCTCGTACGAAGGCCGGGGATCGATGCTTTATCACTTCGAGAGGATATCAGTTTCCCTACAAATGATACGACGACGACGACGAAACGTAAATATAGGTCGGGCCGTACAGACCTACCTAGATATAGACCCTAACGCTAGACCGATAAACAAGTTGGGTATCACCACTGCATACGTCTTGTCACAATTAAAGCATTGAATCGAACACCATTGAATCGAAGACTAAGGTAGCAGAAGGTGGAATAGCTGGCTTGCCGACCAAAACCCACACAGCAGTGCCATACGGTCTCCTTAATGTAACCGTTATCCACAAGGACCGACTCAAAGCCTTAGGATGATGCCGAGGCTGGTACCCTGGCTTGACACGAGAGTATACCCTACAATAACGTGCTGGCGCAGCCCCTAATTGGAAACCGGTACCCGGGTTCGGGATACGTGCCAATTAAATCTCGTCTTTTAATTCCAATATTAATATATAGAAGCGGCACTCGGTAAGGCGTGAGAGTCAATCATTATATAGTGGCGCCATCATTTAGAATTTACTGGAACCAAAATTTGAATACTTTGATAATAATTCTAATTAGATTTAAGTGTCATCGAATACGGAGGCACGATACGGACCGCTGACAGTTTCAATTTATAATTTTTTTGGATGAATTCAGATTCAAGTGCAGGAAAATTGTTGATTTTTAATTAAATTTTACTAATGGTAATTAAATTTCAAAAAATCGCTAATCTATATATATATTACTACAATAGACATTCAGTCAATTTTAAAGAGAGACCGCTATGTTCTATCTATTTTAATTATTTCGTAACAAGTTCTAAAAAATTAAAACATATATCTATAATTTTGGCTCTTCTTAATTTCCTCCTCGAACGCATTAGTTTCGTAGAAGTCCAGATTGGATACGAGACTAAAAAAGGTATTGAATGCGTGAGAAAATTCTTTATAATTTTTAAAACATTCGCTTTAGTTCTAGTTTTTAGCGTAGAAGGTGATGAAGTCTATAGTTTATTTAAAGATAGGGTTGCTCAGTTTTCAGGTCATTTTCATTTTTATATCTATCTAATATTATAATATATTATTTCCCTCCCGCGTCTAATTACGTAGTCTGACTGACTGCTGCCCACTATAATACTACGCGGGTGATTCCCTACCAAAAATGGGTCGCCCAGCCAAGCGATCAATAGGCCAAAAATAGGCCATAGTAAACAATTAATAAACACCGCGACTAGTGCTCGGAGTTTGAATAATATTTATTAATTGAATTGAATTCATTTATTGAATTATATTCTGATATTATAAAAGTTTTTTGTTTTATTTATTACTCCGTAGAAAATTATCCGAGTTATATAATTAAAATATATTTTTGTTAAAAATAAAAAATTAAATTTAAACCAAATAAAGCTTGGTTTTATTATTTTATTTCCTTCGAATTGTAATTTTGAATTTGAAATCGATTTGTTTTATTTTACACGAATTACAAGAAATCTGAAATTTCTTATCCAACGCTATACTTCTTAATACAAGTATTTAGCTCGTTAATAGATAATGCTAGAAACTTGTTTATCTTCGGATAAACCAAACATCCATTTAAGTATTATCTGAATTTACAAATCACAATTTCTAGTCACAAATAATTAATCCGAACAAAAAAAAAAAAAAATCTGAAAAAGTGCGAAAAACGTAATACTAATTTGTAATTTGGATAATGGTAATTCACTGTTTGCTCTAGGAAATTAATGTAATTTAGAAATTTACAATTAAATTCTTTTTGGATTAAAGGGAAACTTGGAGCTAAAAATGTAACAGCTTTTGAATTCATTTTCGGACTTTTTAGACACGTTTTTGGTGTTTAATTAATTTCAGAAGTAAGTAAATATAAATTTGGGTCAATCATATTATTTCAGCCTTTAATAGCGCTTATAATGCCTAAACATTAAGAAAGTCGGCCGGCGTTTCATGCCTAAGAACTTGGGTATCAAACGCCAGCCTATTCTATTAATGACAGGACATTACAAGGCACAATTAGCGCTGTTGAAGGTTGAAATAATATATGATTGGCCCTTTATGTTTATTTTTTCAAATATTACCAAACTTACGAAATAATTTAAACAGCAAAAAATGTCTAAAAATTCCGAATACGTTTTTTTCCATGGTGATAATAATTTCAAAAGCTGTTCCACTTTTAGATCCAGGTTTTTCTTTAAACATGAACAAATTACGCTTAGTGGTCAAAGTTTAACGCGTCTAATTTGTGTTTGGCGTCGTTATGGACATCTTCACGCAACTTTTCAAGTCTAAGTCACTTTGCCCTATCAATGCAAGCTCAATGCGTATCAGAAATAAGATTTTTGAAGCGTTTGAAAGAGGAATTTAGCAATCCAAAATCACAGATATTCAATTTCAAATCATTTTGGGGATACCGGTAAATTACCGTGAAATTTACCATTGAAAAACTATCTTGTTGTGGCAGATGTTTATGCAGGCTAAAGAACAAATTGTATTTCAACTTAAATATAGTCAAATGAAGTCCTTAATCCGAACGTGTCTTATATCAGAAGCCGATGAAACCCTCCTTTGAAGTCTACTACTGTTCCATATAGCGCTCCTCTCTGTATGGGTAAAATTCCCAATTTTACGAGATCGGAGGGATCCTACTTCATACCTCCTGTCTAAGGAAATTTGGAAATTCTCTCTCTCCACAAACGACGACGTTTGATTGACGAACTCCAAGGTTGCTAGAGATATTCGATAGACGAACTCCCGCTCCGAAAATATCTGCCGTTAGGAGGCGTACGAATCGCGCTTTTTGAAACTAACCCATACAGAGAGGGGTAAACAAGACCCGGGAGTAATAGACTTCAAAGGAGGGTTTCATCGGCTTCTGCTTATATATATCTTGAAGGCACTGCTTATTCCTATTGTACGGTAGGAATAATCGGGATTTTATTATTTTAAATTCATATTTTCTAATGGTTCAATCGTTTTATGCCCAGGAGATAGTAGAGACAAGTTAGAGCCATTTTAAGAAACAGTAATATTTTAGGCTTTTGGTTGATTTCTAGCGAGTGGCGGCTACACATGTTTTTCGAGTGGCGAAACCGAATTTTGTAACTTTAAATTAATCTAGGAAATGGCTACTTTCTAATGGTAAAATCGGTTGATGCCTAGGGCTCTAGGAGATTGTAGAGAAATGTTACGGCCATTTTAGGATAGGGTAAATTTTTGAACTTTTGCTCGATTTCTATCGAGTGGCGATACATATTTTTCGGTACCGTAGTAATAAGTAGTCCTATATGGAATTGGGATAAAATTCCAAAACTGCTAAGAAAATTGTGGTAAATTTTTAAAATTGGCGAGAAAATTGCGGTAAATATTCAATACCGCTGAGATAATTGCGCTAAATTTTCAAATTTTTCAGAACTGCCGAGAAAATTGCAGTAAAATATTCAGAACTGCAGAGAAAAATGAGGTAAAATTTCAAAACTGCTGAGAAAATTTGCTGGAAATTTTCAAAGCTGCTGAGAAAATTCGCGATAAATTTTCCACACTGCTGAGAAAATCGTATCAAATTTTCAAAACTGCTGAGAAAATCACGGTATAGTTCAAAACTTCTGAGAGAATCGCGGTAAATTTTCAACACTGCTGGAAATAAGAGATAATATGTAGTTGACAATTACGAAATAGATAGTTTTGTTCGAGTGCTTTAAGGTTGTAGTACGTGCGCTTTCATATTTGCCGCAGGGAGTTCTTATATTCTCCTATTTTACGTTCATATTTTGCCTCGAACACGAGGAACATAAATCGATACGTTATTTCAAGATATATTCAGTGGGTATATTTATTATTATTTTTTGAGAGGAAAGTTTAGATTGAGTTGTGGGCGACAGAATCTCGAGGTTGAAAATATGATCTCAAAATACGTATCTGTTTATTAAATTCAAAGCGTTTTGTAGTCGGAAAATTTTTAGGGTGGGGCTATACGCCTATCGTTAGATTTTTGGGTTCAAATATATAGGTTTTTTAATTAAATTTTATGTTACTTTATATAAATAGAATACGGTTTTCCTCGGAAACAGACGGAAAGCAAATCGAGCGAAACGAGAGAGAAATAAACCTAATTTGTAGGCGTGGGCTCAAAATTCAACAAATATGGTTCTTTTTTTTTTTTTTGGTTTTTAAAAAGTGTTTTTCTATTTATATATATTATATAATTATCTTATAATTGATACGATCTTAAAATGATCAATAAGACGCCCTTACCAATCGCTATTTCCGTTCAAACCTATTAAAATGACTGTAGTATTGTCTAGAAAGATTCTATAAATAATTTCAATCAAGAAATATTCAACAGTTCTCTCGTAAAGAGATCCAGACCTACTAGGCTTTGGAATATAAACACATTTTTATAAATTCAGAAACTGAGGTTGCTTCGTGGAATAGTTAATTCTAATATTTTTGAAATAATCTAAAGGGGGAATGCAACCTAAAAACAAGTGATTTATTATTTTAATATTTTTTATCCTGATTCCTTGTAATTAAATATATCATCATGGATTTTATGACATTTATTTAAATATTATTTCGATTATAATTACTTAAAACTTAGGTTTAGCTATGTGTTGGATTTTTTCACTGTTGTCAAAAGACCAATCTGATTCAAGAGCCAATTACACGAGGCTAATATAGTAGAGTCCCTGGCAACATATAGCTGATTATATAGAGATATTGTTTTAAATATAAATTATGATTTTGAAAAGTTTGCAAATTTTGCTCAAATTGAAGAAGCAGCTACGTTTTAAAAACTATACGCTTCGCCAGTTACGACCCCTCTGATGATAATGATGCGCTTGGCTCTGATTGGCTTGTTGGTAATGGATGATTAATTCAAATGCGTGTTTAGGATATAAAACTTTTAAAAAGTATTTTCTAATAGTATTTTGAACCTCAAAAATTATGAAAAAACTCAGGGGAGCCTATTTTTTCAAAAAGAATCAAAAACAATACTTCATTTCATTTAAATAGGCCTGATTCACCAGTAAATACTTTTACAAACAAACATTAAACCAGAAATTTAAAATAATACCCGGAAAATAGGCTAATCTGGATGAATGGAGATCCTGAATTTCATCAAATTAATGTGTCAGAGACCAATAAACAAAAGCCCGTCGTTAAGTCGAGATCTCCGTGAGACTTCCAATAACATTCGATTTGTCGCTGACCCATGAATGCGAAGAAATTAAGCTGATCTCCATGAATCCCGCTAAGCCTTTCTTTCGGATATGTTTTAAATTTATTAATAGTTAAATATATGTTTGTAATTTATTTTACTGTTGAATTAGTCCTATTTAAACGATAAGGAATCGATAAAACATTACTCGTGGTTAGGTTGCATTCTCCTTTTAATAGGTTTGTACGGGTGTCACACTTTAATAATTAAATTAACAAGACTAACATACATAAACTATCATGTTTTCTCATCACATCATTGATTATGTTTTGCACAGGACCGAGTCTCGAGAGAGAGCCACGCGTGTTTGGTGCAAATAATTCCTCGATGGGGCCCCGATAGCTTCACTCACCGCCTACAAAAATAATTCAATTTTTAACGACGCACCTACGGATTCGAGATACCACGCTTCTACCGTTCGATTTATTCCAGTGAACGAAATTAAGCTTAACCAGGTAGGAGGTTCATTCGCAAACGTCCAACCAATCTAGGTTCGTACGTATTAACTAAAGAAGTCGACGCGGCCCAAATATTTTCGAAAAGTTGGATCTACCCACGCTAAACATCTTAAATTTGGAATATGTAGTGGGGATATATTTTGCTCCAAGAGTAGATTGCAAATGAGCCCATGAAGAGGCGGAATGATACGCAGTGTTAGAACTCATTGTAAATAGGAAATATACTAGTGTTTTCAAATTAAGTGTTAAAATAAGTTCGAAGTTACAGCAACGCCTAAGTGTAAATAGCGAACTAATAGGACTTGGAAATGTTTTTAACCCTAAAGCTCAAATACATATTAAACTTCAAACTGAGTCTATTAATACCGGATGTTCGAATTACTATCCCATTGAATCCTTTCAATTTCATATATATAAATTAATTAAATATAGCTTCAACGATAAATTGAGGATAATTAAATAGGTCTAGAATTATTTGATATAATTAATTGGTATAATTTAAAATTAATGGAATCGACTTGCTCAAAAATGTTTGTTTCCCCATTTGATCGAATCGTGCATGGTGAAAATTATTAATTTGTTAGACTGTGGGGATAATGATATATTTTATCATTTGAACGAATTGTGGTGAAAATTATAATTTTTATCACTTGCTCGAATTATGATGAAAATGGTAGATTTTTTCATTTGATCGAATTTCAAGCGATGGTGAAAACGATAATTTCCCCATTTGATCGAATTTAAAGCGATCGATTCATAGTATAATTGGTAATTTTCCGTATTTGATCGAATTTTATCCGATCGATTCATACCCCAGTCGAGCCAGAAATTTCAAAACTAATGTTTTAACTGAGCCTTAAATGTAAGAATAATTTAATTCCTATATTATAGCGATAATCTAAAGCCTAAAATGAAATATATGACCCCCCCCCCCCTTCTTCCTACGCCCATGAATACGCTTATGACATTTCTTACATTCGATTATATGACCATTTAATTTTTAATTCAGTTTGGTCCGAACATTATTTTATATTATTAGAGTATCATTAGCGGGCGAGGTAATTAATGACATAAACAAGCGTTTGTTTGTCGACCACAGGTTAATTTGGTTATATTTCCCACACAAGTGGCCTTAATTAATAATAATTATCGCCTTTGACTGTACAATGTTTGCGTCATACGCAAATACGTCTTGGATGTTTTATGAATTTCGGGCTAAAACGTTAAAAAATACTTTTATTATGGTAATTATTTTCTTGGACACCAATTAAGTAGGTCCAATTACAGGTATTTTTCACGCTAATTTCTACTCCAAAACGGTATAACTGCAATTTCTATAAATTTTCGGACACGGGTTTCCCAGTGGTCCATTTAAGTTCAAGTTAAGACAGAATTTTTTTAAAGTCTAGACTGAAATAGTTTTTGGATCAAAAAGCGTTACCCTACTTGGCCAACCAAGACTAAGCTGGGTCATATTATAGAATCATTATGATAGTCGCTGTCGATAAAAATAATTAAGTTCCACTTAAGTGAGAAAATTCCTAAATTGACCGATGGTTGACAAACAAACGCTTGTTTATGTCATTAAAGACCTCGAGCGCTAATGATACTTTAATTATATTCTAATTATATTCAGTGGAAATTGAATTAAAAATGAAATGGTCATATACTCGAAAGTTATGAAAAGCTATAAACGAAATGGTTCAAAGTAGTGGCCAGAAATACCGCTTAGAAGCCCGAATTCCAGGGAATAATCCCTAAAATATCGAGTTGAATCCGCGACCCAGGGATTCCAGTTCCTCACGGAACCCGTGGCGACTATCACTCGCGTGTATCTCTAAAGCGATCTCCAATCATTTCCCGAAATACTTTTTGTTCAGCCCGGGTATGTTAATTAGTTATGAGAAATTATATTTATACTCTAGTATAATGGTCAGTTTTGGCCACGAAGATGGTAGATTTGTAGATTCCAAAATAATCAAATTCTAAAACCATTCGGCGCGCTAGTCGCTACTGGGGAGCTGACGTTTCATTTATATTTTAGCCTTTCCCACGTAGCGGTTAAAATTTAACCTCCACTAGATTGAAATCTAGCCAAATCAGATTCTCCTGGCTAGATTTAATCTCCCAAATATTGGAGCGTTGAAAGGATATCGCATTGGCACGGTCTTTTTCCCGAAACTCGTTAAATCTACCAATAACTCGTCGCTCGCTATTCACGTTCCAGAACCCAAATTATTAGGGAAATAATTATCCGAAACAATCCGAATAACGAAAGTTGAATGATTCGATCCAAATACGACGAGAACTGAATTAAAGACGTAAGAACGAGTGATCGCGGCATTAGCCTAGCTGGCTACCATCCACGACTTTGGAACACAAATTCATCCGCTGCGTGACTTTCTCATTTTTGTCCCCAGTCCAATTCCCATTAATGAATTAGTTTTGATTGCTAAGTTTCACGAACTAATTCTTAGGAGAATAAATAAGTTCGTGATTCCGAGCTCTACTTTAACCATCAACCTTAATCGCGATAACCCGCGTATACTAGACTTGACGAGCTCGAATTAAATTCTTCGTTTCTAGGCGGACAATAGTTCTAATTGGTAGGTTATTGGAAATGATTAGCGTCGCTGAAAAATTCACTGGTTTCGCCGACGCTGATGTCGTGGAAGTACTACCGAGATACTTCAAGTACAGGTAGGTGACAAAATCTTTACTTTTCAACCGGAATCGCGCCGTTAAATACTATTTTTCGATGGGCTGACCACTTCCCGTAATCGGTGTACACGCTTGCTGCTTTGACTGTACTAAAGTGATTACGTAACTGACTACGCTTTTAGTATTACCAAAGGCTGGAATCATTCCCGTAATCGCGAAATCGGTGAAGAGATTATAGGTAACTGGTTAGCCCCTCGCAATTTTCGTAATTGATATATTTTGTATCCTATATTAGATTCTGGAACAAAACTGATTTGGTAGTCGGAGCCATTGACGTGAGTAATTTGGACAGAAAACCATTATTAGTCTTACTTTCGTTGCGAAAAAATTCTACGACTTTGGTTTCATAACCATAACAATAATTCGTTAATTGGCAATTTGAGTGATAAGGTTACAATTGCGCAGTTCCCATAAGCTTATTTCATTTCTGCAGTTTTCCATTTCCGCAGTTTTCATTTGCGCTATTTTTTTTTCTTTTGCGCAGTGTTCATTCGCAACGGTTTGTTCCCATTTAGCCCAATCCCATTTCGCGCAATCGGTTCTTTATTGACCCAATTTTATTTTTCATTTTTCGCTCAATTATATTTTGCCCATTTCCCATTTCGGCAAGAAATAAATAAATCGTTATATACATATAAAATTACGTAAATACATTATACTAAAACATTGTATAATAAATTTAGATTGCGGTTGAGAATTAAGGGAGTTTAGAAACAGTATTATATGGTCCATTCCTTCAACTTGTTAATCCCTTCTGTTAGCCGGACCCCCTTGTAATATTTTAGGTAAGGTTAGGTTAGGTTAATTAATCGCTCGAACTAGCCCGTCCCTCTTGTTATATTATAATTAAGGTTAGGTTAGTTAATCACCCGAACTAGCCCGTCCGTCTTGTTATACTATAATTAAGGTTAGGTTAGTTAATCACTCGAACTAGCCCGTCCCTCTTGTTATATTATAATTAAGGTTAGGTTAGTTAATCACTCGAACTAGCCCGTCCCTCTTGTTATATTATAATTAAGGTTATGTTAGGTTAGTTAATCATTCGAACAAGCCCGTCCCTCTTGTTATATTTTAGATAAAGTGAGGTCAAAGGTACGAAATTATTTGAAGTTTAAGAAATGGGAATTGGGCAAAGTATTTTTGGCGAAATAGGATCGTGCTAAATTTGAATTTAGCGAAATGGCAATTGGCCGAAGTATTTTGGAAGAAATGGGACTAAATCATTGCAACATTTCCCACCTAGACCGAGAGGTCAGACACTCTTGAATTCGCTGTACACCAGAGTTCAGCTTTGACAGTGCATTGAGTTCGAACTCTCATGAACTCTGAGTTCAGCTTTGATACGGCAAAGATTTCAAAATTTTGTACACCTGAGTTCGCGAGTGTCTGCCCCCTCGACCTAGACGAACTTCTTCATTGTTAATTTCTTTCATTTGTAGCTTCTTATTTGCGCGGGTTATTAATTTAATACCGCTGAAAGCTTGAAAAACTACGATGTATGGCACGACCTGAAATAAACAAGATTGTAAGCCCATAAAAAAGCTAGACCCCCGAATGATGCTATGACAGGGATATGTTATGCATGCATAAACGCTCTTTAAAAAATTTGAATAGCGTCTCGAGATTCATTTAAACACGAAGTTGTGGAAATTTCTCCAGCCGACTATATGGCCGTGAGCTTTTTTTACGCGTTATATTGGAACAGTTGTATATTCGAATACAGTATGTAGACCCCACTAGGATTGGGTCTAGCTAGAAAACACTGAAAACTGAATAGTTTATTTTCACTGGTTTATATTTTATTGGTGTTTGACATCCGGTTTCTGATTTTTCATGTTTTTTGCCAAAATAAAATTAATAGATATACTAATTCGACTTAAATTTAATTTAGAGTGTCAGTTTTAAATTAGCCAGGATTTAAAATTTCTCAAAATAGATATGTAAATGTAAAACGGCAATTCGCTTTAAAAGGTAATTTTTTGGTAATTCAAAAACATTTTTATCTTCTAAACTATAAAATTTTAATTATATTTTAAAATATGTTTGGGAGTGGTGCTCATTTACTCACCACTCACTTATTAAAAGTCTCTGGGATATTTAAGCAAAGTTACGAGTTCAATTGACACAATACAAAATCCGCCGAAGTGCCGGTTTTTCGGTCGAATGGTACTCGACGGTAGCAATATATCGAAACCCCAGTGTGCTTCGGTCTTTGGGACTGGTTTCTTTCCAATGGGATTTGGCGCAAACGAAAACAGCTTGAATGGCAAACTGCGCAAACGCTAAACTGCGGAAATGGAAAACTGAGCAAATGGAAACTGTGCAAATAGAAAACTGCGCAAGCGGACGCCAACCATTTGACTAGAGATTCCGGTAGAGTTTTTCCTCGTAGAGTGACATCTCGGTGAACTGACACGCGAAGTTCAATTGAAGTAGTTTTTCGGTTTCGCGTCTTTATACCATTTAGGAAACGCAACTATTGATTCCAGCTTATAAAATGTGTTTAGCCTTGAAGGAATTCGCCGAACGAATATATAATGTCAAGTAAGAAACAAGTGAACCAACTCGCCTCCCCTCCGACCTTGGGTGCAATCCCTGGGCGAGTTCGTTAAGCTCCGACCGAGAACAACCGATTGAGAGCACTTTTTGAATGATTTGATTGGGCGATGAGATACTTTTTCAAAATCTTCCGCTCGACCGCTCGATAGTGCGCGAGGGAAGGAGTAAAACGGTTTTCGGCGAGGTTCGGAGAACTGTCTAACATTCTGGCTAAGGCATAACGTCGAGAGATTCAAACAGTTCAAGGGAGGCTGAAGCAATATTTTTCGAAGGCCTAAATTAGTAATGACGTCGTCACGTTACGCGGAGCTAGCGAGTAAATATACGGGGCAAGGCCTACCTTTCATCACATTGACTGAAGAATATGCCTCAATGAGGCTCAATCAATGCACCGAGCTTGCCAGTGATTTCTTAACTTTCTTCGCCGTCAGCACACCGCGTATATAACTATTATCCTCGCCTAAAATTCCATTTAAATCTCTGCTTCGTAATTTGGGATTACGCCCGATGTACCCCACACTCTCTCTCAATTTCTTAACCCGTTTTTAATCGTTATTTAGTATGATATTCGACTGGATTCCGTTCGAAAAAGTCGTCAACTTCAACTGTTCCATAAACATGAGTGAAGCGGTAAGTCGCAATACAATAAGAAATGGCTTCGTCTCTGAATTCACTCTGAATATTAACCTAATAAACGTTGAGTGAAGCTGACTCGTGGATGTAAGAGTCAATATTAGAGTTCTTCCTCAAAAAGTTCATAACGAAACGTTTGCGAGATTTTCCAAAAAATCAATCATCCCCATTTATTGAATTTAAATCTCGATTCAGGGTCTGAATATTGATTTTATGTTCATTTCTGTGGATGGCTCGACCTTGGACGGCTGTCACGAGGCCTTCACGACCTCGATATTTTCTTTCAGCGAAACGCTGATCGTCACCTCCGAACCAAACACGAACGTCGTCCCTACGCTAAACCTCCTCAAAATGGAGACGATGGTAAGGACACGACTGAACGCGCCTGTACGGTACAATCAACGTTTATATACATTGAACGCCACGTTATTTGGTTTCAGGTGAGTGTGTTATTCGCGGTGTCCTGTTGCGTCATCACCCTGTTGCTGACCGTGTCCATTCGCGCGTCCGCCTCGCGTCCATCGCGCTCGTTCCTAATGGATATTCTGCGCAACTTTTGGGACACCCTAAGCATTTTCTTTTTCGAACGTAAGCCATGTAGAAAGTTAACGGTCCTTGGTGGCGAACGCTTCTTTCTCACGTTATCTTTTCGTACATTGTAGCGTATCCGAAACTGTCTTCGGTTCTGTCGGCTCGCATCGCCTGCATTTCGTGGCTGATCGGAGTGCTGGTCATCTACATCGAACTCTCGGGCTCCTTGCAATCCGAGTTCTCCATCAAGACCTACGATACCGTCTCTTCTCTGAAAGATCTCGCCGACCACCGTGACGTCAAGCCTTACGTTCTGAGAAACGCCTTGGTATTTCGCTACATCGATTTCATGGTACGTAAATCAGCCTCGAAAAAGGTTCTAGATAATTTAAAAAGGGAACTTGGAGTTTTCAGAAAGGGCAAAATCGACACATGCAAACGCTGTACGACGAAATCTCGGAAAACGGACGCTTTTTCGATCTTTTTGATGACGCGATTCAAGAGAATTTCTACTTTAAACTGGCCGACGCTCGGGACAAAAAGGCACTGGTCATCCATCGCTTTTATTTGAAACTAATTCTTGGTTTCGACTTGCAGAACATAAAAGAGAAGGAATGCCCGGGCATCGACGACGAGCCCTGCAGTCTGGTCGATTTGCCGCTGGTTCAGATCGGAGTCGACGAAGAAAAAAGGGACATCATGACGCTGATCATGTCCAAAGGCCTATACCAAACTAAAATTTTCAGGGAACAAATCAATTTGGGGTAGGCTAGATAATATATGGCTCAAGCCTTTTCAGTTGATTAATGTCCATTTTAGCGTTCTGGTGCTATTCGAAACGAAATGCATTGATTCGTACTTTTTTGAGAACGCTTACAATCTAGAGTTCGTCACTTGGAAACCACCCGTCGAATCATTCGACGCCCAGAAGTTCACCGACATGAGCGGACTTTTCTCCATGTTCTTCTACATGTGTTTGATTTCGATATCGGTATTTCTACTCGAGATAGTCTTTGGAAACTTGCAACTGCAATGTCGAAGTCACCATTGGATACGCCGTGAAAATCCTAAGAATTATTTGTTCTTCACACATCAACGGCTCAACCCGCTAAGAAAAGATCTTCCGAACTAGTCTTAATTATCAAGGAAGAATATTGGCTAGTAAAAATGATGATGTGGATGTACTGGGACTGGGATACCCGCGGGTAAAGTTCTCGTGCAACGTCATTATTAAAGTTTAGTTCACTTAAGCACCACAAAATAACGCCTTTCCATTAGTCACGTACTTCATGTACATGTGTCGAAATAAATAAATGTATGGAAATAAATTGCGTCACGCGCTTATTGCGAGTCAATTTCTTGCTAGATGATTGTATTTATTTTCAATAAATAATGTTGATTTTAACATAGTTCACCCCTTCCCACCCCCACCTGATCGCGCGCGGTTGGAGATGGAGTTACGAGCTTTGTCCTGTGAGGGGACCCGAGTTGGTAGTTTCAAACTGTCTTACGTGAAATGGTAACATGACCGTCTCACCACAAACCGGTCCTAGACGTGGCGGTTGCCCGGGTCTCGGTCTCTAACAGTACAGTTATTTTAGAGGTTGACCTAGAATTAATTAATGGAGAATTTTTCTCTTCGGCACCTTATGTATTTTAGGGCGTTCTTTCACGTGGTGAAGTCTCCTAAGATCTCCCTCGTGTGCTTTCGACGCCATCGTATAAAATGGCCGACTAACAATACATAATTGGCAGTAGCGTCTGTTCTATTGTTCGTAGAGCTTCCGGAGTAGTTTTAAATGATTCCTTGGCTAAAACTGCATTTATAAAACCACCATTGAAAACAGACAAGTAGTACCGAACAAGTGCCGTTCTTATGAAAGAGGCCCCCTGAGGAAATAAAAAAATTTTTTTGAAAAACATTTTCTTGTGAAGCAGGCTGGGAAATAAGGATTATTTTGGAACTGGACTTGTGGCCAATACAGGCCCAGCAATTTTATTAAAAAACTGGACATTGACCAGTTACAACTTTCATGAGCTTGACAAACTGTCACTACCTCAAACCTTTCCTTTGAATATTTTAGGTACTGTTATTCCAGCAAGACAAACCCATACACCATTTACACAAGGACGTCCCTTCAAATGAGAAGAGTGAAGAAAGCGAACGTCGTTCTTCGGAATTCACAAGGCCTACAATCCCCTCTTTTTTTCCGTGATTTTAAAGGGCCCGACCCTAAAAGAAATAAATACACTAGCGTGTTGGAGTCCACCAAATATAAAATAATTTGGAAAAAACAGGACTAAACTGAAAATTCGGCAGCGGAAACATATGGAAAATGTTCCGGAAAAATATGCCTTGGTCATTTTCCGTACATTTTTCCAAGCGGAAAATTTCTCGCTTACAGCTTTATTTATGGATAACCCCTTTTTTCGTAGTCCATGCAAATATTAATTTTGTCATTGTCTTTATATAACCAAGAATCCATTCAGGTTCCATAAGAATATGGGAGGGCCGCGATTCAATAACCATCCTCCCAAACTTTGTAGCAAAAGTTCGTCTGCTTCGAATCGATTTTTCAAGTAAATCGCTAATGAAATCTATTATTAACCCGCGCCACTAACGACCTTGACATAATATTTTGGGTAATAAAAATCGAGCCGACCGATAAAAGATCTAAGCGTACAAATTTTGGGAAAATTGCAGACGAACTTTTGTTACAAAGTTTGGGAGGATGGTACCAGAGGCTAAAGCTATGCTCCCATATTCTTATGGAACCTGAATGGATTCTTGATATAACTTGATTCAAAAGACATGCATATCCAATAAATTTATACTTTTTCATTTATATTTCGATCAGGTGTCTTTTTCAAACGAACGGCATTTGCTCGGTATTACTTGTTTGTTTTTCAGTGATGGTGTTTTTTGATTCAGTTTTAGCTAAGAAATCGTTTAAAACTGCTTCGGACGCTCTACGAACAATAGAACAGACGCTATTGTCAATTATGTAGTTTTGGTCGGCCATTTTCCAAGAAGGCGTAAAAAGCACAAAGGGGAGAGTTGGGGAGATGACATCACGTGAAAGAACGCCCCCCAAAATACATAAGAAACTGAAGAGAAAAATTATCCATTAATTATTTTAAGGTAGTCGGTACACCAAAAATTTGAGCTTAAATGACTGTACTATAAGGGGACCCGGAGACGGTTTCCCTCTAAGTTCACTATCTCGGGGCTCATCATTTGGATTGTTAAGGGGGTGCACCGTAAACGAAGTACACAACACCCCCGCCAATCCGTGCGACTAATCATTTGTCCGCTTAAATGCCGCACGCGAAACCACGCCCGGAACGGGAAGCAAGGCCAAAGAGCGAGAACCGAAGTTAACCAGAAAAGTGCTCCCGCACACACGTGCCGAGGGACTAAGGCAGCAGAAGGTGGAGAAACGGCTTGGCGACCAGAACCCACACAGCAGTGCCATACGGCCCCTACAATGTAACTGTGACCGACTCAATGGCAGAGGGAGCTGCCGGAGGCCATACGACCACCGCGAGCCGGCCGGGTGTGGGCGAGACGGCCGTGTTCCAATTCGCGGAACTAGGACGGATCCTAGAACTCGGGCCCCCTCACCACGACAAGGAACACAATAATGCGCACGGACAGGTGGGGGGAGGGGGACTATCTCGGGGGCTACCCCATCACGCTATTGGGGGATTACACGTTAACGCTGGGTCCAAACCTCACGCGACATCCTACGCGCGGGTTTTGGTCGCCAGCCAGCCCTAAGTCTCCCGAAGGGTTGGTTCTATATAAACTCGTGACCCGTTACGGGCGTGGTTTCTACATAGATATCATGTATAAAACTGGCTAGACACATTTCCCCGGGTTAAACCCGTTGAGTAAAATGTCGAAGGGACAAATAGCGGACGACGGAAATGAGGACCTCCAGGGATTGAGAATAATCTGAACAACGCCATCTGTACCGAGTTCAGAAAATACCTAAAATTCCCTTCTTCGGGCAAAAAATGACTTTTATTACTAAATATTATTCGAAAGGAGAGAATGAAATCGGCTCAAAACGTGTTCAAAAAGTTGTTCTTTTGAAGATCCATTCGTTTTTAAAGGTAAATATAACATTTATATCATTTAAAAGTAATAAAACTTATTCAGCTCGCCAGAGCTTAGTAAGCTCTGGCCGACACTACAACGGTATTTGACATTGTAAGCAAAGAGTAATATACCGTTATAGAGAAGGCCAAGGCTTAGGAAGCTAAATATGTTTTATCTTGTTTAAATTATATAAATGGTTTTTTACTTTTTGAAAATTGACGTAATTCATAAAAAAACACCTGATGAACCCGTTTCAAGACGATTTCATTCTCTCTTCTCGAATAATAATTAATAAAAAAATGACATTTCTTGGCCGAACCGGGGAAATTGAACTTTTTTTGGAACTCGGGTATAAATGCCGCTTTTTGGAATTTTTTTTCCGTCTCAGGAGGCTGGTGCCCTGGTGGACGGTTACTATAGTCGTAGTCCGCTATCTATTCCTCACCGCGTTTTTTCTCGATTGAATACGTATCTAGCCAGTTATATTATATGGTTTCGACGCTGACAAGTGATGAAGTCGCGCTATTTGGTGGGGGGTGTTGGGCGCTTCCCAGCACGGTGCACCTACTTAACAATAAATCTGATGTCTTAACTTTGTTAGGTATAAAGATCCCTTTCTCATTGAAAATTCGCCCATAATTGGTTCCTACTTTGATTTTTTTCCCTTATTTTACAGTAATTATATAAAATAAAGTCGGGCCTATTTCCCCTTTTAATTTTTCGATTTTCGCAGGAACTCTGTATTTGATAGACTTCCCTTAACGACCTATTTACTCTTATTATTCTTGGAAAGTCAACTCGGACTACTTGTTTCTCTATTGGTTTACAGCCTTATGTATCATTCCGCCGCTGCTTTTAACCATTGCGTTTATAACTTTTCATAACTTTCGAGTATTCCTATATGGCCATTTCATTTTTAACTCAATTTCCTCCGAACATAATTTTATATTATTAGAGTATCATTAGCGTGTGAACTCTTTAATGACATAAACAAGCGTTTGTTTGTCGACCACCGGTCAATTTAGGAATATTTCTCACGGAATTATACTGGTAATTATAATTATTTTAATGATTCGCCTCTAGAAACCGTGTTTTGTAGACGCCAAAACACTCAAATTGGGTCCCTCTATTTTCCAAGTCCTCCGCGATTTCGTTAGAAGATGAAATAATCCTTTTGGCGCACTACTGGGGAGCTGACGTTTAGACGGGTAAGAGTTTACCTCCGTCAGATTGAAGTCTAGACAAATCACAGTAATTAGCTCGTTGAACTGATATCGCATTGACACGATCTATTTCAATACCGTGTTGTTTATTCACTGAAACGTTATTTAAACGAAAATAAAATATCCGAAACAATCCGAATAACGGAAGTTGATGGTTCGATCCAAATCCGACAAGAAAAGATTTCAAGTTCGTAAGAACGCGTGATCGTGGCATTAGCCTAGCTGGTTCCACGATTACCATCCTAGCCCGCAGACTTTGGAACACAAATTCGTCCGCTGCTTTGCTTCCTCATTTTTCTCCCGAGGCCAGTTCCCGTTAGTGAATTATTTTTAACTACTAAGTTTCACGAAGAAATTCTTAGGATCTAATAATATTCTGATTTCGGGCTCTACTTTTGCCTCAATCCCGACAAATCGAGCTCATCTTTCCAATTAAATTCATCATTTCTAGGCTCACCAGTTTCGAATTGGTTGGTTATTCGAAATGATTAGCGCTGTCAAAAAATTTCCTACTTTCGCCGATGCTGATGTCTTGGAAGTACTACCGAGGTATTTCAAGTACAGGTAGGCGACAAAATAGTTACGTTTCAACCGGAAACGCGCCTTTAAATACAATTTTCGTAATGGGAATATTTTGTATCCGATATTAGATTCAGAAACACAACTGATATTGTAATCGGAGCGATTGACGTGAGTAATTTGAAAATAAAATCATTCGTAAAGTTGCGGAATAAGTTCTAAGACATATGATTTTGGTTTACGATAACAACAATTTGTAAATTGCCAAATGAGTAGAGATTCCGGTAGAGTGACTTAACTCGGGGAGCTGACCCGTATTTAACAGTTCGCGAAGTTCAATTAGTTTTAGGGTTTCTCCTTTTTATACTTTTAGGAAACGCAACTGCTGACACCGGCTTATAAAATGTGTCTCGCCTTGAAGGAATTCGTCGAACGACTATTTAATGCCAAGTAAGAAAAAACAAACTCGCGTCCCCTCCCACCTCGGGTACAATTGAAATGAGTTAACCTGTGGGCTACAGGTTTGGACAGCCCTGCTCTAGAGCGAGGGAAATCACGCTGAAAGTGATCTTTGCACTCCGCTAGGCGAGTCACGGCTGATGTGAAAAATTAAGCGCTCGTTAGGGCACCATCTTTTGCTCTAGAGAGCAACACTTTTTTGAATGATTTGCTTGTGGGATGCGATCGTATGAACTGCTTAGATCCAGTTTGTAATGACCACGCACTACCTATCATTCTGGTTAAGAGTTACGTCGCGTCGTGTGACTTCTCTCAATGTATATTTTATTTTGGCTAAAGCGTATTTAAAAACTAATTCCGGGAGATGAAAACAGTTCGAGGGAGGCTGTCGGCATATTATTGGAAGGCCTATAACTAATGCTTCGCTGCTTGGGTAAGAAAATAAACTTGCGTGATTTAATTCGTAGGCATATTTAAGATAATTCTAGTTGTAAGCACGCCTAGAATATGAGGCATCTTACAATACACCCTGTGGCAAAGCGTATCTTTGAACCCATTGAATACGCCTCACTCAAGGCCCCGAGCTTGCCCGTGTTATATTAGCTTTCTTCACTGTCAGCACACCCCGTTTATTACTTTTATCCTTGCCTAAAAATCTATTTAAATCTCTATGGGTTTTAGCAGTATTTTTCATGATTTGGGATTGCGTCTGGTGTACCGATCTCTCTCAACGATGTTATTTCTAAACCCGTTTTTAATCGTTATTTAGCGTGATATTCGACTGGATTCCGTTCGAAAAAGCCGTCAATTTCAACTGTTCCACAAACATAAGTGAATCAGTAAGCCGTAAAAATTTAAGAAATGGCTACGTCTCGGAGTTAACTCGCCGCAAAAGAAAGGTTATTATGGGCTAATAGCCGTTGAGTAAAGCTAATGCGTGGATATAAGAAGCGATATTTGAGTTCCACGACGCCATCAAAAAGTTCCCGATAGCGACGAGACGTTTGGTATATTTTCAAAATCCTTTCTTCTCCATTAATTGAATTTAAATCTTCATTCAGGGTCTGCCGATTGATTATATGCTCATTCCGGTGGATGGTTCAAACTTGCACGGCTGCCACGAGGCCTTCACGACCTCGATATTTTCTTTCAGCGAAACGCTGATCGTCACCTCCGAACCAAACACGAACGTCGTACCTACGCTAAACCTCCTCAAAATGGAGACGATGGTAAGGACACGACTGAACGCGCCTGTACGGTACAATCAACGTTTACTTACATTGAACGCCACGTTACTTGGTTTCAGGTGAGTGTGTTATTCGCGGTGTCCTGTTGCGTCATCACCCTGTTGCTGACCGTGTCCATTCGCGCGTCCGTCTCGCGTCCATCGCGCTCGTTCATAATGGACATTCTGCGCAATTTTTGGGACACCCTAAGCATTTTCTTTTTCGAACGTAAGCCATGTAGAAAATTAACCGTCCTTGGTGGCGAACGCTTCTTTCTCACGTTATCTTATCGTCCATTGTAGCGTATCCGAAACTGTCTTCGGTTCTGTCGGCTCGCGTCGCCTGCATTTCATGGCTGATCGGAGTACTGGTCATCTACATCGAGCTTTCGGGTTCCTTGCAATCCGAGTTCTCCATCAAGACCTACGATACCATCTCTTCTCTTAAAGATCTCGCCAACCATCGTGACGTCAAGCCTTACGTCATGAGAAACGCCTTGGTATTTCGCTACATCGATTTCATGGTACGTAAATCAGCCTCAAAAAAGCTATCTATAATTTAAATAGGGGCCTTGGGGTTTTCAGAAAGACCAGAATCGCCACATGCAAACGCTGTACGACGAAATCTCGGACAACAAACGCTTTTTCGATCTTTTTGAGGACATGATACAAGAGAATTTCTACTTTAAACTGGCCGACACTCTGGACAAGAAGGCGCTGGTTATCCGTCGCTTTTATTTGAAACTAATTCTGGGTTTCGACTTGCAAAACATCAAGGAGAAGGAATGCCCGGGCGTCGACGAAAAGCCTTGCAGTCTGGGCGATTTGCCGCTGGTTCAGATCGGAGTGGACGAAGAAAAAAGGGACATCATGACGCTGGTCATGTCCAAGCAACTATACCAATGTAACATTTTCAGGGAACAAGTCAATTTGGCGTAAGCTAGATAATATACGGTTGAAACTTAGTGAAACCATTCCAGTCGAATAATGTCTATTTTAGCGTTCTGGTGCTATTCGAGACGAAATGTATTGATTCTTACTTTTTCGAGAACGCTTACAATCTGGAGTTTGTCACTTGGAAACCATCCATCGAGTCATTCGACGCCCAGAAGTTGACCGACATGAGCGGACTCTTTTCAATGTTTTTATACATGTCTTTGATTTCGATATCGGTGTTTCTACTCGAGGTTGTCTTTGGAAATTTGCTACTACGGTGTCAAAGCCACCCTTGGATGCGCCGTCAAAATCCTTGGAATTCTTAATTCTTCGGACATCGACCGCCCAACCCACGAATAAAAGGGAACTACTCTTAATTCTCCAGATTGAAGCCCTAGTAAAAATCATGATGAGTTTGTATGGGGATAACCGCGGGTAAATTTCTCGCCCAACTATATTTTTTTCAGTTTAATTCACTTTAGCGCCTCAAATTAACGCCTTTCCATTAGTCACGTACTTTTTGTACATGTGTAGAAATAACCTAATAATTATGTAGAATTAAGTTAGTAAATATGTCGTATTTACTAAATAAATATATAAAATTAACTTAATAAATATATAAAATTAACTTAATAAATATATAAAATTAACTTGATAAATATATAAAATTAACTTGATAAATATATAAAATTAACTAAATAAATATATAAAATTAACTAAATAAATATATAAAATTAACTAAATAAATATATAAAATTAACTAAATAAATATATAAAATTAACTAAATAAATATATAAAATTAACTAAATAAATATATAAAATTAACTAAATAAATATATAAAATTAACTAAATAAATATAAAATTAACTAAATAAATATATAAAATTAACTAAATAAATATATAAAATTAACTAAATAAATATATAAAATTAACTAAATAAAAATATAAAATTAACTAAATAAATATATAAAATTAACTAAATAAAAATATAAAATTAACTAAATATAAATATAAAATTAACTAAATAAATATATAAAATTAACTAAATAAAAATATAAAATTAACTAAATAAATATATAAAATTAACTAAATAAAAATATAAAATTAACTAAATATAAATATAAAATTAACTAAATAAATATATACAATGAACGAAAATGTGTCGAATTAACTAAATAAATGTGTCGAATTAACTAACTAAATGTGTCGAATTAACTAAATAAATGTGTCGAATTAACTAAATAAATGTGTCGAATTAACTAAATAAATGTGTCGAATTAACTAAATAAATGTGTCGAATTAACTAAATAAATGTGTCGAATTAACTAAATAAATGTGTCGAATTAACTAAATAAATGAGTCGAATTAACTAAATAAATGTGTCGAATTAACTAAATAAATGTGTCGAATTAACTAAATAAATGTGTCGAATTAACTAAATAAATGTGTCGAATTAACTAAATAAATGTGTCGAATTAACTAAATAAATGTGTCGAATTAACTAAATAAATGTGTCGAATTAACTAAATAAATGTGTCGAATTAACTAAATAAATGTGTCGAATTAACTAAATAAATATATAAAATTAACTAAATAAATATATAAAATTAACTAAATAAATATATAAAATTAACTAAATAAATATATAAAATTAACTAAATAAATATATAAAATTAACTAAATAAATATATAAAATTAACTAAATAAATATATAAAATTAACTAAATAAATATATAAAATTAACTAAATAAATATATAAAATTAACTAAATAAATATATAAAATTAACTAAATAAATATATAAAATTAACTAAATAAATATATAAAATTAACTAAATAAATATATACAATGAACGAAAATGTGTCGAATTAACTAAATAAATGTGTCGAATTAACTAAATAAATGTGTCGAATTAACTAAATAAATGTGTCGAATTAACTAAATAAATGTGTCGAATTAACTAAATAAATGTGTCGAATTAACTAAATAAATGTGTCGAATTAACTAAATAAATGTGTCGAATTAACTAAATAAATGTGTCGAATTAACTAAATAAATGTGTCGAATTAACTAAATAAATGTGTCGAATTAACTAAATAAATGTGTCGAATTAACTAAATAAATGTGTCGAATTAACTAAATAAATGTGTCGAATTAACTAAATAAATGTGTCGAATTAACTAAATAAATGTGTCGAATTAACTAAATAAATGTGTCGAATTAATTAAAAGGTGGATAAGCTTTGACAAATATTGGCCGTTTCAAGTTCACAAGTGATTTATTTCATTTAAGAGAGATATCAACTCTAGGCATCGTTTTACGCATTACGTCATTTTAAAAGTTTGGTTCACTTAAGCGCAACAAAATGCCTTTCCATTAGTCACGTACTTTATGTACATGTGTCGAATTAAGTAAACGTGTCGAATTAAGTAAACGTGTCGAATTAAGTAAACGTGTCGAATTAAGTAAACGTGTCGAATTAAGTAAACGTGTCGAATTAAGTAAACGTGTCGAATTAAGTAAACGTGTCGAATTAAGTAAACGTGTCGAATTAAGTAAACGTGTCGAATTAAGTAAACGTGTCGAATTAAGTAAACGTGTCGAATTAAGTAAACGTGTCGAATTAAGTAAACGTGTCGAATTAAGTAAACGTGTCGAATTAAGTAAACGTGTCGAATTAAGTAAACGTGTCGAATTAAGTAAACGTGTCGAATTAAGTAAACGTGTCGAATTAAGTAAACGTGTCGAATTAAGTAAACGTGTCGAATTAAGTAAACGTGTCGAATTAAGTAAACGTGTCGAATTAAGTAAACGTGTCGAATTAAGTAAACGTGTCGAATTAAGTAAACGTGTCGAATTAAGTAAACGTGTCGAATTAAGTAAACGTGTCGAATTAAGTAAACGTGTCGAATTAAGTAAACGTGTCGAATTAAGTAAACGTGTCGAATTAAGTAAACGTGTCGAATTAAGTAAACGTGTCGAATTAAGTAAACGTGTCGAATTAAGTAAACGTGTCGAATTAAGTAAACGTGTCGAATTAAGTAAACGTGTCGAATTAAGTAAACGTGTCGAATTAAGTAAACGTGTCGAATTAAGTAAACGTGTCGAATTAAGTAAACGTGTCGAATTAAGTAAACGTGTCGAATTAAGTAAACGTGTCGAATTAAGTAAACGTGTCGAATTAAGTAAACGTGTCGAATTAAGTAAACGTGTCGAATTAAGTAAACGTGTCGAATTAAGTAAACGTGTCGAATTAAGTAAACGTGTCGAATTAAGTAAACGTGTCGAATTAAGTAAACGTGTCGAATTAAGTAAACGTGTCGAATTAAGTAAACGTGTCGAATTAAGTAAACGTGTCGAATTAAGTAAACGTGTCGAATTAAGTAAACGTGTCGAATTAAGTAAACGTGTCGAATTAAGTAAACGTGTCGAATTAAGTAAACGTGTCGAATTAAGTAAACGTGTCGAATTAAGTAAACGTGTCGAATTAAGTAAACGTGTCGAATTAAGTAAACGTGTCGAATTAAGTAAACGTGTCGAATTAAGTAAACGTGTCGAATTAAGTAAACGTGTCGAATTAAGTAAACGTGTCGAATTAAGTAAACGTGTCGAATTAAGTAAACGTGTCGAATTAAGTAAACGTGTCGAATTAAGTAAACGTGTCGAATTAAGTAAACGTGTCGAATTAAGTAAACGTGTCGAATTAAGTAAACGTGTCGAAGTAAACGTGTCGAAGTAAACGTGTCGAAGTAAACGTGTCGAATTAAGTAAACGTGTCGAATTAAGTAAACGTGTCGAATTAAGTAAACGTGTCGAATTAAGTAAACGTGTCGAATTAAGTAAACGTGTCGAATTAAGTAAACGTGTCGAATTAAGTAAACGTGTCGAATTAAGTAAACGTGTCGAATTAAGTAAACGTGTCGAATTAAGTAAACGTGTCGAATTAAGTAAACGTGTCGAATTAAGTAAACGTGTCGAATTAAGTAAACGTGTCGAATTAAGTAAACGTGTCGAATTAAGTAAACGTGTCGAATTAAGTAAACGTGTCGAATTAAGTAAACGTGTCGAATTAAGCAAACGTGTCGAATTAAGCAAACGTGTCGAATTAAGCAAACGTGTCGAATTAAGCAAACGTGTCGAATTAAGCAAACGTGTCGAATTAAGCAAACGTGTCGAATTAAGCAAACGTGTCGAATTAAGCAAACGTGTCGAATTAAGCAAACGTGTCGAATTAAGCAAACGTGTCGAATTAAGCAAACGTGTCGAATTAAGCAAACGTGTCGAATTAAGCAAACGTGTCGAATTAAGCAAACGTGTCGAATTAAGCAAACGTGTCGAATTAAGCAAACGTGTCGAATTAAGCAAACGTGTCGAATTAAGCAAACGTGTCGAATTAAGCAAACGTGTCGAATTAAGCAAACGTGTCGAATTAAGCAAACGTGTCGAATTAAGTAAACGTGTCGAATTAAGTAAACGTGTCGAATTAAGTAAACGTGTCGAATTAAGTAAACGTGTCGAATTAAGTAAACGTGTCGAATTAAGTAAACGTGTCGAATTAAGTAAACGTGTCGAATTAAGTAAACGTGTCGAATTAAGTAAACGTGTCGAATTAAGTAAACGTGTCGAATTAAGTAAACGTGTCGAATTAAGTAAACGTGTCGAATTAAGTAAACGTGTCGAATTAAGTAAACGTGTCGAATTAAGTAAACGTGTCGAATTAAGTAAACGTGTCGAATTAAGTAAACGTGTCGAATTAAGTAAACGTGTCGAATTAAGTAAACGTGTCGAATTAAGTAAACGTGTCGAATTAAGTAAACGTGTCGAATTAAGTAAACGTGTCGAATTAAGTAAACGTGTCGAATTAAGTAAACGTGTCGAATTAAGTAAACGTGTCGAATTAAGTAAACGTGTCGAATTAAGTAAACGTGTCGAATTAAGTAAACGTGTCGAATTAAGTAAACGTGTCGAATTAAGTAAACGTGTCGAATTAAGTAAACGTGTCGAATTAAGTAAACGTGTCGAATTAAGTAAACGTGTCGAATTAAGTAAACGTGTCGAATTAAGTAAACGTGTCGAATTAAGTAAACGTGTCGAATTAAGTAAACGTGTCGAATTAAGTAAACGTGTCGAATTAAGTAAACGTGTCGAATTAAGTAAACGTGTCGAATTAAGTAAACGTGTCGAATTAAGTAAACGTGTCGAATTAAGTAAACGTGTCGAATTAAGTAAACGTGTCGAATTAAGTAAACGTGTCGAATTAAGTAAACGTGTCGAATTAAGTAATCGTGTCGAATTAAGTAAACGTGTCGAATTAAGTAAACGTGTCGAATTAAGTAAACGTGTCGAATTAAGTAAACGTGTCGAATTAAGTAAACGTGTCGAATTAAGTAAACGTGTCGAATTAAGTAAACGTGTCGAATTAAGTAAACGTGTCGAATTAAGTAAACGTGTCGAATTAAGTAAACGTGTCGAATTAAGTAAACGTGTCGAATTAAGTAAACGTGTCGAATCAAGTAAACGTGTCGAATCAAGTAAACGTGTCGAATCAAGTAAACGTGTCGAATCAAGTAAACGTGTCGAATCAAGTAAACGTGTCGAATTAAGTAAACGTGTCGAATTAAGTAAACGTGTCGAATTAAGTAAACGTGTCGAATTAAGTAATCGTGTCGAATTAAGTAAACGTGTCGAATTAAGTAAACGTGTCGAATTAAGTAAACGTGTCGAATTAAGTAAACGTGTCGAATTAAGTAAACGTGTCGAATTAAGTAAACGTGTCGAATTAAGTAAACGTGTCGAATTAAGTAAACGTGTCGAATTAAGTAAACGTGTCGAATTAAGTAAACGTGTCGAATTAAGTAAACGTGTCGAATTAAGTAAACGTGTCGAATTAAGTAAACGTGTCGAATTAGGTAAACGTGTCGAATTAGGTAAACGTGTCGAATTAGGTAAACGTGTCGAATTAGGTAAACGTGTCGAATTAGGTAAACGTGTCGAATTAGGTAAACGTGTCGAATTAGGTAAACGTGTCGAATTAGGTAAACGTGTCGAATTAGGTAAACGTGTCGAATTAAGTAAACGTGTCGAATTAAGTAAACGTGTCGAATTAAGTAAACGTGTCGAATTAAGTAAACGTGTCGAATTAAGTAAACGTGTCGAATTAAGTAAACGTGTCGAATTAAGTAAACGTGTCGAATTAAGTAAACGTGTCGAATTAAGTAAACGTGTCGAATTAAGTAAACGTGTCGAATTAAGTAAACGTGTCGAATTAAGTAAACGTGTCGAATTAAGTAAACGTGTCGAATTAAGTAAACGTGTCGAATTAAGTAAACGTGTCGAATTAAGTAAACGTGTCGAATTAAGTAAACGTGTCGAATTAAGTAAACGTGTCGAATTAAGTAAACGTGTCGAATTAAGTAAACGTGTCGAATTAAGTAAACGTGTCGAATTAAGTAAACGTGTCGAATTAAGTAAACGTGTCGAATTAAGTAAACGTGTCGAATTAAGTAAACGTGTCGAATTAAGTAAACGTGTCGAATTAAGTAAACGTGTCGAATTAAGTAAACGTGTCGAATTAAGTAAACGTGTCGAATTAAGTAAACGTGTCGAATTAAGTAAACGTGTCGAATTAAGTAAACGTGTCGAATTAAGTAAACGTGTCGAATTAAGTAAACGTGTCGAATTAAGTAAACGTGTCGAATTAAGTAAACGTGTCGAATTAAGTAAACGTGTCGAATTAAGTAAACGTGTCGAATTAAGTAAACGTGTCGAATTAAGTAAACGTGTCGAATTAAGTAAACGTGTCGAATTAAGTAAACGTGTCGAATTAAGTAAACGTGTCGAATTAACTAAATAAATATATAAAATTAACTAAATAAATATATAAAATTAACTAAATAAATATATAAAATTAACTAAATAAATATATAAAATTAACTAAATAAATATATAAAATTAACTAAATAAATATATAAAATTAACTAAATAAATATATAAAATTAACTAAATAAATATATAAAATTAACTAAATAAATATATACAATGAACGAAAATGTGTCGAATTAACTAAATAAATGTGTCGAATTAACTAAATAAATGTGTCGAATTAACTAAATAAATGTGTCGAATTAACTAAATAAATGTGTCGAATTAACTAAATAAATGTGTCGAATTAACTAAATAAATGTGTCGAATTAACTAAATAAATGTGTCGAATTAACTAAATAAATGTGTCGAATTAACTAAATAAATGTGTCGAATTAACTAAATAAATGTGTCGAATTAACTAAATAAATGTGTCGAATTAACTAAATAAATGTGTCGAATTAACTAAATAAATGTGTCGAATTAACTAAATAAATGTGTCGAATTAATTAAAAGGTGGATAAGCTTTGACAAATATTGGCCGTTTCAAGTTCACAAGTGATTTATTTCATTTAAGAGAGATATCAACTCTAGGCATCGTTTTACGCATTACGTCATTTTAAAAGTTTGGTTCACTTAAGCGCAACAAAATGCCTTTCCATTAGTCACGTACTTTATGTACATGTGTCGAATTAAGTAAACGTGTCGAATTAAGTAAACGTGTCGAATTAAGTAAACGTGTCGAATTAAGTAAACGTGTCGAATTAAGTAAACGTGTCGAATTAAGTAAACGTGTCGAATTAAGTAAACGTGTCGAATTAAGTAAACGTGTCGAATTAAGTAAACGTGTCGAATTAAGTAAACGTGTCGAATTAAGTAAACGTGTCGAATTAAGTAAACGTGTCGAATTAAGTAAACGTGTCGAATTAAGTAAACGTGTCGAATTAAGTAAACGTGTCGAATTAAGTAAACGTGTCGAATTAAGTAAACGTGTCGAATTAAGTAAACGTGTCGAATTAAGTAAACGTGTCGAATTAAGTAAACGTGTCGAATTAAGTAAACGTGTCGAATTAAGTAAACGTGTCGAATTAAGTAAACGTGTCGAATTAAGTAAACGTGTCGAATTAAGTAAACGTGTCGAATTAAGTAAACGTGTCGAATTAAGTAAACGTGTCGAATTAAGTAAACGTGTCGAATTAAGTAAACGTGTCGAATTAAGTAAACGTGTCGAATTAAGTAAACGTGTCGAATTAAGTAAACGTGTCGAATTAAGTAAACGTGTCGAATTAAGTAAACGTGTCGAATTAAGTAAACGTGTCGAATTAAGTAAACGTGTCGAATTAAGTAAACGTGTCGAATTAAGTAAACGTGTCGAATTAAGTAAACGTGTCGAATTAAGTAAACGTGTCGAATTAAGTAAACGTGTCGAATTAAGTAAACGTGTCGAATTAAGTAAACGTGTCGAATTAAGTAAACGTGTCGAATTAAGTAAACGTGTCGAATTAAGTAAACGTGTCGAATTAAGTAAACGTGTCGAATTAAGTAAACGTGTCGAATTAAGTAAACGTGTCGAATTAAGTAAACGTGTCGAATTAAGTAAACGTGTCGAATTAAGTAAACGTGTCGAATTAAGTAAACGTGTCGAATTAAGTAAACGTGTCGAATTAAGTAAACGTGTCGAATTAAGTAAACGTGTCGAATTAAGTAAACGTGTCGAATTAAGTAAACGTGTCGAATTAAGTAAACGTGTCGAATTAAGTAAACGTGTCGAATTAAGTAAACGTGTCGAATTAAGTAAACGTGTCGAATTAAGTAAACGTGTCGAATTAAGTAAACGTGTCGAATTAAGTAAACGTGTCGAATTAAGTAAACGTGTCGAATTAAGTAAACGTGTCGAATTAAGTAAACGTGTCGAATTAAGTAAACGTGTCGAATTAAGTAAACGTGTCGAATTAAGTAAACGTGTCGAATTAAGTAAACGTGTCGAATTAAGTAAACGTGTCGAATTAAGTAAACGTGTCGAATTAAGTAAACGTGTCGAATTAAGTAAACGTGTCGAATTAAGTAAACGTGTCGAATTAAGTAAACGTGTCGAATTAAGTAAACGTGTCGAATTAAGTAAACGTGTCGAATTAAGTAAACGTGTCGAATTAAGTAAACGTGTCGAATTAAGTAAACGTGTCGAATTAAGTAAACGTGTCGAATTAAGTAAACGTGTCGAATTAAGTAAACGTGTCGAATTAAGTAAACGTGTCGAATTAAGTAAACGTGTCGAATTAAGTAAACGTGTCGAATTAAGTAAACGTGTCGAATTAAGTAAACGTGTCGAATTAAGTAAACGTGTCGAATTAAGTAAACGTGTCGAATTAAGTAAACGTGTCGAATTAAGTAAACGTGTCGAATTAAGTAAACGTGTCGAATTAAGTAAACGTGTCGAATTAAGTAAACGTGTCGAATTAAGTAAACGTGTCGAATTAAGTAAACGTGTCGAATTAAGTAAACGTGTCGAATTAAGTAAACGTGTCGAATTAAGTAAACGTGTCGAATTAAGTAAACGTGTCGAATTAAGTAAACGTGTCGAATTAAGTAAACGTGTCGAATTAAGTAAACGTGTCGAATTAAGTAAACGTGTCGAATTAAGTAAACGTGTCGAATTAAGTAAACGTGTCGAATTAAGTAAACGTGTCGAATTAAGTAAACGTGTCGAATTAAGTAAACGTGTCGAATTAAGTAAACGTGTCGAATTAAGTAAACGTGTCGAATTAAGTAAACGTGTCGAATTAAGTAAACGTGTCGAATTAAGTAAACGTGTCGAATTAAGTAAACGTGTCGAATTAAGTAAACGTGTCGAATTAAGTAAACGTGTCGAATTAAGTAAACGTGTCGAATTAAGTAAACGTGTCGAATTAAGTAAACGTGTCGAATTAAGTAAACGTGTCGAATTAAGTAAACGTGTCGAATTAAGTAAACGTGTCGAATTAAGTAAACGTGTCGAATTAACTAAACGTGTCGAATTAACTAAACGTGTCGAATTAACTAAACGTGTCGAATTAACTAAACGTGTCGAATTAACTAAACGTGTCGAATTAACTAAACGTGTCGAATTAACTAAACGTGTCGAATTAACTAAACGTGTCGAATTAACTAAACGTGTCGAATTAACTAAACGTGTCGAATTAACTAAACGTGTCGAATTAACTAAACGTGTCGAATTAACTAAACGTGTCGAATTAACTAAACGTGTCGAATTAACTAAACGTGTCGAATTAACTAAACGTGTCGAATTAACTAAACGTGTCGAATTAACTAAACGTGTCGAATTAACTAAACGTGTCGAATTAACTAAACGTGTCGAATTAACTAAACGTGTCGAATTAACTAAACGTGTCGAATTAACTAAATACGACTAAATTCATGGAATTTAACTATAGTCGAATTGGTTAAATGAGTCGAGATATCTACATAACGAAATGTTTAAGTTGGTTCGGGTCCAGTAAAGAAACCGGCTTAGCAGACTATCAGCCAAGCGACGTGACTTTTTTGAATGCGGGATTTCATTTCCAGAGCGCGGCATTATAATTAATTTACTGGCAATTGCGGAAAGATGGCGTCAGGCGTAGTATGATGTGGTAGTATTGGATGTTACTACCATCTATCCACAGTTGCCAGTAGAACTCAAAATGGCAGCGCTCTAGAAATCAAGCCCGGATTCCTAACAGGGCTTGAGAGCCCACTTAATCAGTCTCTTTACTAACCTAGGTAAACACTCGCTTCGGATGACGCCACTGCCTTCTAGCTGATTAATCGGAAATTATGGAACACACTCGCGGTATCAACGCGTTTAAAAATAGCCTTGGCTTTTGGAATTTCAGGCTCAGAGACTTAAATAATTATGGTATGATTAATAAGGAACGCTTTAAGACCCCTTTTAAATATAGTTAAGCGACCAAGAAACTTTCCAAGAAGTTTCGATTAAAGGGAGGCTCGAAAAGCGAACACAATTTGGCTTAATCGATGCTCGCGTACGAGAGAAATGGGAATTTGACTTCGAAGCCAGATGAAGGACTAAATTGCGGGGTTGAGTTCCAACCGCCTTTATCAACGCGCCATAAAGGGTCCAATCAATTCCCAGAACCATCGCCAGGAACGAAAACGTTTCGTTCAACATAATCGGACGTTGTTCCCTTACAGCCTTCCTTTTCGGAACGCCTGACTGTTTTAATTAGTTTAGTTTATGAAATTATATTTCCTTTCAAGTTTAATGGTCAGTTTTGACCACGGAGGAGTGATAAAGGTAGAGACAGACGCGCCTACAAACCATATTTTGTAGATTCCAAAATACTCAAATTCTGTCCCCATATTTTATCAATCCTGCCAGCTTCTGATAATACATTTTGGCGGGGGTCAATGAGTCCCATTTTGGTCCTTCCACGCAACAGGCAACGACCTCCGCCTAGCTGACCAAAATCGTGCGAGCGTCGTTAGAGTAACGACCTTACCATCGACACTCAGTCGTAGGAGGTATTAGGAGTTGAAATTCAAGGTGTCTGGGAATTTCGTCGTTTTCAATCAGCCAGTTTATCCGCCATCCGTCTCTCCCCGTGATTTTTCCTCCGCGTTTAACCTTTAATTACTAATTGTTGAAATCACGCGCGTAATTGCGAGGCTGAACAAATTCGATCGGCCTTCTTGAACGTCGCCATCTTAAATATTTCGTTAAACGAGTCAGCTATCTCGCTGGACTCAGTGGGAATCGCCATCGCTAATACCAATTCATAGGTCGTAGGACCAAATCGGAAAAACAGAACTAATTTTTTACACAGCCGAGTGAATGATTTAAGCTAAAAGGAATGCACCGTATCCGCGATTTAAGTATTGATATTCGTATCCGCGATTTGAGTATTGGCATTCGTATCTTTACATCCACAAAATAAATATTTGAATTTGCACAAATTTGTCCTCTTCAACCCCGCCGTCCCGATGGACCCAATTCCCACCCACGTTTTGGAACAATTTAGCAACGTATCGGCGGGTTTTTATATTTTCCTAGTCAACCGACGCGATATTTTTAAACGGTATTCACAATCGACCAACACCATTTTAATGGCAAATATTTGGCGTACGCTGGCGAGTTCTCTGAAAAAATAAGTTCTTGATTGCGAGCGCCACTTTAAGATCTTCAGCATCAATCGCGATAACTCGCGTATACTCGAGTTGGCAAGCTCATCTATCCAATTAAATTTTTCGTTTCTAGGCGGACAATATTTTCTTCGCATATTTCGTTCTAATTGGTTATTCGAAATGATTAGCGCCGCTGAAAAATTCCCTAGTTTCGTCGATGCTGATGTCATGGAAGTACTACCGAGATATAACAAGTACAGGTAGGCGACAAAATACGGTTCAACAGGAAACGTGCCGTTAAATTGTAATTTCTTAATGGGGATATTTTGTATCCGATATTAGATTCAGAAACAAAACTGACTTGGTAATCGGTGCGATATACGTGAGTAATTTGGAAAAAAAAACCTTATTGAACTTATAATCCGTGAAAAAGTCTTAATTCCGTAATGTAGCGGATTAAGTTCTACGACCCGTGACTGTGATTTAATTGCGATAACAACAATTTGTAAATTGCCAATTGAGTAGAGATTCCGGTAGCGTTTTTCCTCGTAGAGTGACTTAACTAGGAGAGCTGAGCCGGTTTTCGAGTTTGCGAAGATGAATGAACAGTTTTTGTGTGTCTTGTCTTTTTTCCATTTAGGAAACGCAACTACTGACACCGGCTTATAAAATGTGTCTCGCCATGAAGGAATACGTCGAACGAACATTTAATTTCAAGTAAGAAAAAACAAACTCGCCTCCCTCGGGTGCAATCCCAGGGCGAGTAATAGCGAAATCCACCGCAGGGTTCATGCTATAGGGCGAGAAAAATTACTCCGAGAGAGAGAGAGTTCTTCCATTCCAAATGGGAAGCAAATTTTTCTCTGCGTCTTTTGAGAGCACTTTTTTCAATAATCTGATTGGGAGAAGCGATCCTTCTTCAAATTTTCGTTTGAGCGCTCGATGCTCGATAGCGCAGGTGGGCAAGAACAACGAGGCTCAGAGCACTCTCAAAGCGCTCCTGCTTGGAGACAGTGTGTAATGTCCACGCAATGTCTAACATTCTGGTTAAAGCGTGACGTCGTGTCGTGGTACTTTTCTCGTCTATATTTCATTCTGGCTAAAGCGTAAATAAAACGTAATTCCGAGAGATTCAAACAGTTCAAGGGATGCTGTTACCATATTTTTCGAAGGCCTATAACTAATGTTTCACTGCTGGGAGTGATGACGTCACAACCCATGTAACTAGGAAATAGCTACTAAAAAACACGAAACGTATTTATCAAGGCGTTGAATACGTCACATCCAAGCCCTCGAGCTTGCCAGTGTTTTCTTAACTTTTTTCACCGCGTTTTTTAATTTAAATCTTACCTAAGATTTTATTTATATATCTTTGGGCTTTAACAGTATTTGCTTCGTAATTGGGACTACGCCTGGTGTACGCCCCTCTTAACTCTCTCACCCCGTTTTTAATCGTTATTTAGTGTGATATTCGACTGGATTCCCTTCGAAAAAGTAGTCAACTTCAAATGTTCCATAAACATGAGTGATGCGGTAAGCCACAATAATTTAACAAATGGCTTCGTCTCTGAGTTCACTCGCCGCCAAATATTAGTTCGGTTTTTATAGTTTTACTCAACGGTTATTAATCTAACTCGTGGATAGAAGAATCGATATTTTCGTCGCTAGAGTTTGGCCCCTTTCACGATGCCATCAAAAAGAAGTTTTCAAAACAACTTTTTTCCATTAATTGAATTCATATATTCATTCAGGGCCTGCTGCCTGATTTAATGTTCATTCCGGTGGATGGTTCAACTTTGGATGGTTGCCACGAGGCCTTCCCGACCTCAATGTTTTCATTCAGCGAAACGCTGATCGTCACCTCCGAACCAAACACTAACGTTGTCCCTACTTTAAACCTCCTCAAAATGGAGACGATGGTAAAGAAACGACTGGACACGCTTGTGCGGTACAATCAACGATTATTTACATTGACACCCAGGTTATTTCGTTTCAGGTGAGTGTATTATTCGCGGTGTCGTGTTGCGTCATCACCCTGCTGTTGACCGTGTCCATTCGCTCGTCCGTCTCGCGTCCATCGCGCTCGTTCCTAATGGACATTCTGCGCAATTTTTGGGATACCCTTTGCATTTTCTTTTTCGAACGTAAGCCACGTTGAAAACGGTCCTTGGTGGCGAACTTTTCTTTCTTACTTTATCTTCTCGCCCATCGTAGCCTATCCGAAGCTGTCTTTGGTTCTGTCGGCTCGCATCGCCTGCCTATCGTGGCTAATCGGAGTGCTGGTCATCTACATTGAACTCTCTGGTTCCCTGCAATCCGAGTTCTCCATCAAGACCTACAATACCGTCTCTTCTCTGAAAGATCTCGCCGACCACCGTGACATCAAGCCTTACGTCATGAGAAATGCCATGGAATTTCGTTACATCGATTTCATGGTACGTAAATCAGCCTCGAAAAAGGCTCTCGATAATTTAAAAAGTGGCCTTGCTGTTTTCAGAAAGGCCAGAATCGCCACATGCAAACGCTGTACGACGAAATCTCGGAAAATGGACGCTTTTTCGATCTTTTTGATGACGCGATTCAAGAGGATTTCTACTTTAGACTGGCTGACACTCGGGACAAAAAGGCACTGGTCATACATAGCTTTTATTTGGAACTAATTCTTGGTTTCGACTTGCAGAACATAAAGGAGAAGGAATGCCCGGGCATCGAAGACGAGCCCTGCAGTCTGGGCGATTTGCCGCTGGTTCAGATCGGAATCGACGAAGAAAAAAGGGACATCTTGACGCTGGTCATGTCCAAGCAACTATACCAATCGAAAACTTTCAGGGAACTAGTCAATTTGGCGTAAGCTAAATAATATACGGTTAAAACTTAGTACAATCATTTCAGTCGATGAATGTCTATTTTAGCGTTCTGGTGATATTCGAGACGAAATGTATTGATTCGTACTTTTTCGAGAACGCTTACAATCTGGAGTTCGTCACTTGGAAACCACCAATCGAGTCATTCGACGCCCAGAAGTTGACCGGCATGAGCGCACTCTTTTCCATGTTTTTCTATATGTCTTTGATTTCGATATCGGTGTTTCTATTCGAGGTAGTCTTAGGAAATTTGCAGTTCCGGTGTGGAAGTCACCGTTGGATGCGCCGTTAAAATCCTAAGAATTCTTTATGCTTCAGACATCGACGGCCGAGAAGAAAATTTCTCCCGAACTCCTCTTAATTCTCAAGGAAGAATAGTGGCTAGTAAAAATCACGATGTGCATGTACTGGGATTTTTTTTTTAAGTTTTGTTCACTTAAGCGCCACAAAACAAAGCCTTTCCATTAGTCACGTACTTCATTTACAAGAAATATATTTCACAATTAAATGGCGGATAAGCTTTGACAAATTTTGGCCGTTTCAATTTCATGAGTAATTACTTTAGCGAGATATCAACTCTAGGCGTCGTATCACGCATTACTCGAATCAAACATTTACGCGGTGGTTTTTGGATTTGATGCCATTGTAGATTAACTGCTAGCTACTATTATTGGGGAAATTGTTGGCATGTGCTTATTTATCCGAAGACCGTCCCTACTTAAGAATCGTTGCGTCACCTCGATATCGTTTTCAAGGAGACGCTGAGCTCGCTGTACTACCACCATATCACATCAAATTAATAGTTACAAAATAAATTGTTTTCATTCGCCTTAATTGAAATCGTTCGTTTAAGAAGATGTTTCAAGAATATTTTCTCAAATAATGGAATGTATCAAATCTTATTAACTGAAGTCGCTGTGTCAACATTAGAGATCTTTCAATTTGAAATATTTTATTTCAACTGTAATAACAAGGTTTGAACGTAACTTAAATGTATCGGAATAAAATAATATAAATACAGTATATTAACTAAATGTGTCGAATATTAACTAAATGTGTCGAATATTAACTAAATGTGTCGAATATTAACTAAATGTGTCGAATATTAACTAAATGTGTCGAATATTAACTAAATGTGTCGAATATTAACTAAATGTGTCGAATATTAACTAAATGTGTCGAATATTAACTAAATGTGTCGAATATTAACTAAATGTGTCGAATATTAACTAAATGTGTCGAATATTAACTAAATGTGTCGAATATTAACTAAATGTGTCGAATATTAACTAAATGTGTCGAATATTAACTAAATGTGTCGAATATTAACTAAATGTGTCGAATATTAACTAAATGTGTCGAATATTAACTAAATGTGTCGAATATTAACTAAATGTGTCGAATATTAACTAAATGTGTCGAATATTAACTAAATGTGTCGAATATTAACTAAATGTGTCGAATATTAACTAAATGTGTCGAATATTAACTAAATGTGTCGAATATTAACTAAATGTGTCGAATATTAACTAAATGTGTCGAATATTAACTAAATGTGTCGAATATTAACTAAATGTGTCGAATATTAACTAAATGTGTCGAATATTAACTAAATGTGTCGAATATTAACTAAATGTGTCGAATATTAACTAAATGTGTCGAATATTAACTAAATGTGTCGAATATTAACTAAATGTGTCGAATATTAACTAAATGTGTCGAATATTAACTAAATGTGTCGAATATTAACTAAATGTGTCGAATATTAACTAAATGTGTCGAATATTAACTAAATGTGTCGAATATTAACTAAATGTGTCGAATATTAACTAAATGTGTCGAATATTAACTAAATGTGTCGAATATTAACTAAATGTGTCGAATATTAACTAAATGTGTCGAATATTAACTAAATGTGTCGAATATTAACTAAATGTGTCGAATATTAACTAAATGTGTCGAATATTAACTAAATGTGTCGAATATTAACTAAATGTGTCGAATATTAACTAAATGTGTCGAATATTAACTAAATGTGTCGAATATTAACTAAATGTGTCGAATATTAACTAAATGTGTCGAATATTAACTAAATGTGTCGAATATTAACTAAATGTGTCGAATATTAACTAAATGTGTCGAATATTAACTAAATGTGTCGAATATTAACTAAATGTGTCGAATATTAACTAAATGTGTCGAATATTAACTAAATGTGTCGAATATTAACTAAATGTGTCGAATATTAACTAAATGTGTCGAATATTAACTAAATGTGTCGAATATTAACTAAATGTGTCGAATATTAACTAAATGTGACGAATATTAACTAAATGTGTCGAATATTAACTAAATGTGTCGAATATTAACTAAATGTGTCGAATATTAACTAAACAGGGTTGCCACAGATTTTTCATAACAAAGTTCCCTGACTTTTCCAGGTTTTCCCTGACCATCTACAGGTTTAAATTAGTAGTAATATGCAATTTCAAGTGTAAAACCTTTTTTATTCTTCAATAACTGTCCAAATAAACCCCTTATAGTGTAGTAAGGGAATTCGGTTGCTAGAGATTCGCGTGGGAGCTCTTCCTTGTGTGAATCACTTCTCCCCAAAAATTGGTGTTCTGTTTAGACAGTATACTGTGAGAAAGTATTCATAAAAATGTGCTTTTCTCAATAGGGACTTTCCACAAATGTTTTGAAGGCTCTGATTCCATATAGTACATTTTTACACATATTTATGGAAGCTTCCCTGGTCTAATTGAATCCATACCATGAGATTCCTCAATTTCATTATTGGATAACATGAAAATTTCCTGACTTTTCCCTTACCTTTGAACAATTTTAAAATTTTCTGACTTTTCCCTGACCTTTGAACAATTTTAAAATTCCCTGACTTTTCTCTGACCTTTGAACAATTTTAAAATTCCCTGACTTTTCCCTGACCTTTGAACAATTTTAAAATTCCCTGACTTTTCCCTGACCTTTGAACAATTTTAAAATTACCAAATGTGTCGAATATTAACCAAATGTGTCGAATATTAACCAAATGTGTCGAATATTAACCAAATGTGTCGAATATTAACCAAATGTGTCGAATATTAACCAAATGTGTCGAATATTAACCAAATGTGTCGAATATTAACCAAATGTGTCGAATATTAACCAAATGTGTCGAATATTAACCAAATGTGTCGAAAATTAACCAAATGTGTCGAAAATTAACCAAATGTGTCGAAAATTAACCAAATGTGTCGAATATTAACCAAATGTGTCGAATATTAACCAAATGTGTCGAATATTAACCAAATGTGTCGAATATTAACCAAATGTGTCGAATATTAACCAAATGTGTCGAATATTAACCAAATGTGTCGAATATTAACCAAATGTGTCGAATATTAACCAAATGTGTCGAATATTAACCAAATGTGTCGAATATTAACCAAATGTGTCGAATATTAACCAAATGTGTCGAATATTAACCAAATGTGTCGAATATTAACCAAATGTGTCGAATATTAACCAAATGTGTCGAATATTAACCAAATGTGTCGAATATTAACCAAATGTGTCGAATATTAACCAAATGTGTCGAATATTAACCAAATGTGTCGAATATTAACCAAATGTGTCGAATATTAACCAAATGTGTCGAATATTAACCAAATGTGTCGAATATTAACCAAATGTGTCGAATATTAACCAAATGTGTCGAATATTAACTAAATGTGTCGAATATTAACTAAATGTGTCGAATATTAACTAAATGTGTCGAATAATATAATATATAATATAAATTATATATTATATAAAGTAAGCCAATTTTTCGTGTAAGTTTTATATGTATCTCTAGTTTGATATTTGTTCGTAATAGATAAATATATAAAAAGCTCAGTTCGGCTTGATCAACTTGTTAGTTTAGCGGCCGCGTCACTGTAGACGTCACTCATCCCCTAGAGTTCCGGATGTAAAAAGAACGCGGGCGCGGAGAAAGCAGCCGTTAAGCTTGAGAGTAAAACTAGAGATCTTAAGAATTTTGTCATTCTGACTGCGGGCGCAGTCTTTCTGTACAAGAAACGTCACAGGTGACGTCGACGCTCAACTTACGAAAAAGGACTCCTCCCTTTTATATTTTTATCTATATTTATACTGATGGAGACTTGTTTAAAGCACTCGTTGTTAAGTGTTTTCCGCTTGTTTCGATTGTTTCTTTAAATGTAGAAGTGGTTAACTAGTGGGAACGCAACTTAACGCGGTTTCGGCCGTCACTAAGGGTGTGGAAGGGAAAGCCATGATAGTCACGATTTGGGCCCACACATGCGGGAACCAAACTGGCGAAGAATGCATTTTGAGTTTCTCCTTAGCATACGTGGTGGCAGGGTGAGTCGTCCCTCGTCCCTACCCCGTGCAGTTTCTCAGAATGGAAACCATAAGTGCCAACCCACCAGGCTTCGCCGCACCAAACTATCAATTCCATTGAAGATTCAGCACTCTTTACAAACTAAGACTCCCTTTTACGAAGGTTGACCTCTCAAAGGTAGAAATAAGTTTTCGTATTTTTTTTAGAAAAAGTTTTAGAATTTCTACGGGCCTACAAATACGACAGTTATTTTATAAAATCGCGAAATCGTCCACCAATAAGAGCCAAATCGTCGACCAACAAGAGCCAAATCGTCGACCAACAAGAGCCAAATCGTCGACCAACAAGAGCCAAATCGTCGACCAACAAGAGCCAAATCGTCGACCAACATGAGCCAAATCGTCGACCAACAAGAGCCAAATCGTCGACCAACAAGAGCCAAATCGTCGACCAACAAGAGCCAAATCGTCGACCAACAAGAGCCAAATCGTCGACCAACAAGAGCCAAATCGTCGACCAACAAGAGCCAAATCGTCGACCAACAAGAGCCAAATCGTCGACCAACAAGAGCCAAATCGTCGACCAACAAGAGCCAAATCGTCGACCAACAAGAGCCAAATCGTCGACCAATAAGAGCCAAATCGTCGACCAATAAGAGCCAAATCGTCGACCAATAAGAGCCAAATCGTCGACCAATAAGAGCCAAATCGTCGACCAATAAGAGCCAAATCGTCGACCAATAAGAGCCAAATCGTCGACCAATAAGAGCCAAATCGTCGGACTATAAGAGCCAAATCGTCGGACTATAAGAGCCAAATCATCGGACTATAAGAGCCAAATCATCGGACTATAAGAGCCAAATCATCGGACTATAAGAGCCAAATCATCGGACTATAAGAGCCAAATCATCGGACTATAAGAGCCAAATCATCGGACTATAAGAGCCAAATCATCGGACTATAAGAGCCAAATCGTCGGACTATAAGAGCCAAATCGTCGGACTATAAGAGCCAAATCGTCGGACTATAAGAGCCAAATCGTCGGACTATAAGAGCCAAATCGTCGGACTATAAGAGCCAAATCGTCGGACTATAAGAGCCAAATCGTCGGACTATAAGAGCCAAATCGTCGGACTATAAGAGCCAAATCGTCGGACTATAAGAGCCAAATCGTCGGACTATAAGAGCCAAATCGTCGGACTATAAGAGCCAAATCGTCGACCAATAAGAGCCAAATCGTCGACCAATAAGAGCCAAATCGTAGACCAATAAGAGCCAAATCGTAGACCAAAATCGCAAAATCGTTGAGTCTTTTATGTATAAGTGTTCTCGCTTTGTAGCTCTTAGAGAGATATATATATTCTAATACGTCGATAGAAAAATATTCACGATACTTTCGCTTCAAAGAATTAATTTGCCATTTAAAAATTAGATATAACCTATAAATTGGCAAATAACATAAATTATACAAAGGTTGCGTAAATAGTCCCACAAACCAGATGTTTAAATACAATCTCCAATCTCGACAAAGTGTCCTTAAATTCCTTCAAATAGCTTTTAAACAAGTACTTCAGTATGCCTTTAAAAGTCATGGTGGGATAAACCTATATTAAATTCCAATTTTCATGGCTAGAGGAGGTTCCGCTTTGTCAGGGTGAAACGCGGAGACCCTAGCTTTGTATGCAACGCACACTCGAAGTGATTAGAACCCAAAAGTCGCGATTCATTCGAGGAAATGTTTGGAAGGTAGCCGCCGCTCTAGCCGAGCCAACAACAAAAATTTAACTTACATTTTCAACCATTAATCAAACGGTTGGCCCGAAAATTCGGTTCTGGTTAGAGTAACTATACAAAAACTTGAGTGATTTACTAGGGATACATCTACGTATACATTTTAAACTGATGGTTTGGCTGATGTCTATCTCATCCATCCATTTCCGCATCCTCAATACACCATTTAGCCATTACTTAGGGCGCTGTGGCGGAATAGGGCGAACTTTCACTGGGTGAAAATGGCAGAGAAAAAAGGAAAGGTTACGCGCGCCTCACCGAGCGAACGTTCTATTTTTCACCACTAGTAGGCGTTTCGAGCGCGGGCATGGGTAGTTGGGTACAATGGAAGAGCTAAATGGTGTATTGTGTGAAGAGAAATAAAGGAGATTTTAGTGCCACTCTTCGAGCTGTTACGGACCAAGAAAGTAACAAGGTTGTCGCGCGAGATGAGTGCATTATTTCGAAAAGACGAGAGATACTAATCTGTATACGTGAAAATTACCGTAATTTTGGAAATGGTTAATTATTCGGTAATTTATCGTCTCGTGGTAATTTATCAATATTGAATTTCTACGATTTTATGCGCGGAATTACTATTCCAAACACTTGAAATTATTATTAAAATTGATATCGCAAAATTACTTAAAGACGTAATTATTGATGCCGTACTCGAATAACAAATAAAATGTAGGCTTCTGGCCGATTTAAAAAAGTTAAACTTTGACCTCTTTTAGCAATTTGTTTTAAATTATAATTTACCGTTTTTGGGGAATTTTACAGGAAACAAACCTTAGATTACTATTTCCAAGAATATCGAACCGTACGCAATACCTCTGGTATAACGCTAGTTTCGAACGGGAGGAGCTTTGACGTTATATGCGTTTTTATTTTCACCCTATCACGAGCTTTCGACGTCGGCGACAGAGAGCTAGCTCTGCCGGCAGCGCCTATCCCCGCAGCCTGATATCCTCCCCCCCCCCCCGCACTTATCGTAGAAAACCGCTAATCGCTTCCTGTACACGTGACATGAGAAGCGGCGTAAGACCTCCGTAGGCTCCATCCGCTTGAGACTAGCGCGCGGACAAAGGTATAGCTCTTCCATATGCTTGTGTTAAATATATTCTTGCTATTACCCTGGTATTTTACCACTTAAATAACTGATTTAATACTCTATTAGAGACTGAGGAAGTGCTCAATTACCAAATACTGCAAGAGCATATGTATATTTCAAGGAAAATTAAATGGTTGAGTATCGTTGAAGTTTCCAACTTGTTCAAACCTAGACCTCCCGATTAGCTTTTACCAGAAGCCGATGAAACCTCCTTTGAAGTCTATTACTCCCGGGTCTTGTCTACCCCTCTCTGTATGGGTTAGTTTCAAAAAGCGCGATTCGTACGCCTCCTAACGGTAGATATTTTCGGAGTGGGAGTTCGCCGAGCGAATATCTCTAGCAGCCTTGGAGTTTGTCAAAAAACGTCGTCGTTTGTGGAGAGAGAGAATTTCCAACTTTCCGTAGACAGGGGGGTATGAAGTAGGACCCCTCCGAACTCGTAAAATTGTGAATTTTACCCATACAGAGAGCGCTATATGGAACATTAGAGTAGTACACTTCAAAGGAGGGTTTCATCTACTTCTGATTTTACCTATTACCTGTTTATTTTGGTTTTTTTGTCTAGCTCCTCGCGTGCACCCGAAACGGCCTTTTTGTTTGGGCGGGCTGTCTTTATTGTCAGAGCTTATTAATTTTAGCGAGAAATTCATATTCATAAACCGATAATCCGTTTATTTTGGGGAAGTTTTAACATCGCGATTACGAGATCAACTACGGGTCATATTTCGTGGCAAATAATGGTTAGACTTAAGTTTTGGGGAACGTCAAAGACAAAGTGGGAGAGCTTTAGAAGTTTCAAAATTACAATCGATTGGCTTTTGATTTTTTGTCATGAACTAAATAAAAAAACTGATTTTGAATTTACTTTCAGTAGCAATTTGCAGGTGATACTTTAGTATTTAATTTGAATTTTCAAATTTAGTAATTTAGTAAATTATATAATGATCTGATATCTTTAAATATAACAAAATTTCTAAACCCATCACACAAAAGCTATTTCCAAATAGTGTACCATAAAATGATTGGCCCTTGTCAGCGGCTTGTGGTGGGGGTTCTCTCTAAAAGGTAAATACGAATCTATTTGTAAAGATTTCCCTGTATAAAATAATTACTCCCGTAGAAACTCCCAGATTTTAAACATTCTGATAAAACGTCTTTTCTATCAATAGGTCTTTGTTTAAAACGTAAAAAATGTGGGTTAATCTCGCGTGACTTTAGTGGCGAATAATGATACGAAAAATCCATATTTTTTATCGACCCCCCAAGATTTTTTAACGCAATTATTTGTCTTGAATTATTTATTGGGCAAAATGTTTTGAAAGGATATTTTAAGATGCGAAAGAGTATGATCTTTTGTTGCCCGGCTATTGTATCGAATCGGCGAGGAGTTGAGTCGAGTTTTTATAATCTTTCTTACAAATTTGGCCCGGAGGGGCTTTTTACCTCCCCGACTGAACTTTAGTTCAGGGGGAGGTTTTACACTGATCGTGTCTGTGTGTGTGTGTGTCTGTGTGTCTGTGTGTCTGTGTGTGTGTGTGTGTGTGTGTGTCACTTCCTGTGTAAGCGGATATCCTGTGTAAGCGGAAATCACGTGACCTAGCTCGTGGAGCAAAAAGTCTAGAGACGTAATCATACCAGCTTATCGTTCAATTCCGTTTAACGGGAATTACCTCCTTTAAGCGTGGCTGCCACATTAAGTTTCAAGTGTCGTGCAATTATATGCAACAGGACGTCTCCAATTGCATATTATCACCTTCCACCATCCACTTTACGGTCAAACCTCGATGCTGGACAGTTGAAGGCGATTATACGCAATGGGACGTCTCCCACTGTTATAATCACCTCCGACCATCCCTACACCAAGGTCCAACCTCAAGTGTCCGATCTCAGCGGGCCATATTAGCGAGGCGTCCCTCACTAATATAGTCCACATCAACCTTCCACTCCACTCATCTCCTCCCTCTACGGGTCTTTGTGGTGCAGTTACCGAATGCCTAGGGTTACGATAAACGTCTAGACGTTGAGAAGGGGGGGTTTTCCCCAACTCTTCACGGTTACACGCTCGATGAATAAAGGTTAGCGAAAGCTATATATACCCCTTTTCCATGCCCAAACTATTTTGGCCTTATGCCGCGATTTCTTTTAGTAAATTGAAGCGTATAATGCATTTAAATTTTAATTTAATATCATAATATTGTTAAACTGAATCTAATTAATAACTAAGCTGAAAAATCAATTAAAAATTCGAGATAGTTTAGAAGATATTTAAGAAATTGTCCAAAAATTTAGTGAAATTTGACCGTTTAATACCAGCTTGAGTTGGCAACACGCGTTAAGCTGTTTTTTATATATCATTTAGTCCAAAAAGTAAAGGTATAACGGGCAGTATAGGCTAAGGCTTGCTGCAAACTTGGGGTGGATTGAAGAATCTAAATAAAGGTACGTTTACACGGGCATCCAAGATAGAAATGATATAAGATTTAAAGCTGAGGCGGATTGATACAAAATGTTAAACCTCTTAAGAAAAATGATAGTGGTGAAAGCTCTCCTTGAACAAAAGTACAGTAGGTTTCCCGTGTTTAAAAAACAACAATTTTGAAGAAAAAATGGACATCTGATGTTGGAAAAAAAATAGGCTTCAGTTTTCTCCACTATAAAACCAAGAAACATTTCCGATTTTTTTCATAATCGAAATAAGCCGTGTACAGTGATCTTCGAGACGAGGCCAGACCAGACGAAAGAGAGCTATAATGACTTAAGGGAGATAATCAACCAGCATAGAATGTTATCACCATTTGAAGTCAACAGAGCAGCGACACGGCTTTCATTTATCTCAAGAAAGAGACGGCCCGGCTACGAAGAATTGAAACGTGCAAGCAGTTAGTGTTTTCGGACTTGACATATGAGATACCTACAGTCAGTAAAAGCTCGGCAGTTCTTCATACGGCCTCGTAATTGTAAACAGAAAAGGAGCTATTCTAACGGTATGGAAATTAGTCTACTTTCAGTCTTTTAAGATATTTTTTTTATCGTAGGAGTGGAAGCTAACGTCTTGTAACCGGTTTGGAGAATAACCTCTCATAAACCAGCTCAATCCTTGGATTCTTGCAATGACTGGGATCACTTTTATGATGAAAATATCAGTAATGGCCCTCTGTTAGCACGTCAAATCAAGAATTTCGGACGAAAATTGTACCGGAAGTAATTATCAATCATCTACCGACAATGGGTTGTAAATGGAACATTCAGTCTACAATATTCCTTGGTTTGTCCAAGAGGAACTTGCTACCATATCTTCGTCGTTTTCATTCCTTGTCTTCCTTGCCATCCCAGACTAAATTCTTCGTCTTTATCAAATCAGTGGATTATCAAAGATAATCACACAGTACAGCCTATACTCAAGTGTTAATTTATATTACTTGTATTTTAAATTTTTACTTATAAAATAAACATTTCATTTGGTGTGTCTATTAAGAAATCTATGCCCTGCCGCATATAATTATGGGTAACGCAGGGGTAACGCAGGACACACTTTTGCATTCTCTGAATCCTTGAGGTTAAGGGAAAATACTTATACTCCGTAACCTAGATGGGAAATAGAGAAGTGTGATTGAAATGCACGCTGTTTCTTCTACTCTTCCAATACTCCACATTTCTTTTCATCTTTTATTTTAGGTAAGGTTAGGTTAGGTTAGGTTAGGTTAGGTTATGTTACCTTAACGTCGGGGTCGGGGAGGTTATATTTTGGTTTCCCAACTTGTCATTATTTTCTTTTACACAAATTATGATTGAGCTACGAAAGAAACAAGTTCTACTAACACACGCCAATTATACCTCCTCGTTTTTGACGTAATAATATCCCCAATCACGACATAAAACTCGAATATACGATTATACCATATATATACAAACTCAAAATTAGCAACGACTAATTTCCAAGTTTAAATTATTTAAATCCCCAACGATTAAAAACTTTTCAAATACACGAATTTATGGCTCGGATTATAAATTATCTGGATAATTTTGCTATTATTCACGGTTAAACATAAATGGTTTCTTAATTAACCGTTATATAATTGAATTTTTTATCTTGAGAAAAATCACACGGTTTCCACCAATTATTTACGTTTTGGTTAACCGTTTAGCAATTGAACAAATGCTCGAAGATAGAACGAATAATATATTTTGTAAAATTATTTTGAACAATTGACAGATTCGAGATTTTCAAACTTATAAACGAACGTCCAGGGGCTACGGCCATTGGGGTACAAGTATAATGATGAATCAACACAGTAGATGGCGCCCCTGCCCCTCACTATCTCGCTCTCGTACCTATCCACATATAACCTCCGTTTCTATGTGAAAAGCGTCAAGTATCGAAGCGCGAGGGGAGGAATTACCGCTAATTTGTCTCTCTCGTCTTAGCTAAGCCGATCAGAATGGGAACTACGATAGCGACATCTCTTAACAGATCGCAAAGAGTGTACCTCAATGGCCCGCTGCCCATGCAAGTTCCTCTTCAATTTCAAATTCGTCTATACGATTACAATGACGTCATCAATTAATAGGCCTAAATGTGAAAAGATTACTTCAAAATTCTTCGACAGTGTTACGCAAATATGTGTTAGAAACCATTAAAATAATTTACTGAAAAACTCGCGCGTTCTGGCACGAGTTATAAGGTCGCTTTCGCGCTGTCTTTTTAGTAAAAGTACTTGATCCAGACAGTCAACTACTCTCGTACTAACATTATCATTAATTCCTGAAATAAACTATTTCATATATCGGAAAAAATTGGCCTAAAAATATAATTTTAAAGTTTCTTTCGAACGCCTCAACTTGAGTACAAAATTATGGATATAGTGTTTTAATTATTATGCTAGAACTAAAATATTATTCCTAGGAATTCGAAAAAATGGTGACAGCCACATTTTAAATAAGGAATCGACCATGTTCTTGATTTTCTTTCGAATACGCGTTTACAAATTAATCGTGTAAAATGTATTCAATCATTCGTGTGAATGGCTTGAACTGGTTTAGAAATTTTGGATACAAATTTTAGCCCTAGAGGCCCGAACTGAGAGTGGGCTGAATGACGCGCAAACACACCCTGTTATTATTACTCAAATGTTTCATCGTAATCCGATTATATCTACAAACAAAACCCAGCTAAGACGAGAACTCGACGAATGATTTCAACGCAAACCAAACTACAAGCGCAGCCACATCTCCGATAATAAACCAATCAGATATAATAGGTAGCTATACTAATTGCACACGTTGAATTGTCCAAATGGATGATTCGAACCATTCATTTTCAAGGTTTATCGAGACACCATCACGCGAAGGTAAATTTATAACAAAACTATCCTTCTATAAGTTCTGTTCAAAGGGTGTTGACAAAATGGGACAAATCTTAGGCGGACTGATACAAAATGGTAAATCTCGTAAAAGAAAAAGAAGCGGTTGGCTTTTTATTACGTCAAAGACTATAGGAGTAACGAAAAATCACAATTATTTAGCCTTGTACAATTGACGTAATATGACTAATTTCCAAACAAGGAAGAAAAATTTCGAGTTATTCTTCAACTGTATCGTGGCGTTGCGTAAACCTAAAAAACAAGACTGCAGGTTCGAGGTCAATCAACATAGTACTAACGAAAATACAATCGACGTGTTAAACAATAGGAACAAAAAAACATTAATTATTCTGGGAGTATTATGATACTGTTCATTAATTTCGATTTTGCGAGACTAAAGGGGTACTAGACTCTTATAACGAGTTACTTCTGAACAATTTCAACAGTTATAATACGTGTAAAAAGTATTAAAGTTCTTTAAATGTTTACGAGGTAAATTACTATTAATTATCAAAGAAAATTTAGAATGTGTCAATTGGCGAGAAAAATTAGTTGCCGATGGCAGTGAATTATCAGATAAAAATGACCCGATGGCGCGATTTCTAACAAACATCTCTCTCGGTTCAAGCAATGACATTTCAAAGTCAAACTCTCATTGGCATCAGCAATTGAGTCCTTTTTAAAAAATAAATCAGAAATTTATTGCAGCCTCATTTCGTAGCTTTAATAATAAACCTCGAATCACAATGAAGCCTTTACCTAGTTTTGATTATGTTTAAAGGCATGTTTTAAGTCTAAATCGAATAAAAATCTTTAAAGGAAGAATGAAAGGCCAAAACAACCAATTTTTAATCGATTAAGAATGCTAAAATAATGAGAAAAACCATAATATAACTCACCAAAAATATTTCGTTATTTTATAATCAATTTCCAAAGTTCCGAAACTTGCAGATGCTAAGCCTTGGCTGCCTAGCTCAGCGAACTAGGCGAGCACGAGCCGTATTTTTTTTTAATATTCCCGTCTGATCTAGTCGCCAATCACGAGCGAGTACGCGTATTTTTAAAATACGCGTCCTCGCTCGTGATTGGCGACAAGAACAGCCGCGAATGTAAAAAAAAAAAAAAAAAAAAAAAAAAAAAAAATACAGGTCGTGCTAGCCTAGTTCACCGAACTAGACAACCTAGGCTTAGCATCGGAACTTTGGAAATTGATTATAAAATAACGAAATATTTTTGGTGAGTTATATTATTGTTTTTCTCGTTTACCATTCTTAATCTATTAAAATTAGGTTGTTTCGGCCTTTCATTCTCCCTTTCAAGGGAGAATGCAACCTAACAACTACGAACAAATATTAAACTAGAAATAAATTTAAACTTTACCCGGAAAATAGGCTTAGCGGGTTCGTGGAGATCCTGATTTCCTCGCGTATAAGGTCAATCGAATGCGATTGTAAGTCCCGTGGCATTTCGCGTGAACGACGGGCCTTCACTCATTGGTCGCTAGACCTTACACGGAGGCAATTCAGGATCCGCATTAATCCCGCTAAGCCTATTTCCGGGAAAGTTTTAAATTGATTTAATATTTGTTTGTATAATTTTCTTGCTGGTGGATTAGGCCTATTTTAAAACGATATCGAATCGATAAAAAAAAATCAGTCGTTGTTAGGTTACATTCTACCTTTAAGCCAAAGGGCGTTTTTTTTTTTTTTTTTAAGTCGTGGGTTTTTTTTTTTTTTATTAAATGCCAAAATCTGACTAAATTTCTACTATAGCATATAGATGATGCTTGCTAATATAATAGTTAACAAGAGTGTGATGGAAATAATGAAATGGTCGCGTCATCTCGAGAGAAAAAAAAAACCCATAGATTTAAAGGTAACCTTTAGAAAACGGCTCTTGCGAAACTAATGTTGGACACGTTGGGTGTAACGGAATTAACACTAATTAAAATTTATAAAATAACGCTACCTAAAGTAAAACTTTTCATAATTTCGACACAATTTTAAAGGGTTATTGCGTAATGAAAATAATATTCTCGAATATGAAACGTGTGGCTTAAATACAATATAAAGTGAGGCGTCCCAGTAGAGAGATTCATTGATTTTCTGACGATTCTGATTAATTTCCCTGACCATTACTTAATATTTTCCATGACTAACAAAAATATAAAATCGAACCAATCAAATCAACCCAATTTATTCCGAAGGCATCGCTTTTACCATCTGATGACGTTTTAAAACTCAAACTTTTGGAAGTTAATTTCTCGGACTTTTCCAGGTTTTCCCTGACCATTTCTAAAGAGTTTACTTGAACATTCCCACTTTTTATTTGACAAAGTTTATCAATCAGACTCAGGATAGTTTATTCGGAATACGAGAAAATAATTTAAAATTTAAGCAAATTTCCTGGACATGAACCGAAATATTTCATTTCTCCGACCATTTGGGCTCATTTTAAAATTCACTGACTTTTCCCTGACCTTTTGGGGTAACTTTCAAATATCCACACTTTTCCCTGACCTTTTGGGGCAATTTTCAAATTTCCAGACTTTTCCCTGACCTTTTGGAGAATTTTCAAATTTTCAGACTTTTTCCTGACCCTTTGGGCCAATTTTCATATTTCCAGACTTTCCCTGACCTTTTTGGGCCAATTTTCATATTTGCAGACTTTCCCTGACATTTTGGGCCAATTTTCAAATTTCCAAACTTTCCCTGACCTTCTGGGCCAATTTTCATATTTGCAGACTTTCCCTTGCATTTTGGGCCAATTTTCAAATTTCCAAACTTTCCCTGACCTTTTGGGCCAATTTTCATATTTGCAAACTTGCCCTGACATTTTTGGCCAATTTCAAATTTCTAGACTTTTCCCTGAAATTTTGGGCCAATTTCAAATTTCCCTGTACTATTGAGTTCATTTTCAAATTTCCCTGTACTATTGAGTTCATTTTCAAATTTCCTGACATTTCAATGTACTTTTGAGCTCATTTTCAAATTCCCTGCACTTTTTGGCCAATTTCCAAATTCCAGGATTTCCAGGTTGTGTACGAACCCTAAAACTATCGAGATAGCGCTGTTAAAGGCTGGGATAATATGATTGGCCCGATTTTACTCTTCACTTACATTGAAACTTTACCAAACTTTAGAAATTAATTTAAACACCAAAAACGTGTCTGATAATTGCTTAAAAATTCTCCAATACGTTTTATTTCGAAAATAAATTCAAAAGCCGAGATTCCATTTTAAGCTCATAGATTCCCTTTAAGTTTAACTCGGTTTAATTTCAGGATAAAGAAAAATAACTATTTGGCGGATTTTGTTATCCCTTTAAAACCTTTTTAAATAAATATTAAAAAACCAAATCACGTCACAAACCCTTTGAGATTTTAAGAAGCACCCATTTTTTTGGGCAATTAAAAATGTAGAGATCCATTATCCGCGGATCAGTCGAGCTGGAAGTAATATTTGCGTAATACCGCGACGGAAAGAAAATTAAAAATAAATTGTTTCCACCCAACTAATTGTCCGGAAAATTCGAATGTTTTACTTTTTTTTTTTTAATTTAAATTATTAACGTAGAAGATTTTGTAGTAACCGCGTATTTCGTGAGCAACTCTTTCCTAGTTCCATTCCACGAATTTTTATTGGTCAAAGTATAGAGTTCAAGTTTGTAAAATTTGATAAATAGTAAATTAAAATTCATCGCATTTTTTGGCAGGGTGATTCCGACAATAAATTTAACCAGAAGCCGATGAAACCCTCCTTTGAAGTCTATTACTCCCGGGTCTTGTCTATCCCTCTCTGTATGGGTTAATTTCAAAAAGCGCGATTCGTACGCCTCCTAACGGTAGATATTTTCGGAGCTGGAGTTCGTCCAGCTAATATCTCTAGCAGCCTTGGTGATCGTCAAAAAAACGTCGTCGTTTGTGGAGAGAGAGAATTTGCAATTTTCCGTAGACAGGGGGTATTAAGTAGGACCCCTCCGATCTCGTAAAATTGGGAATTTTACCCATACAGAGAGGAGCGCTAAATCGTACATAAGAGTAGTAGACTTCAAAGGAGGGTTTCATCTACTTCTGATTTAACAGATAACCCAACCAAAAAATTTGAAAAGGTGTATTTAACATCTATTTTTGTTGGTTTCAGGTTTGGGAAAGTATAGCTGATCCTACACTTCGACCCAACCTTGAAAAATGGCAATATCTTTTATAGAAACGTGTGCTTTTTAATGCCTCTGTTTGCTGGTTATTTTATAATACCAACGAATGCGTTGTGACGTGAAACGATTCGCGTACCTTATACACCATCTTGTTCATCTTGTTAGTACTTAAGGGGGGGGGGGACTGTCCACTTAATAGCGCGGGTAGAGAGAGAGTCAAGGGATTGAATTCAACTTCAAGGACGAGTAATAGAGTGGGCAGTGGACCGCGAAGCCCCATTAAAGGCCGTGAGCGGGCGCGGGGCCATTCAAATCAAGCCCCCTAATTATTATCTATCGCGTTTGGATCATCTAGAAAAAGAATTCCACAACGAGATATATATTTATCATTATGCAAAACGAATATCATTGTTTCAAACGAAATAAAGTCAATGACCAGCAGCGAGCTAAAGGATCCAATCGTGCGTAAGATATAATAATCTCACAAAGTACCTCCTTCCGAATAAAATATATTCATTTACTTATAATGGAAATAAACATAAAAAAAATATAAAATGGAATTGCATTTTCAAAGTAACGGTGATGATTTAGTTTTGAACTTTTTATTTACTTTCATATTGAACTACGTTCTTTAAAGTGAGGATTGGGATGAAAATATTTTTGGTTTATCTGAATTTTGAAAAAAAAAAAATTAGCAAATATATATTGTGGAGTAAAAAAATGATTTATGATTAAATTAATTGCATTCTCCCTTTAACGGAAAGATGGTGGTGTCATCATTAAAGTACCCACCCTTGTTTGGAATATATTGGCAGCATAGGTCTACGGGTTCGTAAGAATCAGCAGTGTAGCTTAAATCCCACGAACAGTTCACCTTCCATCGCAATTATTTTGTCTAAGCGCTTGACTAGTTTCGAAGTGATAGGAATTTAAAACTAATTTGAAACTTTGCTCAACCACGCGTATACCCGTTTTTCTTTAATATAAGAGCAAAAATTTAATCAGTCAATATAATTATCGACCAAAAAAAAAAAAAAAAAAAAAAAAACGAGAAGAACCGGCGATTCGTCCAAAAAAACACTTTCACGCGAGAAAATATACCAAGCTTCGAATTTTACTGAAAACGAACAGTTGATATTATAAAAGAACTTATGGGTGCGACATCTTGTTCGAATGTTGCTAACTACGTCACGAAATCACGTGGCGTTAAGAATATACAGGGCAGTTATTTGCCGTTTTTATAAAACGCTAGGGGTCAGAGGTTTCAGAAGTCACTCGGGAGATACGCGACCTTGAGAGAGGACACCTCGATATAGAAAAAATAACCTTACGAAATGCTCGGTGCTCACGAGCGCTACGAGCTATACACGCTAATACGTAGCTGATGACGTCGACGGCAATATGCCGTAAGTAAGCTCCTCCTCTTTTATGATAGCAACTATTGTTTTCTAGCTTTTGCGACTACTTACAATAAAACGTAACTTCTTTTAATTAATTTTAAACCCGTTTCATAATTTGACACTTTAACTATCAAAAAATGATTTAAAAATATCAAACCGTTTTCATTAAAGGTTTAACGTTCAAAAATAGAGGCCATGTTTTTGGTTAACCGTTTAACCATTTCGCAGAGGCTTGAAAATAGAATGAATAATATTTTTCGAATTATTTTGAACAATACGATGGCGGTCATCAATTATTCCGAATAAAGGTGAAAATATTACTTTCAAGAATTGTTTAAAAGTCTCCGACCGTATTACGCAAATTGTGTTAGAAACAATATCGTATTTTTGGTTAATCGCGTTATTAAAATAATTCAATAAATATTTAATTTAATCGAAAACACGCTTACGAGTCTGATAATTAATCACGGATAGAGTAGAATAAGCGGTTATTGGTGATAATCGAATAATTTCAACTAAAATTCTTTGTAAACAAACTTTAAATGATTAGATTTGGTTATATTAATAAAAATATTTTATTGATAAACGTATCTGATTTTATTGTGATATTTTAATAATATTGACGACTTTCATTTCAAAATAATCTAAAATGGTAATTTTTTTATCGAAATTGAGGTACTATGCCTATAATCTTTTAACGTTTTTTTTTTTAAATATTAGACATATTAATCAAACTATAAAATTTTATCCAATCACCGAGCAGGGGCGTCGCTAGGCCTTTTTTGCCCCCCCCCCCCAAAATTTCAAATTAGCCCCCCTCCCCCAAATTTTTTTAAAAAATACATGTTTCCCCA